>CAWVNO010000717.1:600000-985830 GCA_963930645.1 Salticus scenicus | reverse complement strand
TTTTAATAACTAATATTAATTTAATTAATTATTGGTGAGTATATATTTCGGACTTACAATACTTTTTCTAAAGTAGAAACAGTCATTTTTAATTTTAATTAAAAAAATTAAATGATAAATTACTGTATAAAATAAAAACATACCCAGCAACAAGTAGATAATTCTTTTTCTTAAATATTAAACACTTTTTTTTTTTTAAATTTTTCTTTTAACCGCTATTAATGTTATTATTATTATTATTATTACTATTATTCTTTTACCTTGGTATCTAGATTTTTGTAATTCAACATTGCAGGGTTCATATGATTCAAGCTGTTTAATTTTTTTCGTATGAAGTGATGTATTTTACTATTCAATGTTTAATAAATATAAACCAATAAAAATCTTTTAATTCATAAACTAACACAGAAAGTAACGAATTAAAATCGTTTTTTATTTTATAATTAACGTTTCTGAACTTTTTTTTCCGGTGTAAAATTTAATAAATAATGTATAATGGGTGGTAGATCACGATTTATTTTTTCTATATCTATAGACGGTCCCCTAACACATTTTCACGTGTAACTCTGTTTAGAATTGATTTAAAGTATACAAATAGGTAAGTTTTACGAGCTGCCTTGATCTCAGAAATCTGAATATGAGGTCAAAAATTGGGGTTGTTATTGAAAAAAAAAGTTTATGCCTGTTTTAATATGTAGATGACCCCTTAAGCGAAATCTAATTATACCATTAAAAACTAGGCGCTATTACAGATCTATAGGTACCAGTCGAATGTTTCTATGATAATTTACGGCGAAATTAGGGGGGGGGGGGTGGCGTTTTTTTTTGGCTGACTGTACAGTCACAAAAAAAAAAGAAAAAAAAAACCGCCCCCCCCACCTAATTTCGCCGTAAATTATCGTAGAAACATGCGACTGGTACCGATCAGTTTGTAATAACGTCTAGTTTATAATGTTATAGTTAGAATTTACTTAGGGGTCGTCTACATATTAAAACTGACATCAACTTCATTTTTTACAATAGTAACCCCCTTTTTTATAATTTATTTGAATTCTTTGGATCAAATCATCACGGAAAATGGTATAGTTTATATATTTCGCTCAATTTTTCATAGAGTTATAAGCTGTCAAAGTTTGGGGATGCTAATGTTAAATGAATGTGACAAACATTAAATCATATTTTCCGAAATAATTATATTTAAATTCTGTTTTTTTTTTTTTTTATTCGTTAGAATGAAGTGACCCAAACATATTCCATGCAAATTTTTGCTGAAAAAACATTTTTTGAATTATGAAAATTATTAATAAATTCATATTTGAAAAAATTATGAATTATGACCTATGTTAATATTTGCACGAATAGAACGGGCGTTATAAAAAACATGGGTTTCCAAATTTACAGCTCGTTCCTAACATTATTTTTTGAGTTACAGTGACATTTCACTTTTTATTCCTGTTAGGGGGCCGTCACTTGTTATAATCTGTATCCTCTATAAGTAAATGTTTGTATATAATTTGACGGAAAACTATTTTAATTTACCTTTATGTTATTTTTATTGTTTCCTAAGCAATATTTCGATGTTTATTATACAAATTGGCATATTTTTGTAAAGTTATCACAATGTAGGCGAGGGATTGTGAAAGAATTTCAAAAGAAAAGAAGCCCCGCCTATGATTTGCGGAAACACTATTTAAAAAAAAAGACTAATTTGCATATTCCTATTTGACTCTATATGTGACGCTGGTATGCATAAATCACAATGGTATTTACTACATTGATTATTGAAGACAAAACTTAAATGATTTAATTCCAAATATGCAAATTTATTTTGTTTTATATTATAAAGTTTTAGAAAATTTGTGAAAAGGCGTGGCTTACGGTACAAGAGAGAAATATAACCGATCCTAATATGTTAAGACATTCTTCACAAGTATTAAATATCTTTTTCTAGTTTTTCGCTGCTAAAATTCTATTTTAACCCTGATACACTTTTTTTCGCATTTCAATATTCAAGAGTTCGTACACCTCTAGTTAAATATCATGTTTTAGAAAACACGGTACAGCGAAACTGATTGCATGAAACAGCAATTATGCATTCGACAATCGTTTTATTAATATTATTATGAATATTTAATAATTTTAAAAAGATTTTTTACCATGAATTTTCTGTGTAAATTTTGTTGTGACGTATTTGCATTTGCTTACTGTACCGTTTGTAAGCTTTGCGTCATTTAAAATTTATCCCATAATGTAACATAATAAAATATAAAATTTCTATTAAAAGTTTTTTAATACAGAATCAAATAGTGATTTTTTTTTTTTTTTTTTTTTTTTTTAAGTTTATAAGATCTATTATTGGAACATAGCTCAATAGTATTTATTTTCAATTTCCTAATCACGAAATCAAAGTCACAGTTATTATGGAATAAAAATTTAAAACAAAGGAATAGTCTTATTACTTTCAAATATATAGATATTGATCTTACAGAATCCTGAAATTTCATTTTAAAGACATTAATCGTCTAAATTTAAAATTTCAAAATAAAATAAATTAATCTAAATGCTTTTAAATTTGAAACGGGAAGATTTCAAAATATATGAAAATTGGCATTTGTGTTTTGAACATTTTGGTGCGGCAGATATTAAAAACAATATTTTAATGATGAGCTGAACCTATGAGCTTAAGAGAGGGCGGATCCAGCTATTTAGCACAAGTGATATCACCTGACTAAAACCAGAATAAACAACATTTTAATTTATTCCGGGGTATTTTTAGCCCACTGTTATTCCTTTTTTTTTTTTTTTTTTTTTTAAGAAAAATTTATCTTACTTTAACATAGATTTTTACTTTTTACCGCTATCCACATGTGACCTTCAGCATTAGCATTTAAATGAGGAGTCATCATCTTCTTCCAAAGCAAATTTTAAATAAATTTAAAATCATATATATTTGTGAAAATCCAAACAGATTTTTCCTACTAAGAAAGCCATTCCACACTGAAATACATGCGTAATCGGTCAATTATACGCCAGTTCACACCACAATATATTGGTAGGTAGGTAGATTAGGTTTAATGTCGCACTAATACTGCGCTATGGGAAATTGGCGACGGTCTGGGACGCACCCCTACGATCGTCCGGAGACACGCCATCGTAAATTTTATCGTTCACGGAGACGATGGCTTCCCTGCTTCTGTTCCCATAGTTTATTGTTCAGATTTTTTATTTATTTATTTTTATTTTATTTATTTATTATTATTTTCTTTCTTTCTTCCCTTTCTTTGCTTTCTTTCTTTCTTTCTTTCTTTCTTTTTTTTTTTTTAATAGAGTAATGTAACATTTTGACATTTTCAACTGAAGATCTAGATTAAGGGTAGTCAGCCTTTCTACACCCACCGTCCACTTCGGTATCTGTGTTAAGAGTAGAATTTTAGAACATCCCATTAAGTAGTGGGATTTATTATTTTGCATATTAATTTGTTACACATTATAAAATATAAAAGCAAAATAATGTCGTGGAGATTTATGTAAAAGTTTTTAATAATGTCATGAAAAAAAATAATTAATTAAAAAAAAAGAAATTAAAATAAAAAAATATGTTAAAATATGTTTAAAAAATCAATTAAATTAAAGAAAATGAAAGCACTGCAGTAACAGAACAAACTCCCATTGTCACTGTGAAACGGTCGTGGGAACCAGGTTGAGTGCCACCGTTTCAGACAATTATACGGCTGCTTGAGTTAAAATAATTTTGAATTTTCAAACAAATTTAAAACCATTCACTTTTTTTTATTTTTCTTTTGATAGATATTTTAATATCTGTTCAAGCTATGTAATTTTCTTCGTTTGAAGTGAACTATTTGATATTTAATCAATAGAAACCAATAAAAATCTGTTAATTCATAAACTAACTCAGAGAGTTCCATGAATTAGTCATTTTTATTTTATAATTAACATTTCTGAAATGTCTTTCCGGTGTGAAACTTAATAAATAATGTATACTGGGTGGTAGATCATGATTTATATTTTCTGAATGTATAGACGGACCCCTAATACATTTTCACGTCTAACTCTATTTAGAATTGATTTAAAGTATATAAATAGGTATGTTTTCCGAACATTCTTGATCTCAGAAATCTGAATATGAAGTCAAAAATAGGGGTTGCCATTGAAAAAAATGAAGTAAATGCCAGTTTTAATATGTATTTGACCCCCTAGGCAAAATGTAACTATACCGTTAAAAACCAGACGTTATTACAAATCGATCGGTACCAGTCAAATGTTTCTACGATAATTCACGGCGAAATTAGGTGGGGGGTGGCGTTTTTTTTTTGGCTGACTGTACATCACCAGCATTCATTTGTAACCACATAGAATTAAAAATACAAGTATAAGTCCTATAAATTTGATACAGTACATAGCAGAGTTGCCAAGTTCCTTAATTTACTCCGAAGCATTTTTCGCCCTGCCTTTTTTTTCACAGCACGTTTTTATAAGAATACTTTTTCTTACTTTAATACGGTTATTTGCCATAGAAAAACATTTTGTAAATAAAGTGGTGTGTAATAAAGGCGGAGCGAAATGTGCTCCGTATTAAATTAAGGAACTTGGCGACTCTGTACATAGTTGTCAATGTTTCGAAATTTTAAAATACGTTTATCGCAACTATTTTTAAGAGAAATCAATCGTATTTACTTTCGATATTTAAATAAACCGAGAATAATAATTAAAAAATTCCTGTTATGAAACCTTCCTTGTAAACCAGAAGATTGGTTGCTATGACGGTACGTAGTATTTGGCCAGAAACACAGAGCTGCTAACCAGTGTTCCCAACTTTTATAATTTATTCAGGAGCATTTTTAGCCTCTTTTTCACACCGGAAATTTTGAAAATGATTTTCTGATGATGAAGAGAAATAATCTACAAAATTTCTGGTGCGAAAAGAAGGCGGGGCTAAAAATGCTCGTGAATAAATTATAAAAGTTGGGAACTCTGCTGTCAACCTAATCTGGCACATTGTTAGTACCACCCCTTTTTCTACGCCACTTAATTTTTAGAGTATTTGTTTTCCTCATTCATCTTACGATGAAGAATAGACTAGATAGAATTACTCTAAAAATTAAGTGGTGTAGGAAAAGGGGCGGTACTAACAATTTGCCGGATTTGGTTGGCAGCTCTGGAAACAGATATATACTCAAAGTGAGATCACCTAGTTAAAGCCCTTTTAAATTAGTGATTTTCTTTGACAGTTATAATTAAAGCATATACGTAAACATTATCGAAAAGTGTATAATTAGTAACAATATTGGAAATGCAAATATTAACTTCGCAATAAACAATTCTACAGTGATCCGACATACTACTTTTCTACACTCGTGTGCTTTTTACAGTGTGTCACGCCTTCTTTTATGATTCTCCGCCCGAACTGTATAGAATTAAATTCAGATATGTCAATATTTTAATATATTCCGGAGGAACGATAGTGCCTGCCCTCCTTCTTTTCACATCTATCTCACTTGTAGTGAAATTTTTTTCAATATGTAACTAGAATTAAATAGGAAGTTAAATACCCTTCAAGGATGGTGGTGTGGAAAAAATGGCGGATACTAGTAATGCTCCGATTTTTTTTTTTTTTTTTTTTGGCCATACTTGTAACTTGTATGAAGTACGTACGGTATCGCAGGGTTTGTACGGTCCTTCTATTTTCTTCATTTTCTACACCACCAAGTTTGCATAAAAGGTTTTGTTATAATAAAAGCTTTTAAATTTAAAAGGAATTTTATTGTTCAAAAATATGAGTACAGCTACAGCTACACTCACAATATTAGCGGTTGTTGTTCCTGGCCTCCCCCCCCCTCGTTTATATACCACCCACCTTTCATTTTTTTGTTACGAATGTTTATTCATTATTCAATTACAAATCAACTGTGATGATAAATAGATAGGTGCTGTGGGAAAAAAAAAAAAAAAATGCTGATACTAATAATGCTTTGGAATACATTTAATTTTTGTCATATCTGTAAATTATGTGAAGTGTGTATGCTATCGCAGGATTCGTACAGTCCTTCAATTTCCTCCATTCTCCCCACCCCTAATTTTGTACAGAAGTTTTCTTTTTTTTTTTTTTTATAATAATGAAAGCCTTTAAATTTAAAAAGAAATTTATTGTTTAAAAAAGATGATTCTCGCGAACAGTTTATAAAGGCCAATAAAAAAAATTTAAAAATGTGAATATATATTGTGCATCTAGTATGAATAAAGCTGCTAGTTTTTTTTTTTTTTTTTTTTTTTTTGTTTTCTATTAGAATTTCCTCCATATAAAATATTTAACTGAAATTATGACGTAAACAACTATAGTTCAAATCCAATGCTCTTTAATTATTTTTAAGAAAATTGCCTTAAATTTTTCTAAGTTTTCCAGAGAATTTGTTCCAAATTTTTAGTTGAGCAATTCTTTTGTTAACTACCTTTAAATGAAGCCGCATATTTTAAATTAAGCAATATGCCAAAAATTAACATATAAATACAAAAATTGCTATCTAAGTAACTCACACCGTCATGCATTTCTAATGTTTTATTAATAGATTTAATGTTTTAGCTATATCAGCGAGTTTTGATGAACAGAAATTGTTGAAGTTTAAGCCGCCGATGGCGTCCTTGAGGCAGCTGTCGGGTAATTAATAAATAGAATGCTCCTAACTGTCACGCGTTTAAACGTGCACATATTTTCTCATTTCTGGATTGTTTACTACCGCTCCGTGCCATCGTGCTCGACTCGTCACCGGTTGCTGCTGTCAACGTTAATTGCTTTAAACATTTTCATTGGAAAATGTCCGATTATTTGAATTAAAAAACAAAGACTAGCAAAATGCAAAAATTAGAAGAAAAAAGTTATTATTTTTTTGATACAGTATTTCAATATCTATTCTGATACATTAAAGAAAATAAAAACAAAATACAAAACGTCTCATTTAACTTTTAAGGGGCATTTGTAAAATGGTCTAATATGAAAGAAAGAAACGTTTGAAATGTAATCCAGAAAGCTTTCAATAAACATAAAGTTTTATATAAGTTATTTTTTTTACGTACATTGCAAAGTGCAGTTCAAAGTAGTACTTAATGTGAAGCAGTTTTATATACTACAGTAGTAACATCCTTTACAAGAAAAAAAAAAAAAAATCTGTAATAATAAAAGAAGATAATAAGAAAGCACCACAGAACTGGTTTTTTATAGAAATAATTGCAGAACATTGATTATACACCATAAAATGCAAGAAACTTGCAATAATTGTTTGAGGTCGAAAGAACACACGACCCTTCGTCAGGCGAACAATGTAGGCCCGAGTGCTGCAGTCAAAGCGGCAGTGACTGCAGCACTGGTGCCTACTTTGTTCGCCTAACGAAGGGTCGTGTGTTCTTTCGACCCGAAAGAACTGTTGCGAGTTTATTGCTTTTTATGGCGTATTTTCAATGTTTTGTAATTATAATAAAAGAAGATGTCTGTCTGTCTGTCTGTTTGTCAGAGCATCTATATGTACGGCCCCTATTGAACGTAGAAGTATAAAAATTGACATACGGATGCCCAGGAACCTTCCCGAGGGGATAGTGAAAACAGAATAAAAATTTTTTTATTAGTTGCGTAGGTATTAATTAAAATGGGAACCTATGTCAAAATGCTAAACAGGTACCGTATCTGTGAGGCCCAATATGGTGGATACCTACCTGAGATTATATTCTACACATAAGTAAAATGATCTTCCATTTTCTGTCTTTAAGCCTATGGAATATCAGTGGAAACTAATAATAAATTAAAGAATTATTTACAGTTATAATACATTTAAGACATTTGGCCCACCATGTCTTAGAAGTATAATAATAACAATAACATGTTTAACAATAATATAACAATACATTAACAATAATATAACAATACATTAACAATAATAATAATAATTTGCAGCAGAAAAATCATCATAGAAATTTCGTGTATATAAATTTAAAGTTGTCTGTTGTATAGACCTGCTAACTATGCTAGTTTATCCGTAATGGTATTATGCCCCGCCTTTTTTTCACACCAGAATAGTTGTGGAGCTTTAGTCTTCTTATTTAATCATGAGAACATATTGCTGAATATTACTCTACAGCTATTCTGGTGTGAAAAAAAGGCGGGGCTTAATATCATTACGGATAAACTAGCATAGTTAGCAGGTCTAGTTGTACGACTAATATCCGCAAGATTGTCCGTATAATAAACAAGTCTGTATAGGCGTGTACGTCAAATTAGTTTGGTATTGGCGTTTTGCTAATCCTTTTCTAAGTGTATTTTTACATTCAAACATGCGGCAAGAAATGGTGGGAGTTTCAAAGAGATAAAATAATAATTATAAATATAAAAAATTATATATGTCATGTTTTTAAATTTTCTGTTGAATCTTAACTATAGAACTGCATTAGCACTTTATCAATGTGTATAATTTTTTTAAAGTGATAATGACGCCAATTTTTGTGAGATGCGTAATTCAACTTTTTACAATTTTTTAACGTTCACGTTTAAATGAATGTATTTATTTTATGTCGACAAAAAAATGAACTAATTTTTGTTTTTTTTTTGGCAACAATTAAATTATAGCTAATATTTTAATGGCTATTTTTAAAGCTATTAGTAGGTTATTATTTTCATATTTTAACTAATTAAAAGAAAACTAATCAAAAATTCGAAAATCGAGCTTCGAAGTATTGTGTTGTCACCGAGTTCCGAGCTATTCTGAAAGTTTCAAATGGGTAGCTAGTAGGGAAGTTTGTTAAAAATTGATTGCAAGATTTGTACCGGACAAACAAGAATAGAAATTAATAAAAAGATTTAATTGTAAAAATCTATGCTTTACACTTCATAAATATAGCAGCCAATTTTTCCGCGTTATGAATACCACTTTTTTCATTAATTATCGATTAAAAGTGTTTCAAGAGCAATTGTTACGGTGGAATATCAGAGTATGTCGCAAATTAAACTTGACGGAGTGCTCCCACCGTGCAACGACTGCCTAGCTTAATTAAAATTGTGAAAGCAATGCCCGCATACCTCAATATTTTACAAGTTATATTATTTTTCTTTTTCTGATTTTACACCACAGCTTTAATATAGTAAACATCGGAAGAGAAGGCTGTGTCTGGAAACAATTTGTATTTTAACCCTTTATCTACTGCATTAGGATACAGACAAAAATTGTGTTTGAAACATGTATTTTTAGTTACTAAAGTGCATTATTTAAAGATATATAGGTTAAAAATTATGCATATCACCTCATCATAATAATTAATGAGAATTTTGTGAGGTCATACTTTAGTGTACCACTGGTACATAAGAGGTCGAAAAAATTATTTCGACATGAAAAAGGCGTAGAGAGATATTTACTCTTTATGTTCCTCATATTTTTTCTAAGATTAGTGGGATATTTTTGAAATAATATAGGAATTAATTATAACACACATGAAGATCGTGAAAAATATTAATGAAAAACAGCAAGTGCACTCCATAAAATCCCTTATGGAACAAAAACGGCTATATGCATCGTCTAATGCTTTGTAGTGAGATTAAAGGGAGGTACATCTGTTCCCTTCTTATAAATATCTTTGACATTTCTTCTATAAATTCGATTTTATACTCTTTTTAAAGTAATGGTACTTTAAAGTACAGTCAGTAGATAAAGGGTTAAAGATTGAGTTATGCGGGAGCAGTTTATAATTTTAGTTAACTACCCACAGCTAATGCACGTGAGGAGTGCTGCTTTCAAGTTTTGTTTACAACTTTGCATAGTGAAACCAAAACTGCCAACTTTTATAATATATTTCGGAGCATTGTTAGCTCCGCCCTTTTTTTTACCCCAGTAATATTATAGAATGTTATTTAATCGTTGTTACATTTTTGAGAGAAATATTCAACAAAAATTCTGCTGTAAAAAGAAGGCGGGGCTAAAAATACAATACAAAAGTTGGCACCTTTGGCGAAGCTCATTTTTTGTCAGGCTTGGAATTTCTTAACACTTTCGCGATTGCATGTTTTTGTACTTCTGATAGTATATGTTCTGTCTGTCGGCATTATTCTTTCAAGCTACAAAATTTCTTAACAGGTATCCACATTTATATTACATATGAATATACATAATAATTATTACTCTTTCTAAAGAAAGTATTTGTACCCATTGCGTTTTGATTCTTCAAATATGAATATAAGGAATATTTTTAAGAAATATAGCAACATACAAATTGCAAAAGAAACGCCCACTGGAGGAGTTACAGATTTCTAAATGACGTGAATCTACGTCAGCGGTCGCGAAAGTGTTAATCACTTTTATGTTATCACTGTATGTTAATAGATTTAATTGATGATGATATTCTGCGATTTATTAACTTAGAGTTTACTGTTATAAAGGGTGACATAAAGTTTCTCGGGAAAAGTTGGAAGTAATTTATCAATAAATTTTAAAAAGCAGAGTTGTGTGGGAGTGGTTTTAGAATTTTAGGTAGGCAATACATCTTCTAACCCTGAAGAGTTACTGTCAAATTTAGTCTGCAGACTGCTGTGCTTAGGTTGTGAAACGAAGCGTATTTTCCACAGATTGTGTAATTTTCAAGATATTAAAATAGAGGATATTAAAATTATTGAATTATACCGTATATATCATAGCTAGACTTGCTAACTATGCTAGTTTTTCCGTAATGGTATTAGGCCCCGCCTTTTTTTTCACTCCAGAATAGTTGTAGAGTAATATTCAGCAATATGTTCTCATGATTAAATAAGAGGAATGTTGCTCTACAACTATTCTGGTGTGAAAGAAAAGGCGGGGCCTAATACCATTACGGATAAACTAGCTTAGTTAGCAGGTCTAACCATAGCTGCCAAGTTTCCAGATTTTTGAATAGCACATCTTTTTACAATTAACTTAGCTTTATTTAACTGCTGAAATTAAGCTTTAAATAAACCAACAATTTTTATTGGATCGCAAATTTAAATTCAGAATGCAATGTGGTATTTTTATTTTAAAAGTTTAATAATTTGCTACGTAAATTTAACAGTATGCAAATCCATGTCCCGATGAACAGTATTTTTTACGACCTGGCTTCTAAATTTCAGGTTTAATATCTATATTCCTAAATTAATGTCCGAAGACAGTATAAATAACCGTAATTTTCAACGAAAACAGCGTTGCAAGAACTGGCGAATTCTTTAATCGGTAATCACCCGTAATTTTTAATTGTAACGTTTGTCTAATCACTTCGAAGATTGATATTGTATTATGTATAGGGGAGACCCGTGTACCTAGGGCCGCTTTTTTTCGATGCCCCAAAACAGAGCCCTTGACCTGTTTAAAATTATCAAATTGATATGTACATATCTTTAGGACTAATTACTTCCAATTGGGATTAATATAAATACCTAAAATAATAAATTCCGACAAATAGAAGGTTTTTAAAAAAACTTCACTCGTGGCCCTAGGTACAACACTCTCATTGTACCTGGGGCCAGACCTCATTGTACCCAGGGATATTCTCTCAAATTTAGATTTCACTTTGTAATGAATAGAAAATAAACATATAAACATGTATTTTATAAAAGAAATAATGGGCGCATTCGAAAGTATTTTCCGGTCACTTCCCGAGTTGGGAAATGACGTCACGCGGGAAGTTCGGGAAATTAGAACTACCATATAGGAGCCTTACGAAAAATGACCCAGATATAACTACTTCCGTACAAATCTCATCTTCCCGGGAAACAAATATATAAACAAACATGGATTCCTATATGGTAGTTCTAATTTCCCGAACTTCCCGCGTGACGTCATTTCCCAACTCGGGAAGTGACCGGGAAATATTTTCGAATGCGCCCAATATCAAGTAATATATTTATTTATCCTAATAATTATCATGTTGTTGCCTTAATTTAAAACACGAAATTTTTCACTTTTTTTTTCCTTTGGGATATTCCAACAGAATGTTTTTTTTTTTTTTTTTTTTTCTTCATTTTTTTTTCTGGAGTGTCTTATGGATTTCTAGATCTCTCTGGTTTTCGGTCACATCTTTTCTTTTATGTGGGAGGTTTTGCTTAGGTTCGTACCTGTTAAAGCATAACACACGAAAATATGTTAGATGTTGAAGGTTTCGAAATTTCAACAGGACACGAAACAGAGACGTCCAATTCTATCATTGTTGGTTCACTTTCTTCCTGGATTTTTTTTTTTTTTTAAATTTATGGAGAGGTCTTGTCTTTCAGTCACATTTGAACTTAAATATTCATCCTCAGTTAATGCGTTTTGATTTATTTGCTATATGCCGGATACACGAAAGCCTGATAGAATGGTTACAGGAGTAAAGGCCGACGGATAGGACTTACCAACACTTTCAGCAACGTCATATATACTGATTGGTTTACCTGGGTTTGTCAGCATCCAATTACTATAGGCTGTACTGTGTTTCTTAACATTTTCTCGACCGCTGAAGTAGATTCGCATCATTTGAAAATATGAAACTCCACCAGTGGGCGTTTCTTTTGCAATTTGTATGTTATTTGTTTCGAGAAAATATACACAATATTCATATTTGTACAATCAGTATACTGTAGATGCAAATACTTTGATTAGAGAGAGAGTATGATTATAATGCATATCCATTTGTAATATAAATGTGAATATGGAAAATTTTGTTTTGAAAAACTGTAACTTGTGAGAAAAACGCCTACAGGCGGACTTTACTGTCAAAAAAACAAAAACATGTGGTCGCGAAAGTGTTAAAAGGTCCAAACACACTGGTCCTAGGTACAAGGCAGCGATGTGGCCTTAGGTACAAGTTTTGGTAACTTCATTGAAAATGCCTTCCACTAAAAAATCCACATGCAGAGAGGACTAATTAAATATCTCCTTTATTACTCAATATAACCAGCAACATTATACACTAGAAGTGAAAGAAAAATATTTGACTTGCCTTTGTAAAATAGCAAAAGAGATGAGCTGGAAAATTTTACTTCAAACCATGTAAATTATGTAACTTGTCAAAACTCTCTCCTCAAAAGTTCCAAAGTAGTTGTAAAAGTAGCAATTGGTCTTGTTACTCGCCCAACTGAGTATTAAAATTTAAAATTAAATATTATTCAAATAAAGTGGGGTGGCCCTAGGTACACGGGTTTCCCCTATCAAATATCACATCTCAAGATTATAGATGATTATTGAATAAAAAACCCGCAAGCTCTGATAACAACACTGGACGTACGAGTTAGATAAATCAGTTTAACTCAAGAAATTTCATTTTATAGTTATAATTGAGTTTGCGTCATGTAGAATAGTATTTCATTTTATAAAACTACCTGGATTGAGTATTACTTTTTGTAAGTTTTTCCTTATTGTAATGTTTCAGTCGAGTTTGAAGCTAGTTTTAATCAGTGAGCATTTTTCAGTTAAATAAAGAAATGCTGAACCAACTTTATCGCAGTGACATAACTTATTTAGATGTTTTTTTAATTTTTGAAAAGGTAGGTTAGAAAACTGCCGTGTCCTGAAAAGTATAAAGTATTAAAGTGTACAAATGATTCATTTATAAGTGGTAAGAAAAACAACTAACGAATGAATAACAGGTATCGATTGTAGGAAAATACACTGTGGCCTTCCAAAATGCAACGCTAAGCTGGAATGTAAGAATCACAATGATATTTCTTGGGCACATAGGAAGAACAACTGGTTAAATTTTTAGGAAATTTAGAGTAATATATCCTAAAAAATCAGTACATGAAGCAATGACCTCTGGGAGCAATAAGAGTACTTATTTGCCCAGACATTCAATCTAACAGCAATTGAAGGACATATACGGGTACAGCACTCTATGAAGCTTCAATATAATGCCAGTGCTCATCGATCGTAGTTACATGTGCTTGGTGGCATGCCAGTTGCTTTCCAATGATTAAACAGTCCTTTTCATTCGGGCGAGATCAGGAGAACGTGCTTGCCAGAGCAACAGTCGAACACATTTTTTATCAAGAAAGATCCAAACAATACTGACAACTTGCGATCGTACATTGTTCTGCTTGAATGTTGCGCTACGGAGGTCTCAAATACAGGGCTGAGCGACTAACCCTAATTCGCCAAATATGTAATGGCCGCTATTCAGAGTGCCGGGAATGGGAACAGGAGGTGATCGAGATGTGCATCCAATGGTACCACGTACCATTATTCTAGGTAGTGATCCAGTATGTGGCTACTAAAACTTCCGTCACCCTAAAAGCTAGCGGCATAACTGACATGCGCTCCTTTAATGTGTGATCAACGACGAACCTGGACAGAAGAATTGCAGGACGTCGCCTTTTCAGACATATCACAATCCTGTTTACAGTATCAAGAATGTCGTATCCGTATTTGGTGGCATCGTGAAAAATGAACATTGCCAGCTGGCATTCAACATCATCATACTGAGCCATCACGGGGAGTGATGGTATGGGGTCCTAATGGATACAAGTCTCGATTACCTCTTGTTAACACTTCCGGCACTCTGAATATCGACTATTACATTTCTGACGACCTAAAGCCCGTCGCTCTGCCCTGTATTCGAGGACTACATGGTGCAAAATTTAGACAGGGCAATGCACGAAACCTTAAGTTTTCCGTGTTTTTTTTGGACTTTCCTTGATACAAAATATGTTGGAATGTTGCTCTGGCCAGCGCGTTCTTCTGATGTCGCCCCAATGAAAAGGACTGTTTAATCGTTGAAAAGAGACTGGCATACCACTACTCACCAGTAAGTACGGTGGATAAACTGTAGCTTTATGTTGAAATGTCATGGAGTGTTATATCTGTACATGCCGTTCAATCGCTGTTGGATTCTATGCCTAGGCAGATAAGTGCTAGTATTGCTCACAGAGGCCGCTGCTTTATGTACTGTTTTTTTCAGTATATATTACTCCAAATTTCATGAAAAATTAATTAATTGCTCTTTCTACTACATGGTCCCAATAAATATCATTCCGATATTTCCATTCTTTCATGGTTTTGCAATTTTAAAAGCCAGCAGTGCATTTAAAATATAGCTGCCAAAAGTTGCGATGGTTTTTATGCCAGTAATTTTTTTTTACAGAGTTTTTTTGTTTGGTTGCTTAGTTTTTTTTTTTTTTTTTTTTTTTTTTTAACTATTTTTTTTTTTAACTTTTTTTTTTTTTTTTAAATTATATAAAGTAAATTATTTTGTAAAAATATACCGATATACAAAAATATAGCACTTGGTAACAATAATAATAAATATTTTACATGTATAATAATATACTGATTTTGACCTAAGTGACTTGAGTCTATACTATTTATAGCGAATTCGAATTGTTTTGGTTGTCGTACGGTTCTAGGCCGATTGAAAACACTAGGGTCCTAGGCCTATAGGTGGAATGTTCTCCATGGGGGTCTTTCTAATGGGTCCTAGCTTGTATTTACACGAGTTTCGAAGAAAACCAAGGAAAACTCTAAACGGCTAGGCTAATAAGCGCGACCTGGGGTCGAACCCGGTGCATCTTACCTACCAGCTTTGGCCGCTTCACTCGGCCGCTGGTGCGTTCCAAATGTTTTGGAAGCGTTCGAAAGAATTTAGAATTCGAGAATCAATTTAATATAATTTAATATTTTGGAATATTCACACAGTATCTTAGCAGATGCACATTTTTTTTATTCCGTAGTTCCGTAGTTTCACCCCTCTTTCACATGCGCACATGATATTGGGTACGTTAGATTGTTTATGAGTTTCCGACAGCCCTTTACCATGAATATACAACATTATGATTGTCCCTTACCATAGCTGCCAATATTTTAATTTATTCCGGAGTACTTTTAGCCCCGCCTTTAATTCGCACCACTTTATTTATAGAAAAATTTTCTTCAATACATAACTTCGATAAAATAAGAAAAAATTGCTTTTAAAAAATAAGTGGTACGAATTAGAGGCGGGGTTAAAATTACTCCGCAATAAATTAAAATATTGGCAGCTATGCCTTACATACATTCAAGGTTGCTACGATTTCGCCTTATTCCCTCACACAACCACATTTATATAGAAAAATCCCCGTAAATGATCGTGTAAACATGCTATAGCATATTACTATATAAGTGTATTGGTGGGATTATCAAGGAAAAAATACGGACCGTAGCAACACTGTTTATATTGTTTTGCCGTATGTTTTCACGAAATAACATGAAATCACTGTTAAGAGGGGACAATATTATTCTATAGGAAAAATTGTTTCGACAATTACACATTACCGAATGTATATTTTTTAATTCTGTTTTCGCAGACAGAAAATTCATAACCGTTAAATGAGTACTCATTTTTGAAAAGTTCATTTCTTCTTTTTTTTTCTTTTTTACATTTTAATTTTGAGTTCAAAAATGCGATTTTTCACAAAATGCATTTTTGTTATTTTCTAGTCGCAAAATGAAATACTAAAATTTTAAAAAATCAATTTTTGGAAAACAAGTACTAATTTAACGCTTATGAATTTTCTAAATGTGAAAACAGAATTGAAAAATATACATTAGGTAATGAGTAATTATGTAACCAAATTTTCCCATAGAATAACAGGGGATAAGGCTGCCGGCGAGATTAGGTATTGTCCGCTCTTAAGAATATGCGTTATCAATTGTATCATTATGATATACTCTAGAATTTTGAAATTTCAAATCTTGATATGACTTATTATAAATCGTTAAATCTGGCTATAGACTTTGTAATAAAGTCGTAAAATATTTAATATATATATATATATATATATCTATATATATATATATATATATATAATTATGGAATTTTGGATTCCTTTATTTATTTATTTATTTATTTATTGTGTGTGTGCATAACGTATATGCATTCGAAAAACGTCTAATTGATTAAAAAAGTAGTAACACAAAAATTCTGTTAACAATTTTTTTTTTAAATTTTATTAAAAAATATTGAAATAAAATTCCGTTTTGCTTAAACATATTGTTGCGTAAAGCAGTGTTGTTTGAGGTTGATTGGTCCCTTTTTTCTTCAAATTTTCAGTCCACCCAAAATCCTTTTCTGTACCACATTATGTAGTGACCATTGTCCGTTGGTATAATGTCAGCTGGACCTTTGAGGAATAATTGAAAAAAAAAAAGAAAAAGCATTAGTATTTCCTAATATGTGGTAATAAACAACAACAACAACAACAAAAAAAAAAAAAAAAAAAAAAAAAAAAAAAACAAATCTTGCTAGTTTTAATATTCATAGAAGTACTTATTTTTACAACAAACGTAGTCAATAGTAAGTTCTTTTTTATAGATAATTCCGTTTACGTAAACATGAAACTCTGCACCCCGGAAGATTGCATGCACTTTCTACTATTGTTAAATGTAATAGTGGCTGGATTTCCATACATCAAAAATCTCTATAAATCGAATTTCTAATAAATTTTTTGTTTTATTACATAAAAAAATAAATAAAAAATAAAATAAAAATATATTAAATTATTCAAAGCAAAGAAAAATAAATAATCGAGGCTGAAAAAAAAGAAAAAAAAAAAAAAAAGAATCATTCAGAATTTAAGAAGATCTGTGTTCTGAATCAACTGCAGTATTATATTTACGTATCTTCGTTTGTTTACATGTTTACTCCTTCCACCTTTTACTTTTCATATTTATAAAAGTGGAAACTCTCTTTTTTTTTGTATGTATTGAATAATAATTTTTTTTTTTTATTATTAGGGATGTTTGTGGCCCCCGGAATTCGCCACCAGAATTTTTTTGACAGTGATGTCATTGATAGTTTTCTAGTAATGTTTAGCAATTAACTATAAGCAAAAATGCAATCTGTAATTACTGGTGGAAAATAAAATAAAAAACCCGGAATGCAAATACCCCTGTATTATTATTGTATGTTTATGCAGTTTTCCTCGTCAGTACTTATTGTTTATAAATGAGTATACATAGTCGAACCTTGTTAGCGTGAATCTCAAGGGAGGTAAAAAAATTGTTCATGTTATCAGCAGTTCATGCTATCAGTAACTAATCTTCATATAATTAAACTACTCTTCCTTTTGACGGGGATTTTGGAAACAGATCATGTTAAAAATAATTCCCGCTAATAGTTTTCACGTTAACGAGGTTCGACTGTATTTCATAATACTCGCACAAAAGCCTCAGTGTCATGCCTTTTACTGAGATAGTTTCAACACCTCCTATAATAATGCCTCCGATCTAAGCTTTACGTCACGGAAGGTCGGCCGATTGCATCCAATCCACATTCTATAGGTATTACAGAAAGTGTTGATTGGGGGAAATCGGCCGATCTTCCATGACGTAGAGCTCAGCCCGGAGGCATTATTACAGGAGGTGTTGGATAGTGTGCCCTGTAATGAGAATCAAAATTATGATGACACAACTTCAGACCACGTCGGTTATTTCTAAACCATCACAGATAGCCCACGGTGGAGCTCTAGTGCGATTTTAAACCAACAAACCAACAAGCCATGAGAGATTTAGTGCCTATTGACTATAAGGCAATTCCATGAAAAAAATGTAACGCCAGTCACATATTTCGACTTATACCAATAATTTCTAACAAGAATCATTATGCTATTTAATTATGAAAATTATAATAAGTATGTCGTTAATATTTCTAAATGGTAATGGTGGCAAAAAAGAGGAAATTTTATTCTTCTGCGTGACTGATATTACCTTCATCCATGGAATCACATATCGGATATTTTGTACACGCTATTACGAATCAGGAAACGCCAGGTAGAACCTTTTTTAAAACAATTTGCTGGTTAAAAAGATGTCAAAATTATAAAAAAAAAAAAAAAAAAAAAAAAAAAACTAGAGTGTTATGGCCATTACAAAATATTCTTCTATATTTTCCTATACAAATTTACGCAGTGCAAATTATTTATTAAAATAATTTTTTATTGAAATATTTTCCGTGATGAATGTAGAATTTTTTTTTTTCTTATATAATGATAAATGTCGAAATAAAGTCAATTTTACGCTCTATTAACAATATTTAAAAAAAAAAAATGCCTATCAAATTTATTTTTTTATGGTTCAGTTGTTAATATAATTAGCAGAATTATTTTATTTTCAAGAAGTTAATTATGACTCTACATATCTCACTGCGAATTTAACTCTATTTAGCCTCGCAGCTACGCTGGTTTGTTTGAGGCGGGATCAGCGATTTTTGCAATCGTATAGTAAGTAATAATTTTAGTTTTGTTAGTTTTTCTTAGAATTAATTTTATTTTTTAAGTAATATTGATGTTTTTAGTTTTTATAAAAATATTTGTATTTTGTTTTTCTTTTTTTATTGAGTTTGACATTAATTACACGTCCTTTGGATGTTATTGGGCATAACATACAGTAAATATTTAGCAAATTGCATACAGTATGACAGACATAACACCTAATTTGCATGCAACATTCAATCTATGCCCTTAAAAAAGTATTGATATTGTATGTATTCATTAAAAGATGCTTAATTTTTCAGATCTTTATTGTGTTCTTTCTAGTTATTCATGATTCTTGGTTTCCCCTTCTGCAATGCTTGAAAATTTTTCAATATGTATCTCTCTCTCTCTCTCTCTATATATATATATATAATATATATATATATATATATATATATATATATATATATATATATAATAAATAACTTTGTTACAAATTATTACAGATCAATGGTTCAAACATTCGTTTTAAAAGATGTTGACGAGTTCTTTTGAAAGGTATTCACATTCGAAATTGGCCCCCTTCTAGGGAAAGCGTTCTTCCCGCATGTCCAATTTTTTCCAAGTTGACTGTTAATACTATAAGTAACTCTTCTTTTAATTTCGGGGCCGCGGTAGCCCAGTCGGTAGAGCGCCGGCCTCGTAATTGGAAGATTGCGGGTTCGGTACTCGGGCCGGCCAAAGACTGTAGTGTACACTAATGGTGGCTGGTGCACGTAAAATCTGTCGTGGCCTCAATGTCCTCCATGTTCCCATCAAAAATTATACCCCTGGGGGTCACCGAAGCGGGAGAGCCATCCCTTTCGTGGAGGATCAAAATTGTGATGGAATTGTGTCTTCGGACCACCTCTAGGGATGAGTCCCAGACCATCGCCAATTGCCCATCTGCGCAGCACTAGTGCGACGTAAAATCCAACCATCCATCTTTTAATTTCGTTAAAAATAATTGTCATTGTGAAAATTTATGGGTTGACAGTATTTCCACCACTACAAAATCAGCTGATTGTCATTTTTCCATTATTTGATATATGAAGAATCATATATATGAGTTTCGTACGATATAATTCTTCATTTCTAAAATGGCTTACGGTTATCTTCTTATTGTTTATTGTATAAATAATCCGCTACATCAAGTTTGGTAAAAATTATTTATTTATTTTTATTTTTATTTTTTTTAATTTTTGACGAGTTCGAGACTCCCCTACTCCCACCGCGCGTGCGACGACTGCGCTCATTTTGGTTATTGTTGATATCTAAACAATTAATAGAAATAGGAATTAGTCGGTATGAAATCACTACCAAAAATAAGATGCTGCCTTCGTGCTAATACAATTATACGGTTACTTTTATACAGGTTAAGTCAAAATGAATATAACGATTACAAACGGCTATAACTATTTAATGAAAAAGAATTTGTCGATAAGATTAGCACAGAATGTAGACAGAGCTTCAAAATTTTGTATACATACGTCATATATGTTTTGTGTGACTTCCCTTGGTTACACGGACAACATCTAGGCGGTAGTCCATTTCACGCCATACATTCTGAAGCATTTGTTCAGTCACCGACGCAAGCGCATTACAAATGCGTGCTTTGAGTTCTTCAATTGTTTTGGGCTTGGGAAGCACATACACCCTGTCTTTCACATAAACCCATAGATAAAAATCGCAGGGTCTCAAAGTACGCATTTGTAATGAGTTTGCGTCGGTGACTGCAGACATGCTTCAGAATGTATGGCGTGAAATGGACTACCGCCTAGATGTTGTCCGTGTGACCAAGGGAAGTCACAAAGAACATCTATGACGTACGTATACAAAATTTTGGAGTTCCGTCTACATTCTGTGTTAATCTTATCGATAAATTATTTTCCATTAAATAGTTATAGCCGTTTGTAATCGCTATATTCATTTTGACTTACCCTGTAGTATGTTTCCTTGATTAATTACAATTAATCATCGAATCATACTAGAAGCTACCGGAAATGAAGAAATTATATCAGTAGACAACCTGACAAAAATCTATATGTGATAGCGAAAAACTGATTTCACTTTCGGTTTCAGCACATCAGAAAACCTATATGTAACTGCTAAAATTACCAAATCAAATTTTTCGGATATTATTGTTGTAGACGTATATAATTAGTACAAGAGAATCTTATACTATTAAGTGAGCAATATTTGTATACATATTATATATGTATATTTCACTGTTCTCGAAAACGGTAGCTCGGACAGTCACGTGATTTAACACAAACGTGCCCTCCGAACGGTCCTTGTGCACATCGAAGTCAGATTTTCGAATTTTTGATTAGTTTTATTTTAATTAATAAAAATATGAAAATAAAACTTCCCATTTCTATAATGACGTAGAATGAAGAATCTTAGGAGAGATTTGATTGGTTTATTTGATTCTCATTGATTTGAGTGTATTTTACATTGAACTAGAGCTACGTTATGAAGAATTACGAGAGATTTGATTGGTGTATTTGATTTTCATTGGTTTGAGTGTATTTTACGTTGAACTAGAGCTACGTTATGAGAATTACGAGATATTTGAATGGTTTGATTTTCATTGGTTTCAGTGTATTTTACGTTGAACTAGAGCTACGTTATGAGGAATTACGAGAGATTTGATTGGTTTATTTGATTTTCATTGATTTGGGCGTATTTTATGTTGAACTAGAGCTACGTTATGAGGAATTACGAGAGATTTTATTGGTTTATTTGATTTTCATTGATCTGAGCGTATTTTACGTTGAACTAGAGCTACGTTTAGATTTTATTTAAAAATATATGAATTTTTAATATTTTAATATTATGCGACTTTTACAGAGAACAAATTACGAATGGCGCCGCAGTCGCCCGAGAGCATATTTTTTGGTAAACATTTTCATGGGTTTCTGGCCAGCTAGCTGGTGAAGCCAGCTAGTATCTGTTAAATGTAATGTTAGAATTTCAATGTTAATCAGTAATTATATCATTTAAAATTCCCCATAATATTAAGAAAAAAAAAATAATCGTTATTTCGTCTCTGTATAAATGAAAACCTGTGTTGTAATAGAGCCATAAAATTTTAAACGAATTTTTGTGTTCCAGCAATGTACTTAGACAATAATAATGATTAAAAATGCATATAAAAAGTACATTAGAAAGAGTTCGAGTCTTACTTTTATTGGAAAGAGTAGGTTCACCATTTTCAACAATATACAAGAACCAGAAATTTCCGGTTAACGGACTATCTCTCATGCCTGATATTGCACTAATGTAGGGTTTACGGTTCTTGACCGAATACTCGAACCTGCAATAGAAAATGAATGATTGAATTAAATAAATACAACATTCAAATTGCTTTAATTGGAAATTAGCGAAATGTGTTTGAAGAGCGATTGAATAAATTGATAAAAACTTTTGTAAATATTTAAAATAAAAACATGCGGTTTGTGTATATTATAAGCCATTTTACAACTGCTCTTAACCCACTTCTAACAAAATTGTAAAATTTTATACCCCGGTGAGATATTTCCGTCCCAGTGGGAAGGGGGGGGGGGGGGAGGCACCGCCCTTACATATACAGATTTTTTTATGGTTAACTATTACTATTATAAAAATATTTCGTTTAACCCCTTTTATTTCCAGTTTTTTCCCTCCATGAAACAATGAATCTTATATTTAGTCATAAATTTATTTCAAAGGTAATATATATAAATATTTTTTTTAAATGGGAGTAACAGCAGAGTATGAATTAGTATAGCTAACAAAGCAAATGAGAAGTGTTTATTTATGCTTAATATAACCACTGAAGCCATTAAAAATAATAACATTTCAATAAAAATATCAAAATTTTGGAAGAAATACATATTGTAATTAATTAAAATACAAATTATAAACATTAAAAAATAAAATTAAAAATATTTCAAACAGTTAATTTACTTAACCCTTTATATCACAAATTACCATATTTTTGGAAAAATAAATTGAAACTTTTTTATTATATTTCTTTGCTGCATGAGAAACATCTCATATTAAATTTAGCTTACCTATAGGGAAAGCTTAAACTATAGGGACTTTGAAGTTCCAATGAAATCCTGTAATAAATTTAAGCTATATTCAGGAATTTTTTTTATGGCACTTTAAAGTCCCGGTGGGATACAGAGGGTTAAATTTTACTTGTAACACTTGAAAATAATTATCATTATTTACATTTATACAAAATTTTGTCGTATACTAACATATATATATATATATAAATGGCAGTGCGACCCGTAGCGCGGTTGATACCCAAATAATCAGCACCAGATCAAGTGAAAGTCCAACTAAAAAGAAAACCTATGTGTAATAAACTAAATTTCAGATTTGGTTAAATCTTATTCATTGGCTCGGAAGATACAGAGTCCGCAAAAATTTTTATACACACACAGATATTAAAAAAAAAAAAAAAAAAAAGTGTTTAGGACAGCTCAAAACGTGTAAATTTAAGGAATACCTGAAAATTTCACATATCCAGCGCTTTCTTCTTGTACATATGGAAGAAAGTAAAAATACTATGAAAAATTTATCTGACTTAAGTTTTGAAATACATCAATATTTTTTTTGGCTATTTTCTTTTCTTTCTTTTTTTTTTTTGCTTGATAAAATACAATTTGATCATGCTTAGCTGCGCAATAAAACAAACAAACAAACAAACAAACAACAACAACAAAAGTTCAGTTTTGTTTGTCATATTTCAGAAACATTAAAAATAATCTTTTTCATTACTCTGCAAAACATAATATTCCACAAATAAATTTTGAAAAATATTTATCAAAACTTTACTGTTATTATTACTATTATTATATTTTACTTATTATTTTCTCTTACCCATATAAAGTATATAAAGCATTGTTTTCAGTCAAAATTTCGGAATTGAGTTTTCACTATATTTACACTTTTTGTGGCTCCTTGAATCCAAACAATAAGGTTTTTAACGAATGATCTGGATGTGAGACTGTTATCAGCATATCCCAAGAGCAAATATTAGCCGAAAGACCAAACTCTTTTTTTTTTATTTTTTTTTTATGTATAATATAAAGATGCGACTCTAAATAAAACACAACTCCGAGCTAAACTTTTCGTTAGGCTCAGAGGAATATATGGTTCGTGTACAGTTTTTTAAAAAATATTCTTTAGGGAAAACTTTTTCTATACTTCTTTATTCTAGATTAAATTGTTTTAAACAATTAAAATTTTTAACTTCAGATTTGTCATATATAAATATGTATAAATTAAAACCGAACAATTATGCAAAATTTAGTTTACACTTAAACTAAACTTTAATGAGCTTTTCGTATTACGGCTTAAATTCAAACGGTATATGTATTGTTTCATTACATAATCAATAAAAAAAAAATAATTTTTTTTAGCAGTTTATATGTAAATCAGTTACAGGCAGTGAATAGAATACGGTTAAGAAAAAACTGGTTTAGAATGAAATTTAAAATCGATTGAAATGTTTTCATTCAGAAAAGAATGTTGCTTGCTAAACAGTCTTCTATCTGTATTTTTTAAAACTCAAATATTCAAAAGTATTTTATTTATTTATTTATTACTAGCAGGCTACGCCCGCTTCGCTGGTCACTATATTTAAACGAATTTTCAAAGTAATTGGATCAGTATTTACTTTTTACATCACATTATAAATAAAAGCTTAATAAAATAATAATAATAAATTATTCATAAATAAATAAATAAGTAAACATTGAAATTGCTCTAGACCTTGCTTTAAGTACCCGCTGCCTACGGCATCTCTTTTTTCCGCCCGTGCTGCATCGGGAGGGGGGGGGGCAGGTTCCCCCTGTCTGCAAAAATGTCTTTCCCGGGCACTTCAATCTGGGTATTTATCGACGACATGTGGATCTTCTGCTATTTAAGAACTACGATTTTAAAGATGACTGTATCTCAGCATCGATTATACGTTTTTGTTTTTGAAGCATGTGTTTTATAGCCCCTGTTATTTACACTGTCTTACGATTTGATTCCGACCAGTTTAACAAAATAACATAAAAAGTAGATTTTCTTTTAAAAGGAATTAAATACATGAAAAACAAATAAATTTTAATCAGTTTAATCCTTTTCCACTATATACTACCATTTCCCCCCCAATAAATATTAAAAAAAAAAAGGATTTTTATTTTATAGGAATTAATTTAAAATGAAAAATAAAAAGTTGTTATACTATAAGAAATATACATAAACATAAAAATTTATTTATACTGCATTACCATTTGATTTTCAATAAATATAATAGATTAAAAAAAAAAAAAGAATTTCGCCTTCAAATGAATGTATTAAATAAAAAATAAATAGTGAAATAACCGTTGTTAAGATACGCAGACGATTACAAACAAAGAATTAAATTTATGAAAAATGAAGCATTAAAGCCAATATTTAAAATCGAAAAAACATTAATTTAAAAAAATTCAAATTCGAAATTCAAAAAATCTCGATGAGGTGCACACCTGCAGGGTCCCAGGTACCTATATGCCAAATTTGGAAGCTCTGCGATCAAAAGTGGGAGCACCAGAGCGCAGACAGACACACACACACACACACACACACACAGAGAGACACTTTTCTTTATTTATATAGATTATCATTGAAATTCTCTACTGAACTTTACTTCTTTGATGCCTTGATGAAATCGTACTCGTTATTCTTTACTCATATCAGTTAGATTTTCAGAGAAATAACTGAAATAGAAGTTGAGATAACAGAACTTTAAGTTCATTTTGTTATAAAACTCCACTTTCTGTCAAAACTGTACGTGGCAGTAATTTTGAATATTTTCTCCTTAATTAGCATTCTAAAATACACCAGAAAAGCACATCACCTTCAAGGAAAAAAAAAAAAAAATCATTGCAGGCCTGTGTTACTCATTACAAATCACTGGAACCAGTTTTAGATAGAGCCCCTAAATAAAATAATAGGCCGGCGCATCACCGCCATTTTTTTGCCTCCGAAGAGGACAGCATTCCCGCTTCGCGTCCTTATCGCTTCCCTAATGATTTTAAGAAATCTTGATCTGAAGCTAATCCGGTCAAGATAAGAGCAATAAGCAACAATAATATTCCTAAAAACGCATTTTTTTCACAGTACATTCTCAGGATGTCATTTTATTCTGAGGATATTCTATGGATGTACTGGGGTAAGATGCGTTGTTAAGGCGGTTTCTGTTTCTTTTACAAAATGTCGCCAAAACTCAAATACACAGTAATAGAAGGTCTGTGAACACTTTATATTCACTTCTTGAATGATTGTAGCAGTTTATCTGTAAACAAACTTCCATATCATAGTTTACTTAGCTAAAATTATCTATATATATAAAATAGCAGAGTCTGTCTGTCTGTCTGTCCGCTATAGAATCCTAGGCCGTTTCACCGAGCGAGACCAAATTCGGCACGGTTAATGTTTACGACCCGAGAAACGCAACGCCGCAAGCGATTTTACAAAATTCGCCCCCCAAGGGCGGGAGGGGGCAAAACGTGATTTCACAAAATCCTTCATATCTCGAACAAAAAAACATATATCCGTAAAATTTTTGTTTTAAAATATAGCTAATACAAATGTCTAAAAATTGATTTCTGGAATTTTTGAAATTCGGTCCCCAAAGGGGGGGGGGGGCGAAACGTGATTTCACAAAATCCTTCATATCTCGAACAAAAAAACATATATCCGTAAAATTTTTATTTTAAAATATAGCTAATACAAATGTCTAAAAATTGATTTCTGGAATTTTTGAAATTCGGTCCCCAAGGGGGGGGGGCGAAACGTGATTTCACATGCGTTAAACGTGATTTCACATAATCCTATATATATCTCAAAAAAAAAAAAAAAAAAACAGATATACGTGAAATTTTTGCTCTAAAATATAGCTAATGCAAATATCTAAAAACCAATTTTGGAATTTCAGAAATTCAGCCCCCAGGTAGGGCAGCAGAAATACAGTTAGTCCGTTGAAAATTCGTACAGATCGGTTTTTGAAGGCCTGCAAGTCGAATGGGGATATTTTCGAAAGTGTAAAGTTATTAGGAGGGGTGAGAAGGGGGGAGGGGGGAGAGGAGAGGCAAAAAAATAAAAATACAGTTAGTCGTTCAAAATTGGTATATAGAGGTTTTCGATACTTACAAATCAATTGCGGATATTTTCGAATTTGTAAAATTATTAGGAGGGGCGAGAAGGAGGAGGGGGGAGGGGAGAGGGGGGGCAAAAAAATAAATATAGAGTTAGATCGTTCAAAATTGGTTTATAGAGGTTTTCGATACTTACAAATCAATTGCGGATATTTTCGAATTTGTAAAATTATTAGGAGGGGCGAGAAGGGGGGGGGCTATGGACAAAAACAAATAGAAATACAGTTAGGCCGTTCAAAATTGGTACAGACAGGTTTTAAAGGCCTGCAAGTCAAATGGGGATATTTTCGAAAGTGTAAAGTTATTAGGAGGGGCGAGAAGGGGGGAGGGGGAGGGAGGAGGGGAGAGGGGGCAAAAAAAAAAAAATATAGAGTTAGATCGTTCAAAATTGGTTTATAGAGGTTTTCGATACTTACAAATCAATTGCGGATATTTTCGAATTTGTAAAATTATTTGGAGGGGCGAGAAGGTTGGGGGTTGGGCAAAAACAAATAGAAATACTCTTAGGCCATTCAAAATTGGTACAGACAGGTTTTAAAGGCCTGCAAGTCGAATGGAGATATTTTCGAAAGTGTAAAGTTATTAGGAGGGGCGAGAAGGGGGAGGGGAGAGATGGGCAAAAAAATAAAAATACAGTTAGATCGGTCAAAATTGATATATAGAGGTTTTCGATACTTACAAATCGATTGCGGATATTTTCGAATTTGTAAAATTATTAGGAAGAGCGGTAAGGGGGTGGGGCGGTAAGCGGGGCTATGGGCAAAAACAAATAGAAATAGAGTTAGGCCATTCAAAATTGATACAGATAGGTTTTAGAGGCCTGCAAACCGAATGGGGATATTTTCGAAAGTGTAAAGTTATTATAAGGGCCGGGAAGGGGGGGCAGAGGGGCAAAAAAAAATAGAGTTAGATCATTCAAAATTGGTACATCGAGGTTTTCGATACCTACAAATCGATTGCGGATTTTTTTGAATTTTTAAAATTATTGGGAGGGGCGGGAAGGGGGGAGGGAGCGGAGAGGCAAAAAAAGAAAAATAGAGATAGATCGTTCAAAACTGGTGCATAGAGGTTTTTAATACTTACAAATCGATTGCGGATATTTTCGAATTTGTAAAATTATTAGGGCTCTTATATATATGCATTCGCGCGTGCGCATCGCGCACGGGTCTACGTTGCCGAAGGATGCAATTTTGAGAATTCATTAATTATAATGATTCATTTAAAAATAGTGACCAGCGAAGCGGGCGTAGCCTGCTAGTTAAATATAATAAAACAAATTACCCTAAAGTAACGTAAGACGATCAAAAAAAAAAAAAAAATGTTTGTCGTCTGTTTATCAGAGAAACGCGCTGAGTACATGCGGCAACCCTAAGGTAACAAAATGCCTGATGCGCCAGCTCGTATATATAGGAGCCTTAGTTTTAAATGCTACATTAATTTATAGTCATATAAGACTTTTAAAAAGACCCCTTTGAATGATTAAGCTTAGGTTTCCTGTGCGAACAATGCGCCTTACCCCATAAACTACTACCTTTAATTTATTTAAGATTTTCAAATTTTAACAGTAACAAATTATAATTTTGGAGTACTTATACTTAAACTTCAATTCCTAAAGCGTAAATCTTTAATTATTCTTACGAAAAATTTAATAAAAACCATTAGATCTTTATGTTTAAAAAATTATATAAAATTCGATAAATTTTACATGAATAGTTAGAGCAACTTACTTGAAACGGGAGTCTACTTCAGCTGCTATTTCCGCAACGCCATATAAGGACATGTTTTGTGGTACTAGTAAGACCAAATTTCTTTCAAGATTTTTCTCGTTATTGATCCAAAGAGAATATTGCACCCGTTTTTTTGAACCACTTCTCATGGATAAGTTTTCCAAGGCAGAAATTTCTGAAAACAAATGAGAAATTAGTAAGATGTGTTATTAAACTGAATGTGTACCAGCTGCACCAGTTCGATATTATCTTAATTTAAAAGAATTAAAAGCAGCAATAACATACTAGAAATGAAATTTGACTGATAATGGGGCAACGGATTAAGTCTCTTTTCGGCATCAAATGTGCTATTGCAATGAGAGTAGATTTACAGTTAAAATGAAAACCAAGGGGCAGCCTACTTACTTCCTCTAAGATCAGCCTGAGTGACAAACTTGGTAAAAAATGGTAGTTTAGAAATCACAAAATTTCAAAATTCTATCTCCAGTTTGAGAGGAGTTCTGGAATTTTCCATTATATACTAATGCAGAATTATACCCTCCAATATTTTAACCAATGTTCTGTAGCATTGTTATTACTCACTATATTACTTTTTTTCTTTTTTCTTTTTTTTTTTTTTTTTTTTTGTAGACAAATGTAATTTTGATTAAATAATAAGAAAAATCCTCTCCAAAAATACTGGTGAGAAACAAGTATGAACACTACCAATACTACTGAAAATTAATTAGAATGTTGGTAGGTATGGAGAATTAACTACAATTTTTTTCCATTTGCATCTAAAAGTATAAAAATGGACAGATTAACCCTCGCGAGTTCAGTTGTATCCTGACAGTTATATTACAGTCGGCAGCAAAATTATTTGAGTGCTAGCAGTAATTCCTGTGTAAAAAAAAAAAAAAAAAAAAGTACACTTAATACTGCTTTATTAAATAAATCCTTGTCGAATGGTGTTCTTAGATCGATTAAGAACATGATTCGACAAGGATTTATTTAACAAAACAGTATTAATTGTACAGTCACCCAAAAAAAAAACGCCACCCCCCCCCACCTAATTTCGCCGTAAATTATCGTAGAAACATTTAACTGGTACCGATCGATTTGTAATAACGTCTAGTTTATAACGGTATAGTTAAATTTTGCCTAAGGGATTGTCTACATATTAAAACTGGCATTAACTTCATTTTTTTCAATAGCAACCCCTATTTTTGACGTCATATTCAGATTTCTGAGATCAAGGCTGTTCGAAAAACATACCTATTTATATACCTTAAATCAATATTAAATAGAGTTACACGTGCAAATGTATTAGGGGTCCGTCTATACATTTAGAAAATATAAATCACGATCTACCACCCAGTATACATTATTTATTAAATTACACACCGGAAAAAAAATTTCAGAAATGTTAATTATAAAATAAAAAAAGATGACTAATTCACAGAACTTTCTGAGTTAGTTTATGAATTAAAAGATTTTTATTGGTTTCTATTGATTAAACATCAGATAGTTCACTTCATACGAAGAAAATTAAATAGCTTGAATAGATATTAAAATATCTATCAAAAGAAAAAAAAAAAAAAAAAAAAGATGAATGGTTTAAAATTTGTTTGAAAATTCAAAATTATTTTAACTCAAGCTGAAACGGCGGCACTCAACCTGGTTCCCACGGCCGTTTCACAGTGACAATGGGAGTTTGTTCTGATACTGCAGTACTTTCATTTTCTTTAATTGACTTTTTTAAAATATTAAAACAGATTTTTTTATTTTTATTTATTTATTTTTTTAATTAATTATTATTATTTTTTTTTTTCATGACATTATTAAAAACGTTTACGTAAATCTCCACGATATTCTTTTGCTTTTATATTTTATAATGTGTAACAAATTAATATGTAAAATAATAAATCCTACTACTTAATGGGATGTTCTAAAATTCTACACTTTAACACAGATACCGAAGTGGACGGTGGGTGTAGAAAGGCTGACTACCCTTAATCTAAATCTTCACTTGAAAAGGTCAAAATGTTACATAACTCTTTTTTTTTTTTAAGGAAAAAAGAAGAAGATAAGGAGGAGAAAGAAAGATCAAAACGAATATAAAGCATATTAAACGTTAATACCCTTTAAATACTGGAAAAATGCGGGGTTTTGTATTGTGTGTCATTTGGGAGCTGTAGAGTGCCAGAAAATTACTTTATGTAATAAAACTTTTCATTTAAAGGCTTTTTAAAGCAGCATTATATTTAATACATAGACTATTCAGAAAAAAAAATACCATTCATCTGGTTCATGAAAAATAAAGAACATTTTCTGTCATTGCTCTATGTATATACATTCTTGTCAACCTATCCCAAAAGATTACTGGTCCCGCCCCTTTCCGTACATTTTTTTCACATCAGTCTTTTTAGAGCCGTGTCAGCCATCGGTGGCTGACACTGATCTTTCCATTTAGGCAGTGAAAAATATGATATAAAACTACAGAACTTACATAGTTTTAAGTAATTACTGACAATTTATTTAAAATTTACTTCATGTTTTTTTTTTTTTTTTTTTTTTTTTTTTTTTAATAGGATTTTTATAGGATTATATCGTTAAGGCCTAATGGGGTTTATTGAAACTCGATAAACATAACAGGCTTCTAAGCAGCACGTGTGGCCTGAATGGGATTTCCATAAGAATTCGCGTGGCGCTCAATTAGTTAATCGTAAATGTATTTGAAGTTAATTACTCTAAAAATTAAATTGTGTACACACAGGGGCGGGAACTAACAATGTTACGGGTTAGGTTGGCAAGTATGCATATATATATATTGCTTGATTTATAAAAATTTATAACACATTTTCTTCTTTTTTTTTAGTATTTTGTGTTTATATCTCTCATTAAAAATAAATACAATATTCATATATAAACATTTCCATACAGTAATGTATATAAACATATTGATTAAAGAAGATTTGTTGATATTATATAATTATTCTTCTATCTGTATAGTATATTAACACAAATATATTTTGTACATTTCGCAGCATCGAAAAACAGCAACATAGCTTCCATATCAAGGCTTAATGTAAATAGCCACGCCTTTTCACAAATTTTCTAAAACTTTATAATATAAAGCAAAATAATTTTGCATATTTGTAATTAAATCATTTAAGTTTTGTCTTCAATAATCGATGTAGTAAATACCATTGTGATTTATGCATACCAGCGTCACATATAGAGTCAAATAGGAATATGCAAATATGTCTTTTTTTTTAAATAGTGTTTCAGCGAATCAGAGGCGGGGCTTCTTTTCTTTTGAAATTCTTTCACTATCCCTCGCCTACATTGTGATAACTTTACAAAAATAGGTCAATTTGTATAATAAACATCGAAATATTGCTTAGGAAACAATAAAAATAACATAAAGGTAAATTAAAATAATTTTCCGTCAAATTATATACAAACATTTACTTATAGAGGAGACAGATTATAACAAGTGACGGCCCCCTAACAGGAATAAAAAGTGAAATATCACTGTAACTCAAAAAATAATGTTAGGAACGAGCTGTAAATTTGGAAACCTATGTTTTTGATGATGCCCGTTCTATTCGTGCAAAAATTAACGTAGGTCATAATTCATAATTTTTTCAAATATGAATTTATTAGTAATTTTCATAATTCAAAAAATGTTTTTTTAGCAAAAATTTGCATGGAATATGTTTGGGTTACTTCATTCTAACGAATAAAAAAAACAGAATTTAAATATCATAATTATTTCGGAAGATATGATTTAATGTTTGTCACATTCATTTAACATTAGCATCCCCAAACTTTGACAGCTTATAACTCTATGAAAAATTGAGCGAAATATATAAACTATACCATTTTCCGTGATGATTTGATCCAAAGAATTCAAATAAATTATAAAAAATGGGGGTTACCATTGAAAAAAATGAAGTTGATGTCAGTTTTAATATGTAGACGCCCCCCTAAGTAAAATCTAACTATAACATTATAAGCTAGACGTTATTACAAACTGATTGGTACCAGTCGCATGCTTCTACGATAATTTACGGCAAAATTAGGTGGGGGGGTGGCGTTTTTTTTTTTGGGTGACTGTACATTTCTTGCATAGGAATTATTGCTAGCGCTCGAATAATTTTGCTGTCGACTGTAAGCGGTTGTCTCTTCGTGACTGTGCTTCAAAGCGATTTATGTTTGATCGTGAGCCAGTAAAATACCTGCTTTGTGGGTAATTACTTTGCTGCTTACTTTGCTTTTGTGGTACAAATAAATGTTTAAAGGGAACATTTTCGAGAATTTTCGTTTACTTTTAGTTGTGCTGTTTCGAGAATATACGTTGAATAAAGCGCCTTCATCTACTAGAACATGTTTTTTTTTTTTTAATTTATAAATGCCTTTTCTTTACGTGAAATAATCGATATTTTAGTTATAACAGAGGAGATTTTAAAAGAAAGCCGTAAACCCGGCATCATTGTCAAATTAAATGAGTGAGGGGTTTTTATGTCGTACTAGTGCGTACTAGTGCGAGTGTCGCCAGTTGGCGACAATATGGGACACATATACTTAAGTGTGATCTGAAGACATGCCATCACAATTTTGATCCTCTATGTATAGAGAATTATTCACGCTAAGATTATGGGACTCATTCGTTCAAGCTCTAATCAATTCTATTTTGGAGAAGTGTTCAAAATTTAAATAAGATTAGTGCATTAGTTTTTGAGAAATAGTGTTCACCGCTTTTTCTCAGGGGTTCACAGAAACAGGGTCCCACCAACTGAATTTTGTAAAAATTTTTAATGAAAATTTTATAAAATATTGATTTAATGTTGCACTTTTATATGCTCAAATTTTTGAATAAATATTTTATTGCATTAAGAAAAAAAAAAAAGTGCTTTCTTTAGCCTTTGAAATCTATGTGACCCCTTAAATATTTAATCCTTGTTTTTGACACAATTTTTTTAATTAAGAACATTAAAGTGCCTACCTCTGCCATAGTTAGCTCGAATGAGAATATAGTGCATTCATAATTCTTTATAACCTTCTCATCTTTAAAAATCAACATCATTTTTATTGCCTTCAATCTACGAGAACGTAGGACAAAAAACGTAGTAATTATTTCAGGCTCTAGACAAACAATTATTCATTACGATTATAAGTCGTAGCATATCATACAGTCGGTAGCAAAAGTATCCGAGCTCTAGCAAAAATTCCTATATAAAACATACACTTAAAATAGTTTTGTTAATCCTTATCGAATCCTGTTCATAGTCAATCTATTAACATGATTCGACAGAGATTTATTTACCAAAACACACTGTTAAAAATTTCAACAGAAAACTCTGTGTAATCTATTATCTTAAGTCTTACGTAAAATTACGGAGAAAAACGAACGAAGATGTTAAAAAATATATTTTATACATTCATTTTAATAACTAATATTAATTTAATTAATTATTGGTGAGAATATATTTCGGACTTACAATACTTTTTCTAAAGTAGAAACAGTCATTTTTAATTTTAATTAAAAAAATTAAATGATAAATTACTGTATAAAATAAAAACATACCCAGCAACAAGTAGATAATTCTTTTTCTTAAATATTAAACACTTTTTTTTTTTTAAATTTTTCTTTTAACCGCTATTAATGTTATTATTATTATTATTATTACTATTATTCTTTTACCTTGGTATCTAGATTTTTGTAATTCAACATTGCAGGGTTCATATGATTCAAGCTGTTTAATTTTTTTCGTATGAAGTGATGTATTTTACTATTCAATGTTTAATAAATATAAACCAATAAAAATCTTTTAATTCATAAACTAACACAGAAAGTAACGAATTAAAATCGTTTTTTATTTTATAATTAACGTTTCTGAACTTTTTCTTCCGGTGTAAAATTTAATAAATAATGTATAATGGGTAGTAGATCACGATTTATTTTTTCTATATCTATAGACGGTCCCCTAACACATTTTCACGTGTAACTCTGTTTAGAATTGATTTAAAGTATACAAATAGGTAAGTTTTCCGAGCTGCCTTGATCTCAGAAATCTGAATATGAGGTCAAAAATTGGGGTTGTTATTGAAAAAAAAAGTTTATGCCTGTTTTAATATGTAGATGACCCCTTAAGCGAAATCTAATTATACCATTAAAAACTAGGCGCTATTACAGATCTATAGGTACCAGTCGAATGTTTCTATGATAATTTACGGCGAAATTAGGGGGGGGGGGGTGGCGTTTTTTTTTGGCTGACTGTACAGTCACAAAAAAAAAAGAAAAAAAAAAAAAACCGCCCCCCCCCACCTAATTTCGCCGTAAATTATCGTAGAAACATGCGACTGGTACCGATCAGTTTGTAATAACGTCTAGTTTATAATGTTATAGTTAGAATTTACTTAGGGGTCGTCTACATATTAAAACTGACATCAACTTCATTTTTTACAATAGTAACCCCCTTTTTTATAATTTATTTGAATTCATTGGATCAAATCATCACGGAAAATGGTATAGTTTATATATTTCGCTCAATTTTTCATAGAGTTATAAGCTGTCAAAGTTTGGGGATGCTAATGTTAAATGAATGTGACAAACATTAAATCATATTTTCCGAAATAATTATATTTAAATTCTGTTTTTTTTTTTTTTATTCGTTAGAATGAAGTGACCCAAACATATTCCATGCAAATTTTTGCTGAAAAAACATTTTTTGAATTATGAAAATTATTAATAAATTCATATTTGAAAAAATTATGAATTATGACCTATGTTAATATTTGCACGAATAGAACGGGCGTTATAAAAAACATGGGTTTCCAAATTTACAGCTCGTTCCTAACATTATTTTTTGAGTTACAGTGACATTTCACTTTTTATTCCTGTTAGGGGGCCGTCACTTGTTATAATCTGTATCCTCTATAAGTAAATGTTTGTATATAATTTGACGGAAAACTATTTTAATTTACCTTTATGTTATTTTTATTGTTTCCTAAGCAATATTTCGATGTTTATTATACAAATTGGCATATTTTTGTAAAGTTATCACAATGTAGGCGAGGGATTGTGAAAGAATTTCAAAAGAAAAGAAGCCCCGCCTATGATTTGCGGAAACACTATTTAAAAAAAAAGACTAATTTGCATATTCCTATTTGACTCTATATGTGACGCTGGTATGCATAAATCACAATGGTATTTACTACATTGATTATTGAAGACAAAACTTAAATGATTTAATTCCAAATATGCAAATTTATTTTGTTTTATATTATAAAGTTTTAGAAAATTTGTGAAAAGGCGTGGCTTACGGTACAAGAGAGAAATATAACCGATCCTAATATGTTAAGACATTCTTCACAAGTATTAAATATCTTTTTCTAGTTTTTCGCTGCTAAAATTCTATTTTAACCCTGATACACTTTTTTTCGCATTTCAATATTCAAGAGTTCGTACACCTCTAGTTAAATATCATGTTTTAGAAAACACGGTACAGCGAAACTGATTGCATGAAACAGCAATTATGCATTCGACAATCGTTTTATTATTATTATTATGAATATTTAATAATTTTAAAAAGATTTTTTACCATGAATTTTCTGTGTAAATTTTGTTGTGACGTATTTGCATTTGCTTACTGTACCGTTTGTAAGCTTTGCGTCATTTAAAATTTATCCCATAATGTAACATAATAAAATATAAAATTTCTATTAAAAGTTTTTTAATACAGAATCAAATAGTGATTTTTTTTTTTTTTTTTTTTTTTAAGTTTATAAGATCTATTATTGGAACATAGCTCAATAGTATTTATTTTCAATTTCCTAATCACGAAATCAAAGTCACAGTTATTATGGAATAAAAATTTAAAACAAAGGAATAGTCTTATTACTTTCAAATATATAGATATTGATCTTACAGAATCCTGAAATTTCATTTTAAAGACATTAATCGTCTAAATTTAAAATTTCAAAATAAAATAAATTAATCTAAATGCTTTTAAATTTGAAACGGGAAGATTTCAAAATATATGAAAATTGGCATTTGTGTTTTGAACATTTTGGTGCGGCAGATATTAAAAACAATATTTTAATGATGAGCTGAACCTATGAGCTTAAGAGAGGGCGGATCCAGCTATTTAGCACAAGTGATATCACCTGACTAAAACCAGAATAAACAACATTTTAATTTATTCCGGGGTATTTTTAGCCCACTGTTATTCCTTTTTTTTTTTTTTTTTTTTTTTTTTTTTAAGAAAAATTTATCTTACTTTAACATAGATTTTTACTTTTTACCGCTATCCACATGTGACCTTCAGCATTAGCATTTAAATGAGGAGTCATCATCTTCTTCCAAAGCAAATTTTAAATAAATTTAAAATCATATATATTTGTGAAAATCCAAACAGATTTTTCCTACTAAGAAAGCCATTCCACACTGAAATACATGCGTAATCGGTCAATTATACGCCAGTTCACACCACAATATATTGGTAGGTAGGTAGATTAGGTTTAATGTCGCACTAATACTGCGCTATGGGTAATTGGCGACGGTCTGGGACGCACCCCTACGATCGTCCGGAGACACGCCATCGTAAATTTTATCGTTCACGGAGACGATGGCTTCCCTGCTTCTGTTCCCATAGTTTATTGTTCAGATTTTTTATTTATTTATTTTTATTTTATTTATTTATTATTATTTTCTTTCTTTCTTTCTTTCTTTTTTTTTTTTAATAGAGTAATGTAACATTTTGACATTTTCAACTGAAGATCTAGATTAAGGGTAGTCAGCCTTTCTACACCCACCGTCCACTTCGGTATCTGTGTTAAGAGTAGAATTTTAGAACATCCCATTAAGTAGTAGGATTTATTATTTTGCATATTAATTTGTTACACATTATAAAATATAAAAGCAAAATAATGTCGTGGAGATTTATGTAAAAGTTTTTAATAATGTCATGAAAAAAAATAATTAATTAAAAAAAAAGAAATTAAAATAAAAAAATATGTTTAAATATGTTTAAAAAATCAATTAAATTAAAGAAAATGAAAGCACTGCAGTAACAGAACAAACTCCCATTGTCACTGTGAAACGGTCGTGGGAACCAGGTTGAGTGCCACCGTTTCAGACAATTATACGGCTGCTTGAGTTAAAATAATTTTGAATTTTCAAACAAATTTAAAACCATTCACTTTTTTTTATTTTTCTTTTGATAGATATTTTAATATCTGTTCAAGCTATGTAATTTTCTTCGTTTGAAGTGAACTATTTGATATTTAATCAATAGAAACCAATAAAAATCTGTTAATTCATAAACTAACTCAGAGAATTCTATGAATTAGTCATTTTTATTTTATAATTAACATTTCTGAAATGTCTTTCCGGTGTGAAACTTAATAAATAATGTATACTGGGTGGTAGATCATGATTTATATTTTCTGAATGTATAGACGGACCCCTAATACATTTTCACGTCTAACTCTATTTAGAATTGATTTAAAGTATATAAATAGGTATGTTTTCCGAACATTCTTGATCTCAGAAATCTGAATATGAAGTCAAAAATAGGGGTTGCCATTGAAAAAAATGAAGTAAATGCCAGTTTTAATATGTATTTGACCCCCTAGGCAAAATGTAACTATACCGTTAAAAACCAGACGTTATTACAAATCGATCGGTACCAGTCAAATGTTTCTACGATAATTTACGGCGAAATTAGGTGGGGGGTGGCGTTTTTTTTTTGGCTGACTGTACATCACCAGCATTCATTTGTAACCACATAGAATTAAAAATACAAGTATAAGTCCTATAAATTTGATACAGTACATAGCAGAGTTGCCAAGTTCCTTAATTTACTCCGAAGCATTTTTCGCCCTGCCTTTTTTTTCACAGCACGTTTTTATAAGAATACTTTTTCTTACTTTAATACGGTTATTTGCCATAGAAAAACATTTTGTAAATAAAGTGGTGTGTAATAAAGGCGGAGCGAAATGTGCTCCGTATTAAATTAAGGAACTTGGCGACTCTGTACATAGTTGTCAATGTTTCGAAATTTTAAAATACGTTTATCGCAACTATTTTTAAGAGAAATCAATCGTATTTACTTTCGATATTTAAATAAACCGAGAATAATAATTAAAAAATTCCTGTTATGAAACCTTCCTTGTAAACCAGAAGATTGGTTGCTATGACGGTACGTAGTATTTGGCCAGAAACACAGAGCTGCTAACCAGTGTTCCCAACTTTTATAATTTATTCAGGAGCATTTTTAGCCTCTTTTTCACACCGGAAATTTTGAAAATGATTTTCTGATGATGAAGAGAAATAATCTACAAAATTTCTGGTGCGAAAAGAAGGCGGGGCTAAAAATGCTCGTGAATAAATTATAAAAGTTGGGAACTCTGCTGTCAACCTAATCTGGCACATTGTTAGTACCACCCCTTTTTCTACGCCACTTAATTTTTAGAGTATTTGTTTTCCTCATTCATCTTACGATGAAGAATAGACTAGATAGAATTACTCTAAAAATTAAGTGGTGTAGGAAAAGGGGCGGTACTAACAATTTGCCGGATTTGGTTGGCAGCTCTGGAAACAGATATATACTCAAAGTGAGATCACCTAGTTAAAGCCCTTTTAAATTAGTGATTTTCTTTGACAGTTATAATTAAAGCATATATGTAAACATTATCGAAAAGTGTATAATTAGTAACAATATTGGAAATGCAAATATTAACTTCGCAATAAACAATTCTACAGTGATCCGACATACTACTTTTCTACACTCGTGTGCTTTTTACAGTGTGTCACGCCTTCTTTTATGATTCTCCGCCCGAACTGTATAGAATTAAATTCAGATATGTCAATATTTTAATATATTCCGGAGGAACGATAGTGCCTGCCCTCCTTCTTTTCACATCTATCTCACTTGTAGTGAAATTTTTTTCAATATGTAACTAGAATTAAATAGGAAGTTAAATACCCTTCAAGGATGGTGGTGTGGAAAAAATGGCGGATACTAGTAATGCTCCGATTTTTTTTTTTTTTTTTTTGGCCATACTTGTAACTTGTATGAAGTACGTACGGTATCGCAGGGGCGATTTATGAAACAATTTCAGCGACGAAGATTAAGCAAATACAAGGCAGCGATTGGTCAGACGTAATTACTGTAGGAGGAGCCAAAGCTGACAATTCAATGAATCGTTCTTTTCATGAATCTATCAAATCAACACAAACATGGCTAATTTGTGGCTCCGTCTTCGTAGACTATCGCTAACACTTTACAAATACAAAATAAAACGTTAATTTGAGTACAGCGGTTTTATTGAATTTCTTAAAAATTCTTATTTCTACAGCACAAAGTTTTTCAGATTAACTGTATTAAATTTTTGAAATATGTAGTAATTATTGCACTGTAATTATCACATATATTAGTTGAAGCGGTATTTTCCATTAAACATAAATATACCATATTTTATTAATCCTGTATTTTGGTTGGCTTACTTATTTATTTACATTTATTTAGTCACTTACATAAATAAAATGATTCATTAATATCCAGATTAAAAAAGATTGTCATAAAAATACTTTCATGCTTTTTATGATAACGTTAAAAAAGCCAGCCTTAGCCTCCTCTTTTTTTTAATGTGCATTACAATATTTTATCTTGCCATGTGTTTATATAACTAAAAGGTAAAAAAAAAATCTTACCTGGTATCTTGTGGAAAAATATGTACACTGAATTTCATATTGAAAGTTCTATCTCAATTTCATTAGTAAATATTTATTTTTCATAAAATTATGATGATTTTATTTTTATGAAACATAGTGTATTGCATGTTACTTGTGACTTTTTGAAATTCCTGAAAAAATTAAAAAATGTCCTAAAAGACCCTAATTATAAGTTGTCTTAAATTCCTAAAATTTTGTAGATGTTGTGCTACTTATTGTTATTTTAACAACCCAAATCAAGCAATGAAATTCCAAACCCATTTTGTAATGCTGCACTGTATTTGCTAGAAAAAAAAAAAAAAAAAAAAAAAAAACTCAGTTATGCTCATTATTTTTTTTTTCATTATTATTTTATTTTATTTATTATTTATTTATTTTTGTCTAATTTGCAGAATTCCGTGAATTTATTTCTTCAATCTTTAAAAAAGTCACGGATATCGTTCATTTTAAAAATAGAACGATCGGTGATCAAATATTCTACGAAAGCTCCCAATTTCCAGTCTTGTACCATCTACAACATAAATGTCAATATTCGTTTGAAACATATTTTATGAGATTCTAGAACCTGTAAAGAAATAGTATTATTAAATATTTCTTGCTCATTTAATTATTTCCTCCCCCCACCTTCAAATTTATCTCCAACTAACGATCGGCAATCAAGTGTTCAGCAGAAGTCTTTTATTTCCCAATCTTTATGTATCTGTAACATAAATGATAATATTAATTTAAAAGTTGTTTTATTAAATTCTAGAAGTAGAATTGAAAGAGTTTAATATTTCTTACTCTGTAATTATTTTTCTATCCCTCCTCCTTTTCCAATCTCTGGAAAGTGAGCAACTCTAAAATCTATAAAGCAATAAAAGTGAATATTACTCACATATGTAACTATTTTTAGACTTTATTGCTGATCTTAATCAATCTATTTATTTTTCCACAATTAAATTAAATATTTACATGTCATATCTATAGGATGTGGAAAAAATTAATAGGTTTTTCAGGTCAGAAACATTTCGCCAAATCAATGTATGCATGTAAAAAAATTGTTTCAGTATGGTTAGAATTTAGTATAATCTAGCAGTATTTTAAATTTAGTATGTTTTATTTATTTATTATTATTATTTTATTCATATGTATTTGCAATAAGAAGAAAGTCTCTAGATACTGTAAAATTTCCCTTTTATTTGCTCCTTCTATTTCCAACAATTACTATACTATTAAAATTCTATTTATGGCATAAATTATGTCGCATACAAAATCTCTCTAATTTTGATTCTCAAAGGTTGGCAGCTATGCCTTTGGCAACGACTTATGCACTTTTTACTCCCCGCTTCCCAGTTGGATAAGTTAGTAATAATAAAATCCCACCAAAGTGCATATTAGGGATGCACCAAATATCAGTTTTGGCCAAATACCGAATATTCGGCCAACGAAATACTAACTTCAGCTGAATACCAAATATCCTTTAAACTAAATAGTAACTATTTAGAAATTTTTATTCGTGAATTCATCAACCGTGAATATTTATTTAAATCAAATTGGAGTGTAAAGGTTGATATTTTTATTTATTAGCAACTATGCAAAAAATACCAGAGCCGGGAATCAAACCCGGGCACCTCCGCTTAACGCACGGATACTCTACCACTGAGCTACCCTGGCTGACAACCAGCTAGGCACTTCTCGCATAATATTCGTTGGGAAAGTCACCGAGTCTGCAAACGCAGATATATCAGGTGAGACAATAATAATCGTAGCACAACTCCATAGACCAAGAAATTTCAATTTAGAAATTTTTATTCGTGAATTCATCAACCGTGAATATTTATTTAAATCAAATTGGAGTGTAAAGGTTGATATTTTTATTTATTACCAACTATGCAAAAAATACCAAAGCCGGGAATCGAACCCGGGCACCTTCACTTAACGCATGGATGCTCTACAACTGAGCTACCCTGGCTGACAACCAGCTAGGCACTTTTCGCTTAATATTCGTTGGGAACAGGGCCGTGCCTACACTTTTAGCCGCCCTGGGCGAAAGATTTTAGCCGCCCTCCTAGGCAAAAGATTTTAGCCATCATACTAGGCACTAAAATTATTTCCCTCCTTCTGCTTCTGAAAACTATCCTTTAAAGCCAAAAACTGCCACGTTGCCACAGATGAAAAGTTATCAAGTTTTTTTTTTCTCTGTTTTAAAAATAAGCCTCCAGCGGCCGAGTGGTTATGCGCTCAAAGCTGGTAGACATGAGGTGCCAGGTTCAATCCTAAGAATCCCAAGTCGCACTTGTCGGCCTAGCCGATCGGAGTTTTCCATGGTTTTCTCCGAAACTTGCTTAAATACGGGCTAGGACCCCTTAGAAAGACCCCCACGGATGGCACTTCCCCTCAGGTCTAGGACCTACAGCAGTCAATCGCCCTTATTCCCAAATCCAATCCAATCCTGTTTTTAAAAAAATCTAACAATTTTAGTAAACCTAATTTTTAGCTGAAATTTTGTCATTTTTAGCCGCCCCTAGCTGTTAGCCGCCCTGGGCGACCGCCCCGGTCGCCCCCCCTACCTAAGCACGGCCCTGGTTGGGAAAGTCACCGAGTCTGCAAACGCAGATATATCAGGTCAGCCATGGTAGCTCAGTGGTAGAGCATCATTGCGTCAAACGGAGGTGCCCAGGTTCGATTCCCAGCTCTGGTATTTTTCGCATAGTTCATAATAAATAAAAATATCAACCTTTACACTCCAATTTGATTTAAATAAATAGTAACTATTCCATGGTTCATACACTTAGGAGTAAAAAAAATTCAAGGAGTTATCAAGTACTTTCCAACCACTTCCCAGGAAATTTTCAAGCACTTTCAACCAGGATTTTAGATTTGTCCACACTTTTGTTTTTGAGGGGGGGGGGATGATTAACTGCATAAAAAACCTAGTATCAAATGTGTTTATTATTATTTTTAAACATAACTGGGGGGGGGGGGGTTCCTGCCTCCTCACTCCACTCACCAATCCTTGACTCACTTTGCTTTATTAACACCTGCGGGGTTCTTCCTACCTCTTTGCTGCTTTTCCATGCAATAAATATGAATATAAATAGTGCATTTCATAAGACAAAAGCAGAAAAATATTATAGAAATCCCCATATCCAATGCTGGATAGAACAACATAACATTTAATAGCATTTAAAAAATAATACGACAAAATAAAATGTGTTAAAAATCAGTAACTTATTTTTTAAGAATAGAAGAAAATTTGTTATATCTAGACCACTTTGTGCTACAGATTTAGTATGATTCCCTTTGGCGACATTTAAATTTTTTTCACTATTTGACGACAACTTTTTTGATAATTGTTTTTTATAAAAAATCTAGTACATACTTTTTCTAATGCTTATAACTTTCACTATTGAATTTTTTAGTTAATTTAGGGCAATATATAACACTCTATATGTATATTTCTAATATACAGTTAGGAAATAATTTCATTATTTTCATTTTAAGTTGCAAAAATGCCCCACAGCTTCAATTTTCAATTCTTTCCTGCTTATTTCTCAAAATAACGAAGGATACTCGAGGAACAGATTTCATATTTGTAGTCCTTGTTAAAAAAACAAAAGAATATCTAACTCTGTAAAGTTAAAAAATTATCATTAGGATATTAAAAGATGCTTCATATGAGTTTGAATTTGACTAAAATGTTTTTATCCCAAAATATATTATCCGGAGTATATCCAAGGTAATTTAAAATATGTTTTTAAATAACAAGATACAATAAACGACATATGTATAATAATAAATGGAAAGGTTTGTCTGTCTGTCAGTCTGTCTGTTCTTTTATACGTTCAGCCCCTACTGAACGCAGAAGTACAAGAATTGACATACTGATGCTATGGAGCCTTTCCGAGGGCCTCCTGAAAACAGAATTTAAAATTTTTAACTAGTTGTGGAGATATTAATTAAAATGTCGAATCATGTCTAATCTCAAAGCGATCTCAATGAATGAGAATTCACCGCCATTGCATAAAAAAAGATATTTTAACGGAGTTAAAAGCAGAAAAAAAAAAAAAAAAATTAGAAATATTTGTTCGATCGTTACAATTTCGGTACCAAATGAAAAGGGAATTTTTTCTGAATCTAAGTGTACAAGCGGCTTATCGGTACAACAATTAAATTTTTAAAAATTAACTAAAGTATGAATTTTTTGTGGCAACATCATTTCAAATGCCAGACGACCGTCTGCCATGAAAAAGGAAATGATTGTAACAGATCAAGATGTCACGTGATTTATAGTGGAGGGGAAAATTGCAATTTTCAAATTTTCATTCATGTTACATTTGAATTAATATTCGGGCTAGACAGCATATTATAACCCTAGTGTTCAATTTCCATGAAAATATGTGGACAAACAAAAAAAATTAGATTAAATTGTTTTATATTTTGCAGTACATATTTTAAATTGAGATATGCTGTTGAAATTTTGCAATATTTGGTTTTAATGCCCGATAATTCGATTCTGAATATTTTTGAAAGTGTAGAACTATTAGGAAGGGCTTGAGGGGGAGGGGGGGGGCGAAGGGAAAAAAAAGTTACTGCGTTTGAAATTGGTATTAAGGAAAGATAAATCGATTGCGGATATTTTCAAGTGTAAAATTATTAAGAGGGACAGAAATGGGGGAGAAGGGGCAAAAACGTAGAAAAAGAACGGTTGTTTTGGAGAAAACAACGGAAAACTGAGAATGCCTTTATTCTTTTATATTTTGCAGAGTTTAGAATTCTGATACCCCATTCACATTTCATACTATTGATTTTTAACAGTATTTAACCCGGAATTACGCAAGTTTCGGAGAAAACTGCGAAAAAGTCAGACATAAGTCGTTTTATAATGGTGTTTATATCATTTTTGTATCTCAGCTTCTAATTAGCATAATTTCAAAAGTAATATGTCATTTTGAAACTTATTTGAGTTGAATTTCAAGAGTAGATGCCACAAATTTCTGTCACCTTCCGTTAACCAACTACTGTAAGTAATGGAATTCGAGATTTCACGTTATTTCCACGTTTTAAGGTGTTCTGTTTAGGTTTTTTTTTTTTGTATCTCAGCTACTAATTAAAATAATTTTATAGTAATACATTATTTGAAAGCTTTGTTGATTTGGAATTGAACAGTAGATCCTACAGACTTTTCTACTGCCAGATGGCGCTGTAATATATTAAAATTTCAATATTTCGAATTCTGAATATGATTAAATTATTTTTAATACATCATTCGAAAGATATTTTAAAGAGCTTTTATATTATCGAAAGTGAAATTCGTGATTTCACCAGATTTACACGTTTTAAGGTGACCTGATTAGGTTTTCTTTTGTATCTCAGCTACTAATTAAAATAATTTCATAAGTAATACATCATTTTAAAGCTTTGTTGATTTAAAATTAAACAGTAGATTACAGAAATTTCTACCGCCAGATGGCGCTGCAATATTTTAAAATTTCAATATTTTGAATTCTAAATATTATTAATTTTTTTTAAATACTTCATTCGAAAGTTATTTTAAAGTACTTTTATATTATTGAATAACCTACATTAAATTTATCCAATAGAGGGCACTAATCGAAATTCGAGATTTCACCTGATTTATATGTTTTAAGATATACTCAAGGGGGCCAAAAAATTATTGAGTTAGACCGTTCGAAATTGGAATATATAGGTTTTGAGTGCCTACGAGTCGAATGAGGATATTTTCGAAAGTGTAAAATTAAGGAGGGACAGAAAGGGTGGTGAAGGAATACGTGCGCACAGCGAGCATATATATGAATTCGTGAGCACTGCGCACACACGGGTCTACGCTGACGAAAGCAGAGAGGACCCGGTGTGACTTTTTACCCGATTAGAAATGTTTTTTTTTTTTTTAAATTCTTTTTCTTAAGAATAAAAGTTTATGAGTAATAACATGGAATTTTGAGAAATCATAAGGGTGGTGAAGGAATACGCGTGCGCAGCGCTCATATATATGCATTCATGCGTGCACATTGCGCACGGGTCTACTCAGAAAATGACATAAAAATAATTACTGACATACAATAGATAATGCATAGGAAAATCAATTAAATGTTAACCAAAAAAAAATTCATTTACAATGTTATCGCCATTGAAAATCAAAGTTTACAATGTTTACACTATTCAGTCTTCTATAACAAAAGACAAGTTTTGATGCGGTTTCTAAACCTAAACGATTTTTCAATTTGTGATGCACAAATGAGAAATTTGAGAAGATTCTCTCAATTCCAGCAGATCTAACAGGCATTGCCATCAAGTAACAAACAAGATTTGTGAAAGTTTCATCTATTGCACATTTTTTAAAACTGGACCACCATGTAAATAGTAGCTGGGGTAGTTACCAAAGTAGCTTAATTCAGTTATGTTAAGAGTTAAATGAATGAATTTTAGAGTTTGAAATAATACAAAACTAAAATCTAGTATGTATGTTCATTATTTTATTTTATATAAATATTTGATATACTCTTTATATTTAATACTAGCAGGCTTCGCCCGCTTCGCTGGTCACTATTTTTTGAATGAATCACTATAATTAATGTATTCTCAAAATTGCACTAATTTTTATCATGTGAAAAAAAAAAAAAAAAATCTGATCAGGAAAAATGTCGCTCTGGTTCCCCACTGCTATCGGCAGCATAGACCCGTGTGCAGTTATTTTAATTAGTATCTGAGATACAAAATAAAACCTTATCAGGACACCTTAAAACAGGTGAAATCTCTAATTCCATTTTCGATAATATAAAAGTACTTCAAAGTATAAGTATCTTCTTTATGATGTATTAAAAATAATTTAGTCATAATTAAAATTTAAAATCTATATGCAAAGAAGAAAAAAAAAAAAAAAAGGATTTCTCTCTTAAAAGATTTTGAGTTATGAAATGTTTTGTGAAAAAATTGATGTTTCATAATGTCTGACTTTTTCGTGGTTTTCTCCGAAACTTGCATAATTCCGGGCTAAATACTATTAAAAATCCATAGTATGAAATGTGAATGGAGTATCAGAATTCGAATCTCTGCAAAATATAAAAGAATAAAGGCGTTCTGGGTTTTCCGCCATTTCCTCCGAAACAACCGCTCCTTTTCTACATTTTTGCCCCTTCCCGTCCCTTCTAATAATTTTACACTTGAAAATATCCGCAATCGATTTATCTTGCCTTAAAAACTAACAATACCAATTTAAAACGCTGTAATTCTTTTTTTTTTTTTGCCCCTACAAATCACCACAAAGCAGTTTTTAAAGAAAATTTGGTATTTACATGTTAACTGCATGTCATTGGCAGGCTATTCATATGCATAAATACAAATATGTAAGAAAGTACAATATATTTTATAGGATTACTTCTATGATAATTATATGTAAATATATATGTTACCGTTAAAGCTCGAAATCCGTTAATGTGCAGATTACCTAGCTAATCTGCAGATTAACTAAAATGACCCGTTAAAGTGTGGAATCAAGAGTTTTCCGCATTTTAACTAGGTAATCTGCAGATTAGCGGCTTCTGTGTCGTTAAAGTTCAAATGTTTGTTTCGAGCCTTAGTTTTTTTTTTATTCACTATGACATCAAACAGTCGTGTGATACAGATACACGAATGACCTTCAAACACAAACCAAAACTTTCATCCTTTCCGCTCCGCTTCCGCTATGACAATTGGTAAACGTAAAATGTGGAGCATCGAAGACATGATTATTATAGGTTTCTCATTATGACCAACACAAAACTTAAAGTAACAAGTAAGTTATAATTGTTTTAACTTTGATTTTATTTCTTCTCTTTTTTAATTCTGTCAATATAAGTTTGATAAGGGTCTGCACTGCATTTTATTATTGAAATCTAATCTTAATTAAACGCTGTATCTCCTGAAACTTCATTTTCAATTATGAATATTAAAATTTACAACACAGTAATTATTTCCTCCCGAAATAAAACTATTAAAACACAACTTTTTAAAACTAATTTATTTAAAAATTGATTTAAATTACTATTACTTACTGAAAAAAAAAAAAAAAAAAGTTAATTTTTAACTCTGAAAAATATGACATTCAGTATTATGGCTTTCTTTAATAAATACTTAATATGAAATTTTTATGCATTTTTTAGCATTTCATTACATTTTGTTGTTGTTTTCAATTTCAAGTTTCCTTTATATATTTTATATATCATGATTACATTTTTATTCTTATTTTGTTCGCTTTTTCAGATAATTTCGTTGTAGTTTATCACATATAAAATACGTTAATAAAGTTTTTTTTTTTTTTTTTGTAAAATTAATATATTTGCTAAACTTGTACAGATATATGTATGCTGCAAAATATAGTTTAATAAAGCATTGGAAAACAGTCATTTTAATTTTCATGCGTTCTAAAAATTATTAAAGCAGTTTTAATTATTTGAAGTACTTCTTAAATAATGCTTCTGATTTGTCTAATTTAATATTTCTTTATCGAATTAAAAATTGGTGCATAACTTAAAAACAAAAAAAAATAGTAATAGCAATATAAGTTGTTAATAAAACTTTTTTTAAATATTTATTTAAATGGTTAAATATTTTTATTTTGAAAAGAAATCGTTACTGTTCTAACATTCATTTATAAAATAGAATTTATTGAAAGCTATTAAAGTTATATTTCATATTAAAAAGACATACAGATTAAAATAAGTAAAGAAAGAAAGAAAGAAAACTATTTTTTTTCCCCCAAATGAAAAAAATAAATACAATACAGCGTGCTGTAAAACTACAACAACAGAGATCTTATTTTCACTTTAACGAGTGCCTAGTAGGTAATGTGCAGATTATCTAGGTAATTAGCAGATTACCTAGGTAATTTGAAAAATGAAACAATTTTCCTTACTTTAACGGATCGTTCTAGTTAATGTGCAGATTACCTAGCTAATCTGCAGATTAACTGATTTCTGCACTTTAGCGGTAACATATATATAAATATTGAAATACATATGTAATATATATTTTGTATTAACCACATGCCAGCAGTTAATCTCTGGCAGGCGGTTAATACATAAATACTGAAATTTTCATTTAACTAGTATGTTGTGGCCACCACAAGACTTTCTTCTATATTTTCCTATACAAATTCACTCAGTAACAATATAAAAATATTCAATAACTTTGTTTTGAAGTATCACAGATTCATAGTTCAACCATTCCTTTTAATGGTATTGACGAGTCCTTTCGAAAGATACCCATCTTGAAAATTTACTGCCCTCGAGGGGAGACTTCCCCCCCCCAGGATAGGGGGGGGAGGCGAGGCTCCTACACATACAAAATTTTTTTCCCAGTTGACTATCTCTATTATAAATAATTCTTGTAAATTTCATAACGATTACTAAAAAATAATTCTCTTTATGCACATTTATACAAAATTTTGTCCTATATCACCATGTTAAAAATTTAGAAAAAGCGGGATGGCAACTCAACCTGTAAGACAATTTTTACCAAAAGTTGATAGGCACTAATTTATGTCAAGGTGCAACTACATACCAATTAGTATGAAATTCTGTGCAGTAGTTCCTGAGATACAGTTGCCACTAAATTTTGTCACACACACACAGACATTTTCTAAAAATGGTCAAATCATGTTCTACAGCTCTAAAAACGTGTAAATCCATCAAAAACCAGAGGTCGAAAATTTTTACGAATCCAATACTTTCTTCCATTGAATATAGAAGAAAGTAAAAATAACAAAATTATAACCAACTACAATTAAATAAAAAATTTAAATCATTAAATATATATGATTGAACAATATAAATGCACAAAATCCCAGTATGCAGCAGTTGTTATTATGCATGTATCTACGCTCCATGTACATTAAAAAGAAAAAATAACATTGGTTACTGCTACCTCACTCTGCATGTGATGTTCATAAAATGCATCAAATAACATACTGCAGTAATTACTGTAACATATGTATTAGTGCTTTGTGCACATGAAAATCAAAGCGCCCATTACAAAAAAAGACAGATTATACAGATGTAAAAAAATCACCTTTTAAATACAAAATACATGTACAATAATGTATGATAATTTAAAGCAGCAGATAATTTCAATATTAATTTACATTTGTATATAATCTTCCCCTTTCAAAATACTCTTGTTCCAAACACACACATCTTTAAAATGCAAAATATCTGTTATTTACACAATATTTATTTAAACATTAATTTTAATTCACTGAATAGAATAATATTATTAAATAGGAATTAAAATTTATACAAAGAAATTACCTCTAAAATATTCCATGTTTGCAGTTATTATGACTTTTCAAATTACTACTAGAAAATTCCACAATAACACAAACAAATATCTAAATAATTCAAATTTTCATTATATTTCTGTTATTTACCTCAAAATTCACATTTCAGTAAAAATATAAATCAAATCAATTTATGTGAAATGATTGTTCTCAAAATATTTTATTTATTTTTTACAAATATCCAAATAAAATACATAATGAAAATCAAGATTTATATATTAACGTCATATATAATTAAGAGATAAAGTTGATAAGAAACAGATTATTTCTTCAATAATAAAAATATATACTAATTCAATAATAATTAAATTAATGAATCTCTTTAACTCACCATTGAAGGTTATGGTTAGCATCTATTTTTTTCCCTTAGTGGCTGGAATTTCCCTCGTAAGATGCAGGTGGATACTTTCATTACATGAAGTCTTCAAGTTGTTAATAACCGAATCGATATTACCTTTGTACGTACATTATTAATAATCACATACATAAGGCAATATTAATTCAGTTGAAATAAATGTTTGGATTCTGTGAAATAAAAAATGAAGTTTATTTTCTTAGCTAAGCATAGATATATGTAATGATAAATAATTGTACACACATAGAAAGGAAATAAAAGTAATAAACTATAAAAATTTAAACAGACAGCCTGCATAACTAACACTTTCAAACATTAACAGCCACTAACAGCAGCACAAATAAAAACTTTATATGCAGCAACTAATTACATTACATTAAAATTTTGATAACACAAAAGCAAATTTTATCTCTTATTGCAAAGAAACATGGATATTTTTTATCCCAATTTATCTATTCAGAATCTTTAAATCTGAAATAAAGCTAAATTATTTTTAAAACATGAATATATTCGTAACAAAACAAATGTATATTTACATCAACGTTAATTTTATAAACGTGGCAAACAAATTTCGAACATGTTATTTATATTAGCAATGTTTTTCAGCAGGTAATGACATTGATATCTAATTGTATAACTAATTCATATCTATAAATCTCGAATGCAGTAAGTAATTTCTATTGTTTACCTTAGTTTTGCATTTACATTACACAATAGATTCGTCGATTGCAAGTCTCCATTAAATTAAGATGGACGTTCGCGCTTGTTTTCGATGTTCTATCGTTCTACGTATATAAAACGAGTAGATTAAGAAATTTAATGTTTAAAAATAAGCTTACCAGGAAAAATAAGTGAAAATACCTTTTCTATCGAAGTGCCGATCCATAGTTCGTGAATCGTGATTCATTCAACATAAACTCCTCCTTCGGTAGTGACGTCATCAAACCACACCTCAAATGGTCGTAGCTAGGAGTGTTTCATAAATCGCATCGCAGGGTTTGTACGGTCCTTCTATTTTCTTCATTTTCTACACCACCAAGTTTGCATAAAAGGTTTTGTTATAATAAAAGCTTTTAAATTTAAAAGGAATTTTATTGTTCAAAAATATGAGTACAGCTACAGCTACACTCACAATATTAGCGGTTGTTGTTCCTGGCCTCCCCCCCCCCTCGTTTATATACCACCCACCTTTCATTTTTTTGTTACGAATGTTTATTCATTATTCAATTACAAATCAACTGTGATGATAAATAGATAGGTGCTGTGGGAAAAAAAAAAAATGCTGATACTAATAATGCTTTGGAATACATTTAATTTTTGTCATATCTGTAAATTATGTGAAGTGTGTATGCTATCGCAGGATTCGTACAGTCCTTCAATTTCCTCCATTCTCCCCACCCCTAATTTTGTACAGAAGTTTTCTTTTTTTTTTTTTTATAATAATGAAAGCCTTTAAATTTAAAAAGAAATTTATTGTTTAAAAAAGATGATTCTCGCGAACAGTTTATAAAGGCCAATAAAAAAAATTTAAAAATGTGAATATATATTGTGCATCTAGTATGAATAAAGCTGCTAGTTTTTTTTTTTTTTTTTTTGTTTTCTATTAGAATTTCCTCCATATAAAATATTTAACTGAAATTATGACGTAAACAACTATAGTTCAAATCCAATGCTCTTTAATTATTTTTAAGAAAATTGCCTTAAATTTTTCTAAGTTTTCCAGAGAATTTGTTCCAAATTTTTAGTTGAGCAATTCTTTTGTTAACTACCTTTAAATGAAGCCGCATATTTTAAATTAAGCAATATGCCAAAAATTAACATATAAATACAAAATTTGCTATCTAAGTAACTCACACCGTCATGCATTTCTAATGTTTTATTAATAGATTTAATGTTTTAGCTATATCAGCGAGTTTTGATGAACAGAAATTGTTGAAGTTTAAGCCGCCGATGGCGTCCTTGAGGCAGCTGTCGGGTAATTAATAAATAGAATGCTCCTAACTGTCACGCATTTAAACGTGCACATATTTTCTCATTTCTGGATTGTTTACTACTGCTCCGTGCCATCGTGCTCGACTCGTCACCGGTTGCTGCTGTCAACGTTAATTGCTTTAAACATTTTCATTGGAAAATGTCCGATTATTTGAATTAAAAAACAAAGACTAGCAAAATGCAAAAATTAGAAGAAAAAAGTTATTATTTTTTTTGATACAGTATTTCAATATCTATTCTGATACATTAAAGAAAATAAAAACAAAATACAAAACGTCTCATTTAACTTTTAAGGGGCATTTGTAAAATGGTCTAATATGAAAGAAAGAAACGTTTGAAATGTAATCCAGAAAGCTTTCAATAAACATAAAGTTTTATATAAGTTATTTTTTTTACGTACATTGCAAAGTGCAGTTCAAAGTAGTACTTAATGTGAAGCAGTTTTATATACTACAGTAGTAACATCCTTTACAAGAAAAAAAAAAAAAATCTGTAATAATAAAAGAAGATAATAAGAAAGCACCACAGAACTGGTTTTTTATAGAAATAATTGCAGAACATTGATTATACACCATAAAATGCAAGAAACTTGCAATAATTGTTTGAGGTCGAAAGAACACACGACCCTTCGTCAGGCGAACAATGTAGGCCCGAGTGCTGCAGTCAAAGCGGCAGTGACTGCAGCACTGGTGCCTACTTTGTTCGCCTAACGAAGGGTCGTGTGTTCTTTCGACCCGAAAGAACTGTTGCGAGTTTATTGCTTTTTATGGCGTATTTTCAATGTTTTGTAATTATAATAAAAGAAGATGTCTGTCTGTCTGTCTGTTTGTCTGAGCATCTATATGTACGGCCCCTATTGAACGTAGAAGTATAAAAATTGACATACGGATGCCCAGGAACCTTCCCGAGGGGATAGTGAAAACAGAATAAAAAATTTTTTATTAGTTGCGTAGGTATTAATTAAAATGGGAACCTATGTCAAAATGCTAAACAGGTACCGTATCTGTGAGGCCCAATATGGTGGATACCTACCTGAGATTATATTCTACACATAAGTAAAATGATCTTCCATTTTCTGTCTTTAAGCCTATGGAATATCAGTGGAAACTAATAATAAATTAAAGAATTATTTACAGTTATAATACATTTAAGACATTTGGCCCACCATGTCTTAGAAGTATAATAATAACAATAACATGTTTAACAATAATATAACAATACATTAACAATAATATAACAATACATTAACAATAATAATAATAATTTGCAGCAGAAAAATCATCATAGAAATTTCGTGTATATAAATTTAAAGTTGTCTGTTGTATAGACCTGCTAACTATGCTAGTTTATCCGTAATGGTATTATGCCCCGCCTTTTTTTCACACCAGAATAGTTGTGGAGCTTTAGTCTTCTTATTTAATCATGAGAACATATTGCTGAATATTACTCTACAGCTATTCTGGTGTGAAAAAAAGGCGGGGCTTAATATCATTACGGATAAACTAGCATAGTTAGCAGGTCTAGTTGTACGACTAATATCCGCAAGATTGTCCGTATAATAAACAAGTCTGTATAGGCGTGTACGTCAAATTAGTTTGGTATTGGCGTTTTGCTAATCCTTTTCTAAGTGTATTTTTACATTCAAACATGCGGCAAGAAATGGTGGGAGTTTCAAAGAGATAAAATAATAATTATAAATATAAAAAATTATATATGTCATGTTTTTAAATTTTCTGTTGAATCTTAACTATAGAACTGCATTAGCACTTTATCAATGTGTATAATTTTTTTAAAGTGATAATGACGCCAATTTTTGTGAGATGCGTAATTCAACTTTTTACAATTTTTTAACGTTCACGTTTAAATGAATGTATTTATTTTATGTCGACAAAAAAATGAACTAATTTTTGTTTTTTTTTTGGCAACAATTAAATTATAGCTAATATTTTAATGGCTATTTTTAAAGCTATTAGTAGGTTATTATTTTCATATTTTAACTAATTAAAAGAAAACTAATCAAAAATTCGAAAATCGAGCTTCGAAGTATTGTGTTGTCACCGAGTTCCGAGCTATTCTGAAAGTTTCAAATGGGTAGCTAGTAGGGAAGTTTGTTAAAAATTGATTGCAAGATTTGTACCGGACAAACAAGAATAGAAATTAATAAAAAGATTTAATTGTAAAAATCTATGCTTTACACTTCATAAATATAGCAGCCAATTTTTCCGCGTTATGAATACCACTTTTTTCATTAATTATCGATTAAAAGTGTTTCAAGAGCAATTGTTACGGTGGAATATCAGAGTATGTCGCAAATTAAACTTGACGGAGTGCTCCCACCGTGCAACGACTGCCTAGCTTAATTAAAATTGTGAAAGCAATGCCCGCATACCTCAATATTTTACAAGTTATATTATTTTTCTTTTTCTGATTTTACACCACAGCTTTAATATAGTAAACATCGGAAGAGAAGGCTGTGTCTGGAAACAATTTGTATTTTAACCCTTTATCTACTGCATTAGGATACAGACAAAAATTGTGTTTGAAACATGTATTTTTAGTTACTAAAGTGCATTATTTAAAGATATATAGGTTAAAAATTATGCATATCACCTCATCATAATAATTAATGAGAATTTTGTGAGGTCATACTTTAGTGTACCACTGGTACATAAGAGGTCGAAAAAATTATTTCGACATGAAAAAGGCGTAGAGAGATATTTACTCTTTATGTTCCTCATATTTTTTCTAAGATTAGTGGGATATTCTTGAAATAATATAGGAATTAATTATAACACACATGAAGATCGTGAAAAATATTAATGAAAAACAGCAAGTGCACTCCATAAAATCCCTTATGGAACAAAAACGGCTATGGGTCATTGCCAACATAAGGGGTAGAAACCATGTCCCTTAGCCCTCAAAAATAGAAAATATTTTCAATCAGAAAAAAATTTACAACTAGGCTATTTCTTACGATTTTCTCTAGTTGAATATTATTATAAAAGTTTTTAATGTTATTTATTTTTCTTAGAACTCGATCGATAAAACCTGGAATGTCCACTCCGTGGACTGTCCCCAAGGGAAGTCTGCAGAATATAGCATTATTTTCAAGCTTAATATTAATGTTTTTGAATTACATTTTGATTTAAGCAGGACATAATTATCCTTAAAAATATATTTATTAAATTTTAGAGTTATAAAATGAATCTTGTTTTTTTAATTAATTTATAACAAATGTCCCTAATAAAATGCGTCCACTCCGTGGACAACTATTTAATTTCCCATAAAGTTCAGTAGATGGCACTGTCTGTCACCAGTGTGTAACTGAGAAGAAAGAGGGGGAAGCCATCTTTGTTTTTACCTACATGTGCTGAACTCAATGCTTTATTTCGTTCTGTTAAAATAGATTTCATCTGTGATACCTCTGTTTGGCTATCTCATCAGTCCACTCCGTGGTCAGAAGTATACAAGTAATTATAAGGATTATTTATTATCTAATTATTATTACAATTAATGATTATAAAACTTAATTCAACACTAAAGTTAAATTGTTCCTGACGTTGTTGCTTTGTTCCTTAAAATTCAAAATCAGACATTCTGTCCACTCCGTGGACTTCCACTCCGTGGACATCATTTGATCACGAAGTGGACACTTCTTTCCACGGAGTGGATACTTTCAAAATTAATCTTAAAAATAGATACATTTGAAAAATAATCTAAATAAATTTGATAAATAAATTTTATCCTTTTATTTATTTATTTATTTTTTTTTTTTTTTGTTAGCCTATTGATTGCTTAAGGTGCAATGGAAATATATTTTCCCCCTAACTTTTATATTTTTATTCGTGATTTTCTAAAAATGTCATTTCAACGTCTTTAAAACAGTATTTGCTATTTTTTACTGAACTCTTAAGCATTTCTCTTCATGGTTTAAATGTAACAACAGAATTCGTATTAATATAATTTAAGAACAGTTTTATGAGTGTTGTTTACAGAGTAATGCAAAAGGATGATGTATACTATATGTCCTTTTTTTTTTTTTTTTTTTTTTTTTAATTTTAAAGGTAAAATGTAGAAAAGGTGACATAACACTTTAGAAAAATAATTGCAAAAATATAATTAAATTTAGTTTCAGAAGAAAAAATAAATAAAAATGTTTTTGTTTTACAGCAAAACTAAAATTGTTTTGTATTTTTATTAATTGAATAACTTTTTTTTTTATTATATATAAAAACAATACTTAAAATATATCTTTATTTTCTTTGCAGAAATTTATTATGCTGTTCAAGAAAAATGGAAATTCGCATGTAACCCAATGCAGGACAAACAAATGTGCATAAACCTTCGCTCAAACTCAGTCAAAAAGAAAATTAGGTGGAGTTGAAAATCAAAAGGATAAGAAAAATAACAAGAAAAAGAAACTTCCCAGCCAAACTACAGAAGAACGTAAAGAACAAAAAAGAAAAAGTATGCAGAGAGCAAGAGACAGACTAATGCTCCTATTACACACAACACGTTTTCACACAACTTTTGAGATAATTGTAAATTTGGCTCAAATCACGTCAATGCCCAGTGTAATAGGAATTGGGAATACGATCAATTTTTTCTGGCAAGTCAGACTGCGATAAACCAGTGAGAAGAAAGCTCTTTATGTACCGAGAAATGACAGCGCCGGCGGGAATTCATTCACCGTTTTCCTCTTCGCTCTCCCATGTCGTCCCCGTTAAAACAGAAGTAAATAGGTGTGCCTTGACATGTACTGTACACCGTGTAAACCAGTTTTTCGAACAATTTTTGATTCAACTATTGTAACCTTCTTTCGGTTTACAGCTTTCGAAAATTGGAGCAAAAATTGGATGAAATAAAAGTCGCGTGAAACATCTTTGTGTATAATAAGAGCATAAGAAATGATCCCGCAAGACATGAAGAAGGAAAAGCTAAAGAAAGATAAATATATCACAGAAGGAAGAATACTGTAGTTGAAATGTCTGAACTAATGAAGAGAAGCGTTAGGAAAAAATGAAAGAACCAAAACAGAAATCAAAGGGAGAGATTGAAGAAACAGAATAATCTTTGAAGAACATCTCAGAGATGATACACCTCCTGAGACACCTCGTTCAGTAGCCATAAACATCACACTACCACAAATTAATCCATCTCTGAAAACAAAACCATCTGTATCATCATCTAGCAGACTAGAAAGTGGAAGAAAAAGGTCGAAAAAGAACAGTGAAAGGCTTTGTGAAGAAAACAAAAAATTGGTTAGGAAGCTTGAAAAACACAAAAAGCATGTGTAAAGATCTAAGGATGTGAAGTCAAAAAATAATACTACTGATTCTGAAAAACCCAAGAGAAAAGTGAAAAAAATTATCACAGAAGCAAATTCAAAAGAAATTGAGAAATGTATTATTTTTGGCGAGGTTATAAAAAAGCCAATAAAAGAAAGTTTTAAAGGCGCAAAATCAAAGAAGAAACTTAAAGAAATCTTCGATGTTTTAACAGGAAAAATAGCAAGAAAATACAAGTGTCTTCAACATATTAGATCAATCACATAAAAAAAAAAAAAAGAAAGAAAGAAGAATATGCGGAACCAACAATTATTTTCCTGTTATTTTCATTTTTCAAAAGAATTAAAGTAAAAATATTTGTTGATTATTTTCTAAAACACAAGTAAAACAATAAGGATGAAAAGATACAGCTGCAAAATAACTTTCAGGTTTGGATATTTATAAGTGTCCACTCCGTGGTCAGTGATGTCCGCTCCGTTGACACATTAATTTTGAAATTAATTAATTACCAACCAAAAAATAGCTAACGAGATAGCTCATCAAGTAATTTAGATTCATAGTTGTCAAAAAGGAATTAAGGAATTTTTTCAAATTTTTTTGGTAAAATTTTTATATTTTCAAATTAGTCTTCGTTTTCTACCCTTTAGATTGGCAATCACCCCTATATGCATCGTCTAATGCTTTGTAGTGAGATTAAAGGGAGGTACATCTGTTCCCTTCTTATAAATATCTTTGACATTTCTTCTATAAATTCGATTTTATACTCTTTTTAAAGTAATGGTACTTTAAAGTACAGTCAGTAGATAAAGGGTTAAAGATTGAGTTATGCGGGAGCAGTTTATAATTTTAGTTAACTACCCACAGCTAATGCACGTGAGGAGTGCTGCTTTCAAGTTTTGTTTACAACTTTGCATAGTGAAACCAAAACTGCCAACTTTTATAATATATTTCGGAGCATTGTTAGCTCCGCCCTTTTTTTTACCCCAGTAATATTATAGAATGATTTTCTTATTTAATCGTTGTTACATTTTTGAGAGAAATATTCAACAAAAATTCTGCTGTAAAAAGAAGGCGGGGCTAAAAATACATTACAAAAGTTGGCACCTTTGGCGAAGCTCATTTTTTGTCAGGCTTGGAATTTCTTAACACTTTCGCGATTGCATGTTTTTGTACTTCTGATAGTATATGTTCTGTCTGTCGGCATTATTCTTTCAAGCTACAAAATTTCCTAACAGGTATCCACATTTATATTACATATGAATATACATAATAATTATTACTCTTTCTAAAGAAAGTATTTGTACCCATTGCGTTTTGATTCTTCAAATATGAATATAAGGAATATTTTTAAGAAATATAGCAACATACAAATTGCAAAAGAAACGCCCACTGGAGGAGTTACAGATTTCTAAATGACGTGAATCTACGTCAGCGGTCGCGAAAGTGTTAATCACTTTTATGTTATCACTGTATGTTAATAGATTTAATTGATGATGATATTCTGCGATTTATTAACTTAGAGTTTACTGTTATAAAGGGTGACATAAAGTTTCTCGGGAAAAGTTGGAAGTAATTTATCAATAAATTTTAAAAAGCAGAGTTGTGTGGGAGTGGTTTTAGAATTTTAGGTAGGCATAATTAGGTAGGTATCTTCTAACCCTGAAGAGTTACTGTCAAATTTAGTCTGCAGACTGCTGTGCTTAGGTTGTGAAACGAAGCGTATTTTCCACAGATTGTGTAATTTTCAAGATATTAAAATAGAGGATATTAAAATTATTGAATTATACCGTATATATCATAGCTAGACTTGCTAACTATGCTAGTTTTTCCGTAATGGTATTAGGCCCCGCCTTTTTTTTCACTCCAGAATAGTTGTAGAGTAATATTCAGCAATATGTTCTCATGATTAAATAAGAGGAATGTTGCTCTACAACTATTCTGGTGTGAAAGAAAAGGCGGGGCCTAATACCATTACGGATAAACTAGCATAGTTAGCAGGTCTAACCATAGCTGCCAAGTTTCCAGATTTTTGAATAGCACATCTTTTTACAATTAACTTAGCTTTATTTAACTGCTGAAATTAAGCTTTAAATAAACCAACAATTTTTATTGGATCGCAAATTTAAATTCAGAATGCAATGTGGTATTTTTATTTTAAAAGTTTAATAATTTGCTACGTAAATTTAACAGTATGCAAATCCATGTCCCGATGAACAGTATTTTTTACGACCTGGCTTCTAAATTTCAGGTTTAATATCTATATTCCTAAATTAATGTCCGAAGACAGTATAAATAACCGTAATTTTCAACGAAAACAGCGTTGCAAGAACTGGCGAATTCTTTAATCGGTAATCACCCGTAATTTTTAATTGTAACGTTTGTCTAATCACTTCGAAGATTGATATTGTATTATGTATAGGGGAGACCCGTGTACCTAGGGCCGCTTTTTTTCGATGCCCCAAAACAGAGCCCTTGACCTGTTTAAAATTATCAAATTGATATGTACATATCTTTAGGACTAATTACTTCCAATTGGGATTAATATAAATACCTAAAATAATAAATTCCGACAAATAGAAGGTTTTTAAAAAAACTTCACTCGTGGCCCTAGGTACAACACTCTCATTGTACCTGGGGCCAGACCTCATTGTACCCAGGGATATTCTCTCAAATTTAGATTTCACTTTGTAATGAATAGAAAATAAACATATAAACATGTATTTTATAAAAGAAATAATGGGCGCATTCGAAAGTATTTTCCGGTCACTTCCCGAGTTGGGAAATGACGTCACGCGGGAAGTTCGGGAAATTAGAACTACCATATAGGAGCCTTACGAAAAATGACCCAGATATAACTACTTCCGTACAAATCTCATCTTCCCGGGAAACAAATATATAAACAAACATGGATTCCTATATGGTAGTTCTAATTTCCCGAACTTCCCGCGTGACGTCATTTCCCAACTCGGGAAGTGACCGGGAAATATTTTCGAATGCGCCCAATATCAAGTAATATATTTATTTATCCTAATAATTATCATGTTGTTGCCTTAATTTAAAACACGAAATTTTTCACTTTTTTTTTCCTTTGGGATATTCCAACAGAATGTTTTTTTTTTTTTTTTTTTTTCCTTCATTTTTTTTTCTGGAGTGTCTTATGGATTTCTAGATCTCTCTGGTTTTCGGTCACATCTTTTCTTTTATGTGGGAGGTTTTGCTTAGGTTCGTACCTGTTAAAGCATAACACACGAAAATATGTTAGATGTTGAAGGTTTCGAAATTTCAACAGGACACGAAACAGAGACGTCCAATTCTATCATTGTTGGTTCACTTTCTTCCTGGATTTTTTTTTTTTTTAAATTTATGGAGAGGTCTTGTCTTTCAGTCACATTTGAACTTAAATATTCATCCTCAGTTAATGCGTTTTGATTTATTTGCTATATGCCGGATACACGAAAGCCTGATAGAATGGTTACAGGAGTAAAGGCCGACGGATAGGACTTACCAACACTTTCAGCAACGTCATATATACTGATTGGTTTACCTGGGTTTGTCAGCATCCAATTACTATAGGCTGTACTGTGTTTCTTAACATTTTCTCGACCGCTGAAGTAGATTCGCATCATTTGAAAATATGAAACTCCACCAGTGGGCGTTTCTTTTGCAATTTGTATGTTATTTGTTTCGAGAAAATATACACAATATTCATATTTGTACAATCAGTATACTGTAGATGCAAATACTTTGATTAGAGAGAGAGTATGATTATAATGCATATCCATTTGTAATATAAATGTGAATATGGAAAATTTTGTTTTGAAAAACTGTAACTTGTGAGAAAAACGCCTACAGGCGGACTTTACTGTCAAAAAAACAAAAACATGTGGTCGCGAAAGTGTTAAAAGGTCCAAACACACTGGTCCTAGGTACAAGGCAGCGATGTGGCCTTAGGTACAAGTTTTGGTAACTTCATTGAAAATGCCTTCCACTAAAAAATCCACATGCAGAGAGGACTAATTAAATATCTCCTTTATTACTCAATATAACCAGCAACATTATACACTAGAAGTGAAAGAAAAATATTTGACTTGCCTTTGTAAAATAGCAAAAGAGATGAGCTGGAAAATTTTACTTCAAACCATGTAAATTATGTAACTTGTCAAAACTCTCTCCTCAAAAGTTCCAAAGTAGTTGTAAAAGTAGCAATTGGTCTTGTTACTCGCCCAACTGAGTATTAAAATTTAAAATTAAATATTATTCAAATAAAGTGGGGTGGCCCTAGGTACACGGGTTTCCCCTATCAAATATCACATCTCAAGATTATAGATGATTATTGAATAAAAAACCCGCAAGCTCTGATAACAACACTGGACGTACGAGTTAGATAAATCAGTTTAACTCAAGAAATTTCATTTTATAGTTATAATTGAGTTTGCGTCATGTAGAATAGTATTTCATTTTATAAAACTACCTGGATTGAGTATTACTTTTTGTAAGTTTTTCCTTATTGTAATGTTTCAGTCGAGTTTGAAGTTAGTTTTAATCAGTGAGCATTTTTCAGTTAAATAAAGAAATGCTGAACCAACTTTATTGCAGTGACATAACTTATTTAGATGTTTTTTTAATTTTTGAAAAGGTAGGTTAGAAAACTGCCGTGTCCTGAAAAGTATAAAGTATTAAAGTGTACAAATGATTCATTTATAAGTGGTAAGAAAAACAACTAACGAATGAATAACAGGTATCGATTGTAGGAAAATACACTGTGGCCTTCCAAAATGCAACGCTAAGCTGGAATGTAAGAATCACAATGATATTTCTTGGGCACATAGGAAGAACAACTGGTTAAATTTTTAGGAAATTTAGAGTAATATATCCTAAAAAATCAGTACATGAAGCAATGACCTCTGGGAGCAATAAGAGTACTTATTTGCCCAGACATTCAATCTAACAGCAATTGAAGGACATATACGGGTACAGCACTCTATGAAGCTTCAATATAATGCCAGTGCTCATCGATCGTAGTTACAGGTGCTTGGTGGCATGCCAGTTGCTTTCCAATGATTAAACAGTCCTTTTCATTCGGGCGAGATCAGGAGAACGTGCTTGCCAGAGCAACAGTCGAACACATTTTTTATCAAGAAAGATCCAAACAATACTGACAACTTGCGATCGTACATTGTTCTGCTTGAATGTTGCGCTACGGAGGTCTCAAATACAGGGCTGAGCGACTAACCCTAATTCGCCAAATATGTAATGGCCGCTATTCAGAGTGCCGGGAATGGGAACAGGAGGTGATCGAGATGTGCATCCAATGGTACCACGTACCATTATTCCAGGTAGTGATCCAGTATGTGGCTACTAAAACTTCCGTCACCCTAAAAGCTAGCGGCATAACTGACATGCGCTCCTTTAATGTGTGATCAACGACGAACCTGGACAGAAGAATTGCAGGACGTCGCCTTTTCAGACATATCACAATCTTGTTTACAGTATCAAGAATGTCGTATCCGTATTTGGTGGCATCGTGAAAAATGAACATTGCCAGCTGGCATTCAACATCATCATACTGAGCCATCACGGGGAGTGATGGTATGGGGTCCTAATGGATACAAGTCTCGATTACCTCTTGTTAACACTTCCGGCACTCTGAATATCGACTATTACATTTCTGACGACCTAAAGCCCGTCGCTCTGCCCTGTATTCGAGGACTACATGGTGCAAAATTTAGACAGGGCAATGCACGAAACCTTAAGTTTTCCGTGTTTTTTTTGGACTTTCCTTGATACAAAATATGTTGGAATGTTGCTCTGCACTGTAAAAAAATGTTGTAAAATTACAACGAATATCCCTCATCTTGTGATGTGATAAAATCATGCATTCGTGCTGTAAAAAATTTTCAAGCAAAATGTGCTGTTTTTTTACATTCACTATGGCGTCAAAGAGTCATGTGACACGGATCCGCCAATGACCTTCAAACATGAACTAAAACTTTTAAATGTTTGTTATGTTACGTCATGCTTTTTGCTATCATAAACGGAAAACGCAAAAAATGGAGGAACGAAGTTACGATTAGGATTCATATTATGACCAACACAAAATTTAAGTAACAAGTAAGTTAAATTTGTTTTAATTTTGATTTTATTTCTTCTCTTTCTTAATTCTGTCAATATAAGTTTGATAAATGTCTGCGTTTTATTAATAAAATTTAATCTTATTTAAAAGCTCGGTCTCATGAAACTGCTTTAAATTATGAGCATTAAAATTTCCAACACAATAATTATTTCCTCCCGAAATAAAACTATTAAACTCCAACATTTTCAGACTAATTTATTTTAAGAATGATTTAAATTACTATTACCTATTGATGATGAAAAATGATGTATTAGTTTTTAATTCTGAAAAATATTATGGCATATAAATAGAACATTATTTAATAAATATTTAATATGAAGTTTTTGTACGTTTTTCAGTATTTCATTACTTTTTAGTTTAGTTTTGTTTCTTTCAAGTTTCCTTTATAAATTGTATGTATTATGATTATATTTCATTTTTTAAATTTTGTTCGCTTTTTCAGATAATTTCTTTGTAGTTTGTTACGTAGAATGTATTGATAAAGTTTTTATTTCTTGTTTATTTTGTAACATTAATATATTTGCTAAAATTGTACAGATATATGTATGCTACAAAATGTAGTTTAATAAAGCATTGGAAAACGGTCATTTTAATTTTCATTCGTTCTAAAAAATATTAATTATAAGTTTTAATTATTTGATGTACTTATTAAATATAATGCTTCTGATTTGACTATTTTTTTTTATATTTCTTTAGTGAATTAAAAATTTATGCATTATTATTATTATTATTATTATTTTAATAGTAATAGCAGTATAAGTTGTTAATAAAACACTTTATTATTATTATTATGTAAATGGTTAAATACTTTTATTTTGAAACGAAGTCGTTACTGTATTATAATTCTAATATTCATTCATAAAATAGAATTTATTGAAAGCTTTAAAGGTATTATATTTCATGTTTTAAAAATTATAACCTTTCCAAACTTATATTGACAGAATAATAAAGATGAAATAAATAAAAAAATTAAAACAAAATAACTTAAATAAAAATTAAAACACATACAGATTAAGATAAATAAATAAATAAATATGAATTAAAAAATAAAACAAATATAGTTCATACCCCCCCCCTTTTTTTTTTGAATGAAAAATATAAATACAACACAGCGTGTTGTAAAATTAAAACAGCCTCTTTGAAAATTCAAGCGCGCATTTATTTACATCAGACTTGAAATTTAACGCACATGGTGTTGGCGATTTTTTTACCCGCACATTGTGATGTAATCTGGCATGTTCATTTTTTACAGTGTAAAATAAAAAAATTATGTTTTTTATGTGGAATTAATTTACATTTACGTCAATTTCACTGGTTATTTCTATTTTCTGTTCACTTCTTGCTACTGTCCAATATATACACGAATTTTGCGAAAATTGAATTACCAAAATAGTATGTCAGGCGAAAACTTACAACTTAAAATATACATGCATTTATTTAATTTCAAAATTATGCTTCGATTGTGGTACTATTTTTAAATAGCTAATAAAGTAAATTTGATTTTTATATTATTATTACTAGCAAACCTGTGCGAAACTTCCGCGCTTTATTTCTTTTCTTGTTTACCTTTAAAATTGGAAAGTCATAAATATTATACCTATTTTACCACCTAACCAAAATTTTAATTTACAAAAAGCCAAATTATTGTTAGAACCAAATTAACACTGTACAACAGTGAAACCAAACTCATTTAAGAAAAGGTTTTAAATGGTCGACTACCCAGATTTCATTCTAACAGTTTTAGTACAAGACTCCCATGACACCTTTAAAATTTTTGTCACCATGTTGGCGATCACTTTTTATTTGTCTTTTTGGCATAATTTTTTGTTAATAATAATAATAATAATAATTCTTTTTTTTATTATTCTTTTTATGATAGTGTTTTTTAGCCAACTGATGATAATAATTCATATTCTGTATATATCTTTAAAGTATTGGTAGGTTTTAAATGGCGCTTGCAAAGGTTCTGAAGATACAAATTTTAAAAATAAATTTTTAAATAAAATAATCTCATTAGACAGATGCCGTCATTTTTTCCTATTAGATCATTGAGCTGAGCTTATTGACTCCTGAACATTGCGTCCGCGAGCTTAAATATTGTCCATTTATAAATATTAGTTTTATTCTCGCGTACTTTATTAATTGCATCACTATCGTATCATTTTGAAAAAATATAATCGGAACTGGTCCATGTTAGAGAAATATTATATACATTATTATTATTATTATTATTATTATTATTACTACTACTATTACTACTGTTATTATTTGCTATTATACTTTTTTTCCTTTACAATCAAGTCACAATGGGATTTGAAAGCGTACTTGGTGAACTTTTCTGGCATTTAATTTTAATTATATTTTGAACTTTTAAGATTAATAAATGGATCAGCGATTAAATTATTTAAAAATAATTATTATCCTAAATTAATCATAAAATCATTTTAATTTTGAAAAAGTATAACATCTTTAAAAGACAAATAGAAATAAATTTCAGATTTATAAAATTAGCTTTATATTAGGAAAAGAAAAGAAAGAAACTCATTCTCTTCTATGTTCATATAAAGGTACATCTAAAAATAAACGTAATTAGAAATACATTCAATTTTATAGCATTGTTGCAGAGTATTTCACAAAACCAGGCTCAAAATGGCGTTCGGTCTGTGTTTTTCAACTTTAGACAAGATATACCGTCAAGTTCTTATCGCACTAATGATCTCTGACTTCTGTTCTGGCTCTAGCAATACATCACTATAAAACCCCCGCGAAGGGTATTCAATCCAAGCCTAGGGCCCACGTGCATTTCACAAAAAGCATAACAGCTCATATAACTAATGTTATAACTATGAATAGCAGAGTACTTAAAAAAAAAAAAAAAAAAAAAAAAAAAAATAGAAAATAGAAAGCAATGGAAATCGCGTGATATTTTCTTTCCGATTTATTTGTTTATACACATTCCATCTTCCCCCCGCTTCCCTAAACCACTTAACTACCCAGTATGACCATACCAGATCCACATCTCTGCAAACTGATGCCTTTTACTTTGAGACGGACCGACGGATAACGTTTCTGATTTATAGGAATAGTCCACTTAAACAGGTGCAAAGAGGCCAGTCGCAAAATAAAAGTCGCCTTAAAATTTTGTTTTCGTAAAAATTAACTTTAAAAATTGATTTCTTTTTTCTTTTTTTTTTTTTTTTTTTTTTTTTTTTAAGGAAAAAATAGTGATTTTTCAATAAAAAGTCATACGAGCTATAAAACATAAGTTTTTTCTTTCTGAACATACATGCGTATGGAAAGTATTGTAATCATGATAAAAATTCGATATTAAGATTTTGTTGTTTCTATACGTCTGTTATTTGCCCTATTTTTATGGTGATGTATGTATATGTTAGTATGCATTTGTATATTTATGGGAAGAACACGATAGCCTCTAAAAGCTTTGATCAATTAAGCTGAAAGTTGGATAGATCACCGTAGCACAAACCACAAACCCTATGATTTTGATGGATCTATCACTTGCTTTTTTTTACATAAATACACACACATATGCACACTCACACAAAAAAAGAAAAAGAAAGAAAGAAACTTTGTCATTATGATATATAGTCCCTAATTATTTAAAGAACTCTAGCCATATTGTCTAAATTCCGTATTTAATTGAGCTCAAAATTTATATACTACATATGTTAAAGGTCATCGTCCTACGAAGTGTATAGATTTTCGCGAAACTAGCACTTATAGATTCTTAAGAGACACAACGAAAAATTCTATGAGCTCAAATTATTTGAAGTGCAATAGTGCTAAATTAAACAACATACTATGTATGGGGAAAATACTGAAACATCCCAGAATTTTTTTTTTTTTTTTTTTTTTTTTTACAACTTTTCTTATATTAATTTATTTATACAACCGTTAATTACAATATTCGGAAAGTCGAGTGGAGTCACTCCAGATGTTTTATATTATTGTTCATAAAAATTTTATCATAGTATCAACGCATTTGTTAAAATTTTGAATAAAAGAAATTCTTTACTTAAAAGGTTTCAAATCAATTTTCTTTCTTTCTTTCTTTTTCTTTCTCTCTCTTTTTACTTTCTCTTACCCATAAGGTAGAGAAAGTATTGTTTTTGGGTCAAATTTTCGAACGCGAGATTTTGTTATATTTACACGTTTTGAGGTTATTTACAAAAATCATGTTTTTTGCAAATGGTCTGTGTGTATGTCTGTGTGTGTGTCTGTCTGTTATCAGCTTATCTCAAAAACAAATTATGGCAGAAAGTTCAAACTTGGTATTCGAAATGTGTATCATATAGGGATGCTACAGTAAGCTGTTCGTTAAGATCAAGCAAATGGTACGTGTACAGTGACACTCAAAAGTATTCAAATACATTACGTCTATGGGGAAAAGTGCAGGTAAGTAGAGTTTAGCATCTATAGACTGCACTAAACCAAATGAAACGAATATATATTTTTTTGTAATAGACATAGTCAACAGGGAAAAAAAAGTGTGTATGTAGGAGCCTCTCCTCCCCCCCTGGGGGGGAACTCCCCCCTCGAGGGGAGTAAATTTTCATGATGGGTATTTTTCAAAAGAGCTCACCAGTACGCCAATACCTTTAAAACGAATGGTTGAAGCATCGATCTGCGATAATTTGAAACAAATTTATCGATTTTTTTTACTTTTAACAAAAAAAAACTTGGAAAAAAATCGTTTTTTTTTTTTTTTTTTTTTTTTTTCTTTTAATATTGAGAATAAAATGGACTTTTATTGGATATTTAGTGTTATACTACTTCTCTAATATGGAAATCGTCTGCATTATCATAAAAGATAATTTTTTTAAATAATAATTTTAATAAATTATTTTTTAAAAACAGAATTATTTTTTAATAGCCGAATTACACTCTATATAAATGTAGGTGCATTAATGAAACGGGAGGTTGAGGGGGGAGGTAACAAGATTACCGCCTAAATTATCACAGAACTAATTATCATATAAAACTCTTCCGAAGCCTAATTTGAATTGTTTAACACAGGTTTACATAACAGTACTCGTTATCTTGCCTATTAATCTGCAAGCTGTATTTATAGTATTAAATTTCAGGGTAAGAGAAAGTCGTGTAAGTGACACACCAGATTATTTACTTTCTCTTACCCATAAGGTAGAGAAAGTATTGTTTTGGGGCCAAATTTTCGAAAGTGAGATTTTGTTATATTCACACGTTTTGAGGTCTCCTGAATACGAAAATCATGTTTTTTGCAAATGGTCTGTGTGTATGTCTGTATGTGTGTCTGTGTGTGTGTCTGTCTGTGTGTGCCTGTCTGTTATCAGCATATCTCAAAAAACAATTGTGGCAGAATATTCAAACTTGGTATTCTAAATGTGTATCATATAAGGATGCTACTTTAAACTTTTCGTTAGATCAAGCAAATGGTTCGTGTACAGGGACAATCAAGAGAATTCTAATACATTACGTCTATGAGGGAAACTGCAGGTAAGTAGAGTTTAACTTCTATAGACTGCACTAATCCAAATGAAACGGTTATATATATTGTGATTAGTGGATGTGCTTTACTAATAATATTTTACCATTTTCTGGAGCTGTTAGAGAATTGAAATAAATTCTTCATAGAGATAATATATACTTCATAGGTAAATAATATATGTTTTAAGCTAAATATTCATCGCTTGTTTTTAACGGGGGGTTGAGGGGGGGCGGTAGCCCCCCTCACACAGAACTAATTATATAAAACTCTTCCTAAGTCTAATTTGAATTGTTTAACATAGGTTTACATAACAGTAGTTGTTATCTTACCTCTTAATCTCCAACCTCTATTTATAGTATTAAATTTCAGGGTAAGAGAAAGTAGTGTGAGTGACACACCAGATTATTATTATTATTATTATTATTATTATTATTTTTGTACATTCTGGTTTAACTAGTAGAAACTATGCTTTCGAAGAAATTTTCTTTATTGTTTCTCACGCAAGACTTTCATAAATGAGAATAAATGAAAAAAAAAAAAAAAGGTAAATATCACATACCGCACGTCATGTAAAAGTGTATTATTTTTTAAAACTGACTTGGTAGGCCCGCTGGTAATGTCTGAATAAGAAATGTTGAGATTGTCGTAAGTCAATTTCCCCAAATCAAGCGTTTTTTCAAAAAACAATCCCCAACTTTATTTATTCTGAAAACGTAATTTTTTTCAGAAAAAGTTAAAAAATATTTTATAAATTTAAGCTCACGTTTTACCCCAAATAATGCTTTTTGTAGAAAAAAATCTCTAAATAATAGAAAACTAGCTGGAACCCGTCGACTTCGACGGTCACTTTATTGACCGTAATGTTTCAAAAATCGTCGTATCATTATTTAAATGTATTTCAAGTTAAAACATCTAATATAATTTACAACATTTCACTTAAAAAAAAAAAAAAAAAGAAATTCGGAAAAATGGTTATAAATTGAAATACTATATATGACATCACTTTCTACAAAGTACTTTCAATGTGACGTCAAACTGACTCCAAATAAAACAGTTGCTATCTTTTATTTTCTGTTTCTTTTAATACTAAGGCTACATGTTAGCTGACCCGCCCGGCGTTGCCCGGACCCATGATAATAACCTTAACTGAACCTTAAATTTGTATGATTTTATATCTTTAACTCGATTTTGTTTGAATTTCTATTTTTAAATGAAAGCATCGTGAAAAAATAATCAGATATAACAAAAAAAATTACCTTGACGATACTGTACTTGTATACTGTACTGTGACGATTTGTACTTGAACTATTTGTGTGTATATATAGTATATATATATATATAATGTTTTTGTGCACTATAAAATAAAAGAAAACCAACGTATACCGTATACCTTGTATAAGAGCTATAACAGCTTGGTTGAAAAGTGTTTATGAATTCGTCTGGTCTGTCTGTCCGCTCTCTAACTCCCACAAATATTTATGGAATTTCTTGAAACTGATAAATGATATCCAAGTTCACTATCGGATGTTCCCTATTAAAAATGGAGTGAACATCTTTTCTGCTTTGTGTACAGGGGCAACCGAAAGTTTTCCAAAGCATTGTGTCCTACGAGAAACCATATTAATACCGTTACTTTTCACAAATCTTAATGAAATTCAAGTATGTTATTAAAAGTCCACTATCGGATGTTCCCCAGTGAAAATGGAGTTAATACCATCGCTGGTTTGTACACAGGGACAGCCCAAAGTATTCCTAAGCATTGCGTTCTATGAGAGTTATTTCTATAAACCAAATTTAAAGAAATTTACTTTGCACAGATCTTAATAAAATTGAAATGTATTATTCATATGCACAAAAGAATGATAGAATACAGTAGCATTAGATTTACACAAAAATATTCAGTTACATTAATGGGTATTATCAGAAATTAGTTGGAATTGCATTTTCATTTATATTAATCGTTTTTATCGTTTTCAAAATGTTTTTAACACTTTCTAATAAGGATGAAAAGTGTTAATGACTTCGGTTTGTCTGTCTGCCCATCTGTCTCTCTGGCTTTCCGTGCTCTAACTCACATAAATATTCATGGAATTTCTTGAAACTGATATTTTATTTTCAAGTTCACTATCAAATGTTTTCTTTAGAAATTCGAGTAAATACCACTACCGGTTTGTGTACAGGGACACCAAAATTTATTCCAAAGCATTGTGTTCCATGAGAGATATTTTTATGAACTGTATTTTAATTCCTTTATTTTAGACAAATTTCAAAGAAATTGAAATATGTTGTTCAAGTTCACTATCGGATGTTTGCTATAGAAAATGAAGTAATGATTTTGCATTCTTCTCCTTTTTTCGGGGAGGGGGAGGAGGGGGTAGGAAAAAATAATCTTTTACTAATTTTAATGTAAACCCCATATTTTCCACCAAAATTTTTCTTTTTCCCAATCTGCTCCCCGCTAAATCTATGCCCCCAAAAAATTCCCGGAAGTTTCAAAGCACAAAATGCGCGAAAATCCTTAAGTCTGGCAACACAGTAATGCGGGTAATGCTTAAAAAAAGCACTTGCAAACATGCGACACTAAACTATTCATTAAAATGAACCATAGTTTCTATCCTACATGATATTAAGCAAGTGGACAACGGAACCGCGTCAGGTACGACCACTCCAGGATAGAGATGAGACGGGCTCAGCCCGAGCCCGTAAGCCCGAGCCCGAGCCCGGGCCCGATCGGGCTCAAATCTTACGCAAGTCTCCGGGCTCCGGGCGGGCTCGGATTCAAGCTAAAAGTTCAGTTTATTTTATTCTTCACTAACTGGAAAATGTAAAAAAAAAAAAAAATTCATTTTCAGAGCACTTTTAGTAATGCCATAGGTTATATATCACAAAATAATCTTGCAAACCTTAGTAGCTTTGACTTTCCTTTTTCTAAATAGAACTTTTTTTTTCAACGGGATGCATATTATGTCATAGTGTTATACAGTAATCCTTCCTCCTGCGTTATATTTTGCCTCATTATATCACTCATTCGGATAATTTTTTTGTCCCCCGATAGGCGCGTTATAAACAATGGGCTGCACTATAAATATGCATTATATAAATATATACATGTATACAGAGACACAGACATTATAAATTGTTATAATAACATTTATAGTTATTTAAATTGAGGATTGATAATAAGAAAATTAATTTGAAAATGAAAACGGTATTTAATTTTACTATTGTGTATGCGTTGCATAGCGTACCATTTTCAATATCGGGCTCGGGCGAGCTCAGTTCAAAAATGTTTCGGGCCCGGGCGGGCTCGGATTGCCAAAATAGAGCCCGAACTCACCTCCACTCCAGGACCGCAATTTTGATAAATGTGTGTCAATTTATATCAGGTTTTATTTCGCCACTTCCGGGTTTGATCAAACGCGGAAAATGGTTGATCAAATCTGATCTAACGATTCTACGTCCGATAAGACCATTTTTTGGCCCAAATATCCGTCAAGGGGAGGGCCAACTTCCCCATTTTCTCGGTTAAAAAATCGATTTTTAAGCCACTTCCGGATTTGATCAAACGCGGAAAATGGTTGATCAAATCTGATCTAACGATTCTACGTCGGATGAGACCATTTTTGACCCAAATATCCGTCATGGGGGGCCAACTTCCCCAATTTCTCGGTTAAAAAATCGATTTTTAAGCCACTTCCGGGTTTGATCAAACGCGTAAAATGGTTGATCAAATCTGATCTAACGATTCTACGTCGAATGAGACCATTTTTGACCAAAATATCCGTCATGGGGGGGGCCAACTTCCCAATTTTCTGGGTTAAAAAATCGATTTTTGAGCCACTTCCGGGTTTCATCAAACGCGGAAAATGGTTGATAAATCTGATCCAACGATTCTACGTCGGATGAGACCATTTTTGACCCAAATATCCGTCATGGTGGGGGGGGGGCAACTTCCCCATTTTCTCGGTTAAAAAATCGATTTTTAAGCCACTTCCGGGTTTGATCAAACGCGGAAAATGGTTGATCAAATCTGATCTAACGATTCTACGTCGGATTAGACCATTTTTTACCCAAATATCCGTCATGGGGGGGCCAACTTCTCCATTTTCTCGGTTAAAAAATCGATTTTTAAGCCACTTTCGGGTTTGATCAAATTCGGAAAATAGTTGATCAAATCTAATCTAACGATTCTACGTCGGATGAGACCATTTTTGACCCAAATATCCGTCATGGGGGGGGGGGGGCAACTTCCCATTTTCTCAGTTAAAAAATCGATTTTAAAGCCACTTCCGGGTTTGATCAAACGCGGAAAATGGTTGATCAAATCTGATCTAACGATTCAACGTCGGATGAAACCATTTTTGACCAAAATATCCGTCACAGGGGGCCAACTTCCCCATTTTCTCGGTTAAAAAATCGATTTTTAAGCCACTTCCGGGTTTGATCAAACGCGGAAAATGGTTGATCAAATCTGATCTAACGATTCTACGTCGAATGAGACCATTTTTGACCAAAATATCCGTCATGGGGGGGGCCAACTTCCCAATTTTCTGGGTTAAAAAATCGATTTTTGAGCCACTTCCGGGTTTCATCAAACGCGGAAAATGGTTGATAAATCTGATCCAACGATTCTACGTCGGATGAGACCATTTTTGACCCAAATATCCGTCATGGGGGGGGGGCAACTTCCCATTTTCTCAGTTAAAAAATCGATTTTAAAGCCACTTCCGGGTTTGATCAAACGCGGAAAATGGTTGATCAAATCTGATCTAACGATTCTACGTCGGATGAAACCATTTTTGACCAAAATATCCGTCACAGGGGGCCAACTTCCCCATTTTCTCGGTTAAAAAATCGATTTTTAAGCCACTTCCGGGTTTGATCAAACGCGGAAAATGGTTGATCAAATCTGATCTAACGATTCTACGTCGGATGAGACCATTTTTGACCCAAATATCCGTCATGGGGGGGCCAACTTCCCCATTTTTTGGGTTAAAAAATCGATTTTTGAGCCACTTCCGGGTTTGATCAAACGCGGAAAATGGTTGATAAATCTGATCTAACGATTCTACGTCGGATGAGACCATTTTTGACCCAAATATCCGTCATGGGGGGGGCCAACTTCCCCATTTTCTCGGTTAAAAAATCGATTTTTAAGCCACTTTCGGGTTTGATCAAACGCGGAAAATGGTTGATCAAATCTGATCTAACGATTCTACGTCGCATGAGACCATTTTTGACCCAAATATCCGTCATAGGGGGGCCAACTTCCCCATTTTCTCGGTTAAAAAATCGATTTTTAAGCCACTTCCGGGTTTGATCAAACGCGGAAAATGGTTGATAAAATCTGATCTAACGATTCTACGTCGGATGAGACCAATTTTGACCCAAATATCCGTCATGGGGGGCCAACTTCCCCAATTTCTCGGTTAAAAAATCGATTTTTAAGCCACTTCCGGGTTTGATCAAACGCGTAAAATGGTTGATCAAATCTGATCTAACGATTCTACGTCGGATGAGACCATTTTTGACCCAAATATCCGTCATGGGGGGGCCAACTTCCCCCATTTTCTCGGTTAAAAAATCGATTTTTAAGCCACTTCCGGGTTTGATCAAACGCGGAAAATGGTTGATCAAATCTGATGTAACGATTCTACGTCGGATGAGACCATTTTTGACCAAAATATCCGTCATGGGGGGGGGGCAACTTCCCCATTTTTTCGGTTAAAAAATCGATTTTTAAGCCACTTCCGGGTTTGATCAAACGCGGAAAATGGTTGATCAAATCTGATCTAACGATTCTACGTCGGATGAGACCATTTTTGACCCAAATATCCGTCATGGGGGGGGGGCAACTTCCCCATTTTCTCGGTTAAAAAATCGATTTTTAAGCCACTTCCGGGTTTCATCAAACGCGGAAAATGGTTGATCAAATCTGATCTAACAATTCTACGTCGGATGAGACCATTTTTGACCCAAATATCCGTCATGGGGTGGGCCAACTTCCCCAATTTCTCGGTTAAAAAGTCGATTTTTAAGCCACTTCCGGGTTTGATCAAACGCGGAAAATGGTTGATCAAATCTGATCCAACGATTCTACGTCGGATGAGACCATTTTTGACCCAAATATCCGTCATGGGGGGGCCAACTTCCCCCATTTTCTCGGTTAAAAAATCGCTTTTTAAGGCACTTCCGGGTTTGATCAAACGCGGAAAATGGTTGATCAAATCTGATCTAACGATTTCTGTATCGATTCACTAATTTTTTTTTCAAATTTAGACATTTTTATTTTTCGGGGAAGTTAGCCCCCCCTGCATTTTTTTGCTTATATCTCTTTAAATAAATTTGATCAAACAAAAAAAAATGTTGATCAAATGTGATCTAACGATGATCAAACGAACTGCATATGTGGCTTTTCTTGTTTCCGTCATGGGGGGGCTAACTTCCCCGAGGTGGATGTTTAACTCAAATTTAACTTTACTATAATAATTTGTGTAGCAAGTATGTGATTCACAGTTAAACATCTGCTATTTGAGGGTCATTGATCACTTTAAATTCCCATAATCAGCAACTTAGCTTCCTCCGGTGACAGTTTTGCTTGGTGCATTATTTATTTGTTCTATAAAAGGCGATAAAGAATATAATCTGCCTTGATGGCATTCGTTTCCTTTATGTGTTTATTTTACATTACTTTTTTTAATTAAATTACAACAAGTATTCCCTGTATGTTTTCTGCATATACAAATGTAAATGGAAGAAAATTCAAAATTTCATTAACATAAAAGCGAGGATTAAAATTCATTGAAAATAAAGATATCTTAAAAAAAAAAAAAGAAAATGTAAATTAAGAAATAATTTAAATTCTCAAAACGTAAAAGCAAGGTTATGTTGTATTTCTTATATGTGTAGAAAAAAAATATACGTATATTAACAATAGTAAATAAAAATTTTAATACAGTACTTTAAAATTTTCATACAATTTCTATAGATGATCAGTTTTCGATTTGTTGAAGAAAAGAAAACGTATACGGATATTTTTTTGTCATGCTTACACGGATTTTTTTTTTTTTTTTTTTTTTTTTTTTTTTTCAGGTGGGTATCCGCGTATAGGAAAACGGAGCTCCGACACGTGTCTAAAATCAGTTAAAGAGCTATAATTATGTCTACAAATTTATGCTTTCAATTGTAAATTTTTTTTTGAATGATGTTCTCAAGTCGACCCGACTCGTAGAAAGCTAGTTCAAAACCAGGTCACGTCCATTCGCACAGCCGTACGGAATTTTCTGTGTTTTTTCTCCAAAACTCACAGGAAAACTGCTATTGAGTGTACTCCCCTCGAACCTAGGTCCCAAGGGCAGACAAACACCTTCAATTCTCACATTATAACCGAAATGTTTAAATTAGTCCACAAATAGACACTGAATAAAATATTGGAAATTTTTATTAGGTTCATTTGTTTATTATTTATACTCAGAATTCCTTTTTTAGAAAAAAAAAATATGTATATATATATATATAACTAAGGCCAGGCCATTATGAAACCTGAATAACCTGAATCCATTACTTTTTGACATGCTTGAAAAAAAAAAAAAAAATAATAAATAAAAAAAAAACCTTTTTTATTTGTAAATACAAGAAATAGGCAAGTATTTCTTATTCATGCACTAAAATATCTCACAGCATTTTTTTTTTTTTTTTTTTGTGTGTAAACTTAAAGACTAATAATTTTTTATAAAAGTGTGTGAAACTGTTTAACCCATATTTCACCCTCGTCCTAAAATAGGACACCATGCATAAGTGATGTTTATATAAATTCTTTTGAATATTTTAATTCAAATTAAAGATGATATATTATTTAAATGTCCAATAAATACATATGTGTCTTTATCGTTAGTTTAAATTAACGTTTGATATATGTTTTTTAATTTTTAAAATGACGATTTTTAAAGATTTATTCATTACATTTTCAACATATTATTACTTAAAAGGTTCTACATTCAAGAATAATGGATATACAAATTTATTGAAGTAATATTCTACACTTTGTACTGATAAAACAATTATATAAGTATATATATATATATACATATATAATATATATAGATGTTAAAACCCGAATATACTACTACGTCAGAAACGCCAAAGAAAAATATTGGAAATGCATACAGCTGTTTCGGTAGCCTATAGCGTACCGTCTTCAGTGCAAAAAGGATTCTGAATCAGGAGAAGTGCTCGTATACGAGCACTTCTCCTGAACGAGCACTATACGAGCACTTCTCCTGATTCAGAATCCTTTTTGCAACGAGCACTTCTCCTGATTCAGAATCCTTTTTGCACTGAAGACGGTACGCTATAGGCTACCGAAACAGCTGTATGCATTTCCAATATTTTTCTTTGGCGTTTCTGACGTAGTAGTTTATTCGGGTTTTAATATTCCAACGTCAAGTCTCCTGTTATTATTATATATATAGATGGTCTGTTTTCCTTATATTTCCAAATGTCCTAAATTATTGTCCTACTTTTAAGACAGCCTGTACCGATTAAACTAATGAAAAGTTGGTAAGTTTTTTGATTTTGTGTGTATACACAGACATTGAAAAACATTTTTTCAATGCTTGGTATGATATGGGTTAAACGGGGGAAAAAGGAGGGGGGGGGGGAGATTTCTTTGTGTCAGCCATAATACTCTTAAAAGCGATTACAGAAATTCTAAATGATTTCAAGGGTTGATATTTAATTGCAGTCTTATTTTTAAACGTAGCTATGACTGCTAAAAATGCCATATTGTTTATTAACAAATGCTTAGAACAAGAAAATGCTACCTTTTTTTTTTTTTTTTTTTTTTCTTTTAAAGTATATAATGTTATTCTTGCGTAAAAATAAATAAATAAACAAGGGAATAAATTAAAAGAAAAAAATGAAAAGAAAGGAAGAAATAATATTTAAAGTTGTAGCGCTAAATTCAAACTCTTACGAATATATTAAATAGCCTATCGATAATGGGCCATCTTCCCTATCATTTAAAAGAATATAGACGGCGCTGTCGCCATTCTCGGCAAAATATCTAATGATATTTTGCCGATCATTAAAATGAAGTGAAAACATTTTGTTTTCAGAAGTCAGAAGTTCGTCGGCTCTCGCTGAGAGATGTAGCTGTTTTCGTGTAAGACGCCCCTGTGGCCATGGGCCGCAGGCAGCGGCCTGTAAGAATATTCGTTCTTATGTATCCTAATGTTCTGTTTACTGCGCGCGATGTATATAGTTATTGTGATTGTGCTTTATTATAATTAAAATATTAAATAATGGAATGCCAGAGCTCGTTCTTTCAATGTTTTAAGGTGTCATTCCGTTAAAAAGTTAAGATATTTTTATTTTATTTATTTATTTATTTTTTAAATCTTAAAACGTAAAAAAATTAAAAATGTGAAAATCTCTAACACCAAGTTTATATGTGTCTCCTATTAAACATACACTAACACGCATTAAAATATATTATAGACAGTTATAAATTTGTAGTAATTCGCTTGCACTTTGAGACACAGGAAAAAAATAAAAAAGCAAGCCTTTCATTCAATATCTACCGTATATAAAAGTCATAGTTGTGGTATGGTCAGTGTCTTTGAATGAAGGAAAACTGTGATGCTTAGGCGTTTTAGAGTGAATAAACTCATCGGGTTCATTTTCAACTTTCATCCAGTATTTGTTTATCTTACTCAGCGAGAATTTCTGATTTCCGTTTTGACATGCTTAGTTTATAATCTGCGTTAAAAGATGTTAATGTTTTTTTTTTTTTTTTTTTGAACATACATGTATATAGATACAGCATAATTGATTATCCGCAAAATTGAGAACCATGGGTTTCATACATAAACCGCAAAAAGGTTGAACATGAAATTGAAATGACATAAAATGCATTCTAGCTTAAAAACTTGAATGTATCGTATATAAAACATAATACAAACAATGAAAATATTTATAAAAAGTAAAATTATTTGTACAGTCGAACCTCATTAACGTGAATCTCATGGGGGATAAAAAATTTGTTCATGTTATCAGTAGTTCATGTTATCAGTAACTAATCTTCTTTTTGACAGGGATTGTGGAAACAGTTCATGTTAAAAGTAATTCACGTCAACGAGGTTTGACTGTACTTCATATACTATAGGATGTAAAAAACATAAAGAAAAAAAGTGAACTTAAGATGAAGCCATGGTTCAATTTGTAATCTAATTTATGCTCTAAATTAAACAGTACCGCAGACATGCAAACATTTAGTTTATTCCACAGAACTGTGAATAACCGCCACATTTTCACACCACTTTATTTGTAGAAAAATATTCTCCAATATTTAATTACGATTGAATATTAAAGAAAGTACCCGTCAGGAAAACTGGTGTGAAAGAAAAAAAAAAAAAAAAAAAGCGGTCACATCAATGTTTTGAAATAAATTGAAATCTTGACGTGTTTGGTAGCGTATTCTACTGGAGAACAAATAAAGCAAAAACCACATAATTCTTTATATTTACTTTTTTTTTTAAGCTATCATTTGTATCTGTTTATTGTTGATGATTAAAAAAAAAAGAAAAAAAAAATTTCTTCTGATTTCGCCCATTTCCCGCTCCACGAATTATCCACAACGTGTGTAATCCGTTTGCGGATAATCGAGAGTTTACCGTATATATATATACAGATTATTACGGGTAAATCGAATTGCAGTAGTCGGTCGATACAGGTTTTGGGTTTTTTTTTTTTTTTGAGCGCATTTTAAACGCAAATAATTTTGTATTGGGTGGGGGTGGGGGGAGAAAAGTAAATGTTTTTCTTTAGCAATTTTTCTAAAAGTTAACTAATCGTATTCAGGACATCCGAAAACGTTTAAATCCATCGAAAAACGGAGATCGAAAATTTTTACGAATCCAATATATGTATTTTTTTCTCGTTTATATTGATTTTTCAAAAAAACGAGAAAAATAAAATAAAATCCTTATTTATTTATTTATTTATTTATTATTATTATTATTATTATTTCATTTGATCAAAATGTTTAAAAAGAGCAATAAATAAATCAATAAAAATAAAAATAGCACATTCTTTTCCTTAAAATTTGAAATTGCGTTCTTTAGCAGCAGTTACATATATATTAATGTTTTAAAATTTCTTTTATGCTATTTCTATTTGGTGCCAAAGGGAAAAAGAAAAAAATTGTTTTCATTTACTCTACTTTGTCCGAAAGAAATAGATCTCTCGTTCTAATAGCTTATTTCATGACAAAAATTCAGGGCTGGAAGTTTCCGTCTTTCTTCAAGATATTTTCAAAATCTGAATGGCAACGTCGAAGACGTCACCGAGCAGGAGTTTAATACGGTGAGTTTTTCTGAAGGATCGCAAACCCACTGGTCGCCGAAGGCGAATTTGTAAGCTATACTGAAACAAAAGAACTTTCATCCTGATTTAGTTAAATTAATTATTATTATTTTTTTTTATATAATTCTACCTCTATTTAAATTGGTATTAAAATTCTTAAAATAAAGAAAATTTTGGAATGTAAAATTAGAATTTCTTTTAAAATGACCTAATGAAATCTTCAAATTAAGCTCTAAGGATCTCTACACAAATTAAGTTTAATATGAAATTGAATATGACAAGAAACATTCAAGGTCAAAGTCATTCAATATGACCCTAAAGCGCTCCCAATTTTTGCATTGATTCGGCCGCAGAAATATACCTCTTTTAATAATAAACTATGTGCATCATACTGTCATGCGAACATTCTTTGCTATTTAAAAAAAAAAAAAAAAAAAAGTCAAATAATATTTTAAGGACTATGTTTTTATACTTGTTATATTATTTATCTTGAAGTCAAAGGGAATACATTTCAAGGTCAAGTTAAGAAAATCTTCTTTTAACCCTAGAACACTAGCGTGTTCATAAATACTCTATCACTAGAGATACCTAAAATTGACGCGCTCATATAAAAGTCATTTTATTTGCTTATATTGCATTAATATTGTTTTTAAATATGTTTAATTATTTGCTGTTTTCCATAATATTACTAATTTTTCATTATCTGAATAATTATTTCGAAGCACTCAAACTCAAACAAGTGTATCGATAGTAGGGAAAGTGCAGAAAAAACCATTAAATGAAGACCGCACATAAAATTTACGTACCACTAGTGTTCTAGGGTTAAAAATTAATTTGTAATCATAAACATATTCAATTTGTTATGATAAATTGCTTAATAAATAATTAATATTTTTTGCTGAATTTCATGAGTGCAAGTTTATATACGTTAACATAAATCTGCTCATATAAAAAAGTGCATTTAGCACTTCCTTGGCCATCATATAACTTGATAATTGTAATTGTATGAAAAACCTTTAAAATGACTATACTGAATGATTAATAAGAAACATTTTTTTTAATTAATTGTAAATCGTTAAGAGAAAAGTTATAGGTGTCATGAACTAGACATGCTACAATATGTTTACAACTAATGCGTTTTAACGAAATTTTAATTAATCAATACAAAATGTTAATATAAAAATTAAAAACTAACCTTTCTGATGAATGGACATTCTTCATTCCATGCTCTTTACATTGTTCATTCCTCGTTCATCTGCATCTGGGTTCAGAGACGCAGATGTTATGCTTCCACAAGCAGATGTTCCTGTCTAAAGTCCACAGGAAGTCGATTTTACAGCATTTAGTGCTTGAATTTATTTCACAGCATAAATACTTGAAAATATACCGCAGAAAGTGCAGGAAAAATTACAACATTTTTTTACAGTGTAAGTATTATAAACAACTTCTTTTTGATACTATGGATACTAGTAATATTTTTGTTAAGATTAATGACAGTATAGAAATTAAAAATAGGCATATATTTAATTATTACAAGTTGATAAAAACTAAAAATAATAACTACAATTATCCTTATTTAGTTGTAATTCCAAAATTTCATAAAGATCCGATTAAATTTCGTACTGTTACTGTTGCCTGTAATGCTTATACTTCTAATGCTAATATTATGTTATTAAATATCCTTAAAAAATTACACAGTTATATTGTTTCTAACAAGAGTAATTTTTTTCTAAAAAATAGTTTTCAACTCAAAAATAAAATTAAATATCTTACTGATATTACTGGTATAAAAACATATGATTTCAATGATCTATTTAATAATATTGTTATTAAAGATATGTTTGATATTATTAATATACTTTTTGTAGAAAATCTGAAGTATTTAAATCTAAATGTTAACATTACTCCTTCAGCCTTTAAAACTCTGACTAGGTTTATCCTTTTCCATAACTATATTTTATTCAATAATTATTTATATAAACAACGCCTAGGATTGCCACAAGGTGGCATTGCGTCTAGTATATTAGCTTATCTTTACTTATATTATTATGAGCGTGACATTGAGTGTACTAACTTTAAATTACTACGTTACATAGATGATATAATTATATTATATTTGGATAAACATCACACCAATCTAGACTTACCTATTAATTATCCTGATAATTTGTCTCTTAGTAGTACTGATTTGGAATCTAGTGTTATTAATTTCTTAGATTTAAAAATTATTCTTAATAGTAATAGACAATTAGAATTTGACTTATATGATAAAAAGAAAGATTTCCCCTTTAAGGTAAATTTCTTTACTAACTATAAAACATGTTTACATAAATCTGTATTTGTCAATATTCTTCTTAATTTTAAACTACGGATAAAATATTTAGTGTCTGATAAACATCAAAAAGTACAATTTCGTTTCTTTAAGAATTTAGCATTAATTAATGGCTATCCCAAACAATTAATTAAAAAATTCTTTTATTTATTTATTTATTTATTTAATTTATTTATTTATTTATTTTTTTTTTTCTTTCTTCTCATAATTTTCATACCATTTTAAATTTAGGTCTAATAATTAGGTATTATTATATTGATAGTATGTATCTACATTAACTTTCAAACTTTGTGGCAATTTAAAATCTTAGGTAGCCACACTCTTCAATTATTCACATTAATTATCTGAATACCAAGAAATAGAAGTTTTTGTCTTCTTTTCCTGGCAATTTTGTACAGACAACATATGTATTTTATTTATCTTTTTCTTTTAATATCTATTTCTTTTATTTTTTATTTTTCCATTATTTTCATTTCATTACTGTAGATGGCAGCACTAATTATGTTACAAAATTTAGGAATAATCTTATTATTTTTAGGACTTCAATCCTTATTTCCTGAATAACGTTGTGAATCCTATTTTTTTTACTCCATGATCACTGCAATTTTGTTCTGATTAACTGTGTGTTTAACCGTTAACTGACTGTTAAATTTTTACATGTGTTAGATCATTCAAGCGTCAGTTTATTTTATATTTTATAAAGTAATTTTGTATTTTTATTTCCATTTTATAAAAAAAATTATATTGATATTTTTATTTTAAATGGATTTGGAACTTCATCCTCAGGTAATCGTTTTATTTTGATCTTAGCTTTTTATGTTTTTTCTATGGGTGTTTCTACATGTATAGGTTATTCAAGTGTCAGTTTCTTTTATATTTTATAAAGTAATTTGTATTTTTATTTTAATCTCCATTTAAAAAAAAAAAAAAAAAAAAAAAAAAAAATTATATTTTTATTTTAAATGGTTTTGGATCATCATTCTTAGGTAATCGTTTTATTTCGATCTTCGTTTTTTTGTTTTTCTATGGGTGTTTCGGGCCTGTGAACAAAGAAATTCTTGGCTTTTGCTTTCTTTGTTACAGAAAAACATCCATTTTTTAGCATATTTGCATTCTACCAGGCCCTTGAAAACGTTAGAATGCAAAATATGCTTTATTCTTCTTCCAATTTTCATTTCAATTTTTATTTAATTCTTTTGTGGTTTGATTTGGGTGGTCTTCGCTTATGATCCAAATAATTGGTTTAATGCTGAAGTGAATCGTCTTTAAATTTTATGCACTGATATTTTTGTATTACTATATATATATATATATACATATATTGTTGTTATTAAAAGATTACTTAAACAAAAAAAAAAAAAAAAGAAGTTTCAAATGGAGGTTAATATGGAATAGATGATTTAAACCTTAGAAAAACTAATTAAACTTAATAAAATATAATTATTTTTAACTTTAAAACCCATATTTTTAAGATTATGTGAAAGCATTTCTGTTTCAAGTCTATTTACAAAAATCACATACATAATTTTGGTTTTTCTGCTCTGGTACAGTCAAGGAGAGCCCGCAGAGAGCATTCGAAGAATTTTCCGTTACAAAAGATACATTCAGTGTTCATTCTTTATTTTCTGGTTCTTTAGTTGAATACATGAAGTCAATTTCAGATGATACATAGTATTCTATATGGAAATACCTAGTATTCCATAAAACCCGATATCTCGTTTTTTCCGGTCTGCACTTTTGGAAATTTTCTTAAGCGTCTGTTTATTTTTAGTTCCCCATCATACTGTAGTTATGGGGAACTTACGTAATCGTGAAAATTTTCGACCTCGGTTTTTTGACTTTTTTACACGTTTTCAGGTGTGAGGAATCCGAAAATGACAAAATTTGTATGGTGTCTGTCTGTAGGGTGTCTGTTAGTGTGTCAGTCCGTTAGTGTGTCAGTGGTTAGTCCGTTAGTTTGTTAGTCTGTTAACACGATATCTCACGAACAAATGATTGCAGAGAGGTCAGCTCAATTTTAAAATATTAATTTCGATACTGGCAACCCTATTCTTTTGCAACATTCGAATTAAAAACTTCGTAAGTTATGAGAAATTTACGATTTTCTTAACATGGGAGAATAGGACAAAAATTCACTTAAACGTGCATTAAATGGAAACTTTTTACTGTAAAAATATCAGACCAGTTTTAAAATATCAGGTTTGATGCCGGAATGAACATTAGTAAATATAAATGTGCTACTTTGAAAATTTCGCAAGTTATTGGAAATTTACGAATTTCTTAACATGGCAGTATAGGGCAAAATTTCATATAAACGTCAATTTTGAGAGATATTTTCATCGTAAAGATGTCAGACTACTTTTGAAATATTATTTAGAACACTGGCATAAATATTAATAACTATGAATTTTCCAATATAAAAATTTCATAAGTTATTGGGAAATTACGAATTTCTTAACATGGCAGCATAGAGCCAAATTTCCCATAAACGTCAATCTTGAGGGATATTTTCATCGTAAAGATGTCAAACCACTTTCGAAATGTTATATAGGATACTGGCATGAATATCATAGACTATGATTTTTCCAATTTAAAAAATTCGTAAGTTATCTGGAATTTACGATTTACTTAACATGTCAGAATAAGGCAAAATTGAGCATAAACTTCCATTTTGAGGATCATAAATACATTAGACAACTTCAAAATTACATTTATGATATTTGTTTGAACATGATTAAATACAAATATTCTAATAGGAAAATTTCGTAAATCATTCGTATTTTACGATTTTATCAACATAGCGAAATTGTAAATTTTTCATATAAATATGAATTTTGAGGATTATTGCATTGGAAATAGTAGCATGAAAACTAAACAACGGAATTGATCCTGATAAAATAAATTAATAGATTAGAATAAGATATATATATCGAAGTTAACGGTGGATAGCCTATTAGGCGGGGATTTCATTCTGTCACTATATCAAGCTTTGGTCAAATTCATTTCTTTTAACATGATTATAATATGTCTCGCACTAGAAATTTATGAGAACATAAATATGATGGGGAACTGAGCAGAGTCCACCTATGCCAACTAGTTTAATCACGTAATTATTTTATGGTTATGATTATTTTTTTGCAGTTTTTTCTTGAAGCTGTAGTCTATCAGTCTACCGTTTTTTTCCGATTTTGGAAGTTTTTCTTGCCGATATCTTTAATGTATTTTTGCCTTTTTGAGTCTCTTTATAACCCCCCCCCCCTTCTCTCTCTCTCTCTGTCTCTTTTTTCGTATTATTTACGATGGATGACACGTTTTCCGGATTAAAAAAGACCCACAAAAGACTTATTAAAATCAGACAACAACTCCGTTCTTTAAGCGATTGCCGGTACTTTAAAATCACTCCTAATTTTCTTAAGGTATACAACCAATTTTTATTATGTAGCTTTAAAAGCGATGTCCGCCGTTTCGAAAAAATAATTCTTAATAATGCCATTAAAATCAAGAAATCTAAACAAGTAATTAAAAACAAGTAATTTTATATACTTAATCAAAAAATAGCTAAAATAGAAAAAGAAGTTCACGAAACATACAGCAACAACGAGAAAGCCACCATCTTTAATAAAATCCAAACCTTTCGCGCTATTGAGAAAATCTAGTTGGCACAGGAGAACTATGTTCAGTTCCCCATCATATGTATGTTCTCATAAATTTCTTGTACAGGACATATTATATCATGTTAAGAGAAATAAATTTGACCAAACGCTTAACACAGTGACAGAACGAAATCCTCGCCTAATAGGCTACCCACCATTCAGCTCAATCTTTTTTAATCTATTAATTTATTTTATTAGGTTCAATTTCGTAATTTATTTTCATGCTACTATTTCCAATGCAACAATCCCAAAAATGCATATTTATATGAAATATCGCTCTATTGTGCTATGTTGATAAAATCTTAAATTTCGAATAACTTACGAAATTTTCCTATTAGAATATTTGTAGTCAATCATGTTCATACAAGTATCATAAATGTTATTTTGAAAATGTCTGATGTATTCATGATCCTCAAAATGGACGTTTATGCTCGATTTTGTCTTATTCTGCCGTTTTAAGTAAATGGTAAATTCCAAATAACTTACGAATTTTTTAAATTGGAAAATTCATACTCTATGGTATTCATGTCAGTATCTTAAATAATATTTCAAAAGTTGTCTGACATTTTTATGATGAAAATATTCCTCAAGATTGACGTTTGTGTAATATTTTGCCCTATTCTCTTATGTTAAGAAATTCAAAAAATTCTAATAACTTACGAAATTTTTATATTGGCAAATCCAAGGTCAATATTATTCATGCCAGTATCCTAAATAATATTTCTAAAGTAGTCTGACATCTTTACGATGAAAATATGCCTCAAAATTGACGTTTATATTAAATTTTGTTCTAGTCTGCCATGTTAATAAATTCGTAAATATCCAATAACTTGCGAAATTTTGAAAGTGGCATGTTTATAGTAACTGAAGTTCATTCCGGTATCAAAACTGATATTTTAAAACTTTGTCTGACATTTTTGCAGCAAACCTTTTTCATTTAATGCAAGTTTAAGTGAAATTTTGCCCTATTCTCCAATGTTAAAAAAATCATAAATTTCAAATAACTTACGAAGTTTTTTAATTCGAATGTTGCAAATAAGTAGGGTTCTTGCCAGTGTCGAAAATAATATTTTAAAACTGATTTGACTTCTCTGCGACAATTTGTTCTTGAGATATCGTGTACACAGACTAACATACTAACGAACTAACGGACTAACAAACTAACAGACACCCTACAGACGCACACCACACAAATTTTGTCATTTTCGGATTCCTCTCACCTGAAAACGTGTAAAAAAGTCAAAAAACCGAGGACAAAAATATTCACGATTACCTAACTTCCCAATACCTATGGTATGATGGGGAACTAATACTATTGAAAGCAAGCACAATAAAAAACTAAAATTTATGTTGAAAAAGCAAAACACTACCCCTAAGTTTCAGCAACAAGAGTATTCATATTTAAACTTATCTAAGCATCAAATCAATACCCACCAAGATAGCCTTTTAAAATTAGGGCACAAATACGCATTCTAGAACAACCTATTTATAGTAAAGACAGTATTGCTAAAGTAGAAATCGCTATCAGTAGAATTTCCCGAACACGATAAAATTAAGATTAGGAACGTAGCTCAAAACAACCTAACTAAAAAACTTAAAAATTGTAATATCGATAAGGAAGAACTTAAAAGACCTCAAATGATTGAAAATCAATAAAAATATACACTGTGTAAAAAAAGTAGAAGGACAGTAGATATTTTTAGAAAAATAATCTAGTGTGTCACTCACACGACTTTCTCTTACCCTGAAATTTATTACTATAAATACAGGTTGGAGATTAAGAGGTGAGATAACGATGTTATGTAAACCTATGTTAAACAATTCAAATTAGGCTTCGGGAGAGTTTTATATGATAATTAGTTCTGTGATAATTTAGGCGGTAATCTTGTTACCTCCCCCCTCAACCTCCCGTTTCATTAATGCACCTACATTTATATAGAATGTAATTCGGCTATGATTATTAATTCTGTGATATGATAATTCTGTAATATGATAATTAATTCTGTGTGAAGGGGGCTACCGCCCCCCTCAACCCCCCGTTTCATTAATGCACTTAGATTTATATAAAATTAAATTCCGTTGTTAAAAAATAATTCTGTTTTTAAAAAATAATTTATTAAAATTATTATTTAAAAAAATTATCTTTTATGATAATGCAGACGATTTCCATATTAGAGAAGTAGAAAACACTAAATATCCAAAAAAAGTCCATTTTTTTCTCAATATTGAAAAAAAAAAAAAAAAAAAAAAATTACGATTTTTTTCGTTAAAAGTGAAAAAAATCGATAACTTTGTTTTAAATTATCGCTGATCGATGGTTCAACCATTCGTTTTAAAGGTATTGGCGAGGTCTTTTGAAAGATACCCATCATGAAAATTTACTCCCCTCGAGGGGGGACTTCCCCCCAGGAGGGGGAGGCGAGGTTCCTACAAACACAATTTTTTTTCCCAGTTGACTATCTCTATTACAAAAAATATATATTCGTTTCATTTAGATTAGTGCAGTCTATAGACGTTAAACTCTACTTACCTGCAATTTCCCCCATAGACGTAATGTATTAGAATTCTCTTGATTGTCTCTGTACACGAACCATTTGCTTGATCTTAACGAAAAGCTTACTGTAGCATCTATATATGATACACTTTTAGAATATCAAGTTTGGAATGTCTGCTACTATTTGTCCTTGAGATATGCTGATAACAGACAGACACACACACACAGACTCACAGACACACAGACATACACACAGACCATTTGCTAAAAACGGAATTTTCGTATTAAGGGGACCTCAAAACGTGTAAATATAACAAAAACTCGTGTTCGAAAATTTGAACCAAAAACAACACTTTCTCTACCTTATGGGTAAGAGAAAGTAAAAAGCGAATCTTTTATTTTAAATGAAATTATTTTTATGCGTAACATTTTAAAGATCATTTAACAAGAAAATATCAGTATCATTATCATGATTTTCAAAAATAAATTATTAAGGACAACAAAAATAGTTTCTACGTTTTTAAACTCTGTAAAAATGTAGAAGGACAGTAATACAAAATTTAAAAAAAAAAGCGATATTCGTGAGTAATACTCTTTCCATTAGCCCTTTTGACTTCGAATACAAAATTTGGCAGTGAATCATACAAAGGTTGGATTCCTGTTAGGCAAAAATTAGCCTATGAGATATTCAAAGCTCCTCGAAGTTTAGTAAGGAATTATTATTTTTTTTTTTTTTTTCACCTGATTACATTTGACGAACAAGCGTTGGCCAGATGTTTTCCACGTTGTTAAGATCAGAACTTTTAGCTGACTTTGCTAAAACCTGTACGTTATTTGCAGAGAACCATTTTTTAACTCCATTGTTGGTGTGAATTGAGGCTTCGTCTTGTTGAAACATCCACTCTTCTCCTCCTAATTCAGAGCCATAAGGAAGAAGCTCATAATTCAGCACTTCAATATAGTCTGTATATTTCTGCCTACCACTGAAAAAGAACACACTTGTTCCTCTTCCACATTCAATTTCTTAAAAATTCCTTCCCCCCCACCTCCCATTTGTCCAGTTGAATAAAATTCTTCTGCATTACCCAGACAATGCCAGTGTTATTGGTAACCATCTAAATGATCTAAGTTAAACTTCTTCTTGTATAAAAATGTTATAGAAGTCCCATCTGAGGTCCATGGCATGTTTTCCTTGGACCATGATAAACGGTAATCAATCAGTGTTTTTTTTTCCACTTTGGATGATGCTTCCGCTTTTTCAAAATTAATTATTTGAATCTTGTTATATAGTTGGAAACTGTTTGTCTTGACACAACAGTAAGTCCTGATTAATTTTGGAACTTTGCGATACTTCTAGTGCTCTGTTTAAGCTCATGAGCAAGTTTTCTTCTATTGTAAGGAGTTACCTTTTAAGGCCTACCAGTCTTCTTTTTTTTTCCAATTTCTATCTGGCTTTCTGATAAAGTTAGAAACTGTATTGGGTAGGACGTTCAGTATGCGAATACTCTGTCTAACACATTTACCATTAATTTCATATGTAACAATTTGCTCCTTTTGGAAATAATTTAAAAGCATTCCTCTAGGACGCCTGAAAAGAAAATAACAATACAGTAACAATACACAAAATACGTTTTCTTCAACAAAAACAGCTAAAGATAAATTCAATATTTACTCTTTTATTCGTGTAGAGTCCGCCAAATAACAAATTTTGGAAAGCGTCCTTCTACTTTTTTTACACTCTCGAAATCATGAATACTAGTTTTTCTACAGTACATAAATTAGCATTAGAAGTAGATTTCATTTTTACGTGAAATTAATGAAAATTTTGTTAAACAAAATCTGTTTAAAAATCAAATAGCCAGGATAAAAATACGGAAAATAATTTACAAAAATCGACTGTCCTTCTACATTTTTTACACAGTCTATAATTATTTTATGGTCTTACATGCCATCTAAAAAATTCAATCAAATCCCGTGTAGTCCAATGCAGTTTTCCAAAATGTGTAATTTCACCAGCCATGCAGTTTATGCAAATTATCAATAAAAAATAATGATGAATTCCTAATTATTTTGTAATCTTATATGTCACCTAAAAATTTCAATAAAATCCCGTGTAGCCCAATGCAGTTTTCCAAAATGTGTTTTACCAACCATGCAATTTAACCAAATTATCAATCAGAAATATTAATGTATTCCTAATTCATCTGTGATCTCATATTCAAAACATGACAGTTTTATTTGTTTCAACCATTAGTTTCGAAGTTATTACAAATTAAAAAGGTATAAGTCAATTTTTCTGCAGTGCGGATTTTTTTTTTTTTTTTTTTTTTTTGTCTCTTAATGTAGATGTATATCACTGAGAAAAAATTCTGTAACTAACATCTAAAATCTAAATTGTGGCTCTAAAATAAATAGTTCCATGACATTATTATAAATTCTAGTCCCCTTTGAAAGCGAATTCTAGAAATCCCTATTAGAATTCTAGAGCGTTTGCCTATATTCTCGATTGCAAAGCTATTTAAAAATCTCTGCAAATAAATGCGAATACAAGAGGTGGATTTCAGCAACTATAATCTTGATTTATTACCCAATTCTAGAAAAGCAAGCAAGAATTTCTCGCAATGCAAAAGATTCAGAATATTGTTCCACCATCTAGAAATGTGTAGACTAGAAATTTTCAATCCTTTCTTCTATTCAGTTTGTTGGCGTGCGTTATGCGCATAGCTCGGAAATCTATATTTCATGTTAAGGGATTTAGAAAATGATCCATTTATTCATTCTAGACGAAGGCGGTATATTTTTTTCTCTCAGTGTATGAAACTATTCGTTTTCCTTAAAAAATAACAGAATGTATTTTAAGATGGAAATACGTTTAAAGATGTAACTGATAGTCAGAAATGCTTACAATCCATGCTATCCGCACGGCATATCTTTCTCGTTTAAAATGAATTTAAATTGAGTGTAATCGTTTCGTTAAAGCACTTAGATAATTATCGCTTAATAATCTTATAGTCAAAATAGCAATATGATTGAAAAGGAAAAACCAAGAATCGATAAGAGGAATTTCCATAAGTTATGTTGTAGTGGAAATTTACAAATATCTGATAAAATCTATTGATAACAGTTGGTCATTTAAGTAGACTTTATGTTCGAGAAACATTTTATTTCAGCATGGCCTCGATATCAGTTGAACGCAAGGTCCAAGAATTATTTCTAGTGACAGTCTTGTTAACTAGCGTCTTCCAAACCATAAAATGTGAAGGTATGTCTTCTGTTTTAATTATTCTCTTTTTATTATACTTTACACATAATTTTTTTTTTTTTTTTTTTTTAATTTGCGCAAAAGAATAAGTTATGGATGGAATTTAGCTCTATACAAAATCCCAATTTTATTCATTTTATTATTAAAATAATATTCTTTATTTTTCAATGTATCATTTATTATAATACTAGTAAGCCCTTGCGAAATTTTTGCAGTTTATTTCTTTTTTACTTTCTCTTTATTTCTTTTTCTTTTTATTTCTTTACCTTTAAAATTTGAAACTTATAAGTCTCATACCAATTTTACCACTCAATATAAATTTTAATTCATCACAAGGGAAATTATTATTATTATTAGTTTTCTTTTTCTTTCTTTTTTTTTCGGAGAGGGGGAGGGATAATGATAGTTAACCCAGAATCATTCAAAGAAAAATTTCAAAATAAAATTCATGTTTGACCATCCAGTTTTCATACTTCCTCTGACAAGACAGCTTTACTATAGGAGCCCTGTGGCGACTTTTAAATTTTTGCCACCATTTTGGCGATGTCTTTTAATTTATTTTTTAATTTATTCATTTTGTCATAATTTTTTGTTAGAAAAAGAAAAAAAAAAATAGTACCTATTTTGATTATTGTTGCGTTTTTTAGTCAGTTTATGACACAAAAGCTCATAATTTAGGAGTGGATCGAAACAGCATATTTCCTCCTTTGAAATAGACATCTAAATTTTTAATTGTTGCCTTTATTTTAAATTATTCAGCCATAAAATAAAATACGCTTTCGCGTGAAAATAAATAAATAAATAAATAAAATATTAAATTTGTTCATGCAATCAATTACGGATAATACGCAAGTATCGTAATTTCGTGCACTTTTGCGATTCATATACATCAAGGTATATATGCGCGATACTGACTGCAGCGAAAACGAGTAACATGCGTTCTCAGATTCATGCACAGCGAGGCAGGGGTGTCCAGTGATGTTTTTTTTTTTTTTTCTTTCTTTGGTTTTTATGTGAGCGAAGCGAACATACGTGCATAATCTGATGGCTGCGAAAACGAGTTACATGCGTTTTAATATTCATGCTCAGCGAGGTAGGGGTGTGCAGTAATTTTTTTCCCATGTGCGCGATACTAATTGCTGCGAAAACGAGTTATACGCATTCTCAGATTCATGCACAGCGAGGTTGGGGTGTCCAGTGATGTTTCTTTTGGTTTTCATGTGCGCGAAGCATACATACGTGCGTGATACTGATTGCTGCGAAAACGAGTTACATGCGTTCTCAGATTCATGCACAACAAGTTTGGGGTGTCCAGTGATTTTTTTTTTTTTTTTTTTTTTTTTTAATGTGCGCGAAGCGTACATACGTGCATGATACAACACAAGTTTACGTATTTTCCCAGTACATCTTTCGTTTTCTATTTCATTACTTTTAGTGGAAGGATCTAAATTCATAACGGGGGTTTCAGGTAGCAGGAGGCGTTCTTACAAAAGAAAATATCTAATCAGCATTTTAAAGCATTCGGATGACGAAAGAAAATATTAATATTTTATTTATTTATTTTATTTTTTTCACGTGAAAGCATATTTTATTTTATGGTTGAAAAAATTAAAATAAAGGCAACAATTAAAAATTTAGATGTCTATTTCAAAGGAGGAAATGTGCTGTCTTGATCCACTCCCATAGAATAATAATAAAGGAAGAAGGAGCATAAGTGTTTCTACATAAGCTGTTGTGTTGCCACAACAAACAGCGATATTATTATTATTCTGTGGCCCTACTTTAAGGTTTTGAGTAGCAGAAGTAGCTTTCGCTGGCATTTCACTAGAAGGGGTTTGTAAGCATTAAGAGTATTGGCATGCTCCTTCTTCTTATTATCATTCTATGTCCACTCCTCTTTATCAATGTGTATGAAATCTTTAAATTGATTATGACGTCAATTTTCGTGAGATGCATAATTTAACTTTTTATAATTTTTTAATGTTCACGTTTGATTAAATGTATTCATTTTTATGTCGAAAGAAAATGAACTCGTAATTTTTTTTTTTTTTTTTTTTTTTTTTTTTTTTTTTTTGCAACAATTAAACTTATGGAACTTACAGATATTTTGGAGCAACTGTAACAAAGGGCTATAATTAACAAATAATTGCAATAAAAAAATATTGTGACAATAAATTGAAATAAAAACTATCCTATCTCTCAAGTTGGACCAAACTGCACACAGTGTGCATAATTTCATTAAAATAGGTTCCTCAGTTTAGGAGTTTATCGCGGACAAACATCGTGACACGTAATTTTTATACATATACAGATATATATTCTTAAACATTTCCTGTTCCTGGCCCTGCCATGTTTTGATTATTGCAAAAAGCTATACTGATCATTGGCTGCTGAACATATCTATATCAGAATTAGTAATTAAACAACTCCTTTCATCGAGATTAATATATTTAATATTAAAATAATTTCTAGAAAAGAAAGAAAAAATGGCACAGAACCATCTAACACTAAAAACTTCAAGATTAATCGTATTTTATGTATATCAAATATCACTTTTTTAAATTTATGACGATTATGGATATAATAAACAACGATATGATATTTAAGTGATTTAATTATATCATTATTGTTATAATCACAGTCCACTACCTTCTACTATTCAGAAATAGGTCCTATAATAGCGAATAACCTGTTTTTTAAAGATTAACAACAACAACAACAACAAGCCTTATATAGAGTACATTTTTCTGGCATATTAAAATAAATTCAATTTAAATAGCAGAAAATTAAAATAAATTTCGAAAAGAGAATTTCACAATATATATTATAATGTAAGCAAGATTTACAGCTTCCGCCAAATCCAATTTTTATAATTTATACTAGAGCATGGTTAGTATCCGCCTTTTTTTTTTTTTTTTTTCCCCAAAATTTTTCATTAGAATACTTTTCTTTTTATTTCAGCATAAACACATTTTAAGAGACTCACTTTAAAAATTAAGTGGTGTGGAAAAAGAGGCGGGTACTAACAATGCTCCCGATTAGGTTGGCAGCTATGAATATCCATGAAAATTATTCTAAAAAATGTACTGTGTGGAAAAAAAAGGACAGTGCTATCAACGATCCGGAATAAATTATAAAAGTTGGCAATCCTGACACAGTGTGCGAAAATTCACAAATAGCTCGCAGTTTCCGCATCTATGAAATGGACCGCCCCGCGTCCCTGTCTTCACCTAAAACCGGACGTCGGTAAATTTTACGAACTCAATACATTCCTTTTAATACACTGAAAAAGTACGGATTACCTGTAGATTGTGTCTGTTACAATAAGAAAGCAAAAAATAAAAAAGTGAAAATTATTTGTTTATTTATTTTCTTTGCTTTCTTCTCACTGAATCTTCTCACACTTTGGTTATTTGTGATAAATTTAGGCACTTTCATCATTTAACCTAGGTATAAAAGTTTCATTTTTATATATTGATTTATTTATCTCAATATTTATCTTGTTTAATCAAATACAGTTTCCGCCGCTTATTAAAATCACATTCGATCTGAGCCAAAGTAATTTTATTTAGCAGCTGATTTTTATACCCAACAAACGTTCCTGCACTTAAGGAAAAGGTATTACTTCCTTGAATTTGGAAAGAAATTTCAAAAGGTAACGGATAATGGAATTATTAAACAATATTAATTAATTTTTGATCGATAATTAATTATTTGTTCCTTCGATATAAGTAAATTAAACGCATTCCAAGTTTTCATGCGCTTTCCTTTGAGGAAAATCGTCATTACTTTACCAAAAGTTCACGTTTTTCTTGCAAATTTAAGACATTTCCGCTTAAACACTTTTCTTGATTTATAATTTATATAACTTTCCTTCATTTATAATATATAGTTTTTTTCAAAATAAGAACTAGAAATTGTTTTTTAATAATTAATAATTAAATATATATATATATATATATATATATATATATATATATATATATATACCATTTACAAATCAAATCAAATTTGTAATTTATTACTGCGCTTTGAAGAATACGTTCCTTGAAATTGTTACGGAGAAAAGTTATGGGGCGTATTTAATTTGTATCTATGCTAGAGATCTGCACGGGCCGGGCTTACGGCCCGAACCCGAGCCCGGCCAGACCCTCGAGCGGAATTTTTCAATGTGTTCTCGCGCTGTGACCGGGGTTAAAATTTTTTTGCAAGCTCGGGCCAGGCCGGGCTCGGGCTCGGGCTCAATTTTTTTGTGTATACTCGGGCCGGACCAGGCCTGAATGAAATTTTTTCCGGGCCATGTCGGCCTGAACCTTTTTCTGGTTTCATCGTTAATCAATGAAAAAGGAAAATGATAAAATATTTCTTCAGTCATTTATTTCGCATAATTTTACAGGCTGGTATATCGCATAAAATTTTATTTTGTTAAAAAATGTCTGTAACTTCAATTAATTGCTTATCAGTCTGTCTGATCGGGATCTGATTTTCCGCAAAAATTTTTAGCATCTCTCGAAATTAATGCATTTTATTTCAAGTAATATTAAATGGTTTCCTATTCAAAATAGTATGCATGTCACTATTAGCTTGCGCACATGTTCAAACAAAAGAAATTAGATACGTTACTGTGTATAAGGCTTTGTGTCCTATAGTCTGTGGAGTTTAGGTGGTATGAAGTCTATAAAAATCCGTCCGCTGTAACTTTTTCTCTAAACTCCTTTTTCTTTTCTCCAGTGCACTGAATGAAAGTAGTATCGTTTTTAGCATGTACAAAAGCCTCTTTTCTATAGAATATGGTTGGATTACCATTAAAATTTTGTTTACCAAATCACATGAAAGATTTGTATATCTGATGAAAAAAACAATACTATTGTAAAAGTCACCCCACCCAGCAAAAACTCTTACCTTTCTTAAGCAGCCAAAAAAAGGATTGTTATCAAATATCGCCGCCGCTATTGAATCCCGGGTACTCAATGCCTAGCTTAATGAAAATCTGCCTGTAACACTGCATGTATCTTTCTAATAAATTCTAATCTCTTTCAACATTCTTTGTTATCTGTGTTAGTTTTTTCGCTGCATTATAAAGTTATAATTTAAAGTATTTTTACGGTGAGGTGCGTCCTCTATGTAGAAGTTTTAATTAATAAACAATTTAGTTAATAAAGATTAAAATATTATTACGCACCCTGCCGTAAAAATACTTTAAATTATAACTTTATAATGCAGCGAAAAAACTAACACAGATAACAAAGAATGTTGAAAGAGATTAGAATTTATTAGAAAGATACATGCAGTGTTACAGGCAGATTTTCATTAAGCTAGGCATTGAGTACCCGGGATTCAATAGCGGCGGCGATATTTGATATCAATCCTTTTTTTTGGCTGCTTAAGAAAGGTAAGAGTTTTTGCTGGGCGGGGTGACTTTTACAACAGTATTTTTTTTTAGGAGATATCACATCTTTTTGCAGGTTATGTATGTGCTTTTATAAATATAATACGTGTGCATAAGAAAGGTAAGAGTTTTTGCTGGGCGGGGTGACATTTATAACAGTATTTTTTTTTATGAGATATCACTTCTTTTTGCAGGTTACGTATGTGCTCTTATAAATATAATACGTATGCATAATGAATATATTTGTGTAATAGATCAATTAAAATCGTGCGTGTTATGCATAGATTTAAATATAGTGTTACAGATTTCTAAATAGTACTAGTTATTTTTATGTGATTTCTTTCTAAGAGGTTTAGTCACATTATAAAATGTAAATTTTTCGCATTTCTAGCTTGTTTCCGCGTTAAAAAAGATCCTTCTCCGTTAAAAACACACCTTATCAGGGCACGTAATGGACTTGGCGATGAATTTGGCGACTTTATCGCCCCTTGAAAACTATTTTGACGATCTTGGTGAAAAAACCTTTATTATCGATAGACCCATTGTCCAAGCTGCAACTCGATTATTATGGAAGTTACTGTAAAATTCAGGATTAATGGCAGGCTATAAAAGGGGTCCCGTTCCGACTACTAAGGTGAGTTTCTCGCTAAGACTTTACGAAATAGAAAGTTTTGCTTGACTAAGTCTCTACCATTAAATTGTAGTTTATTTCTGTACGTTATGACTATGGTATCGTTTGTGCTGTGATTTATATGATGTCAGCTGTTATTTAAGCTGCATTTTCTGGTGAAACTCAATTTGATACCGGGTTTAAGTGAAGCGACCAAATTTTTACACCCAATTTGAAGACAAATCATCGCAGCATCCTCAAATTGAAAGGGCATTTGAAGACAGAGTTAAATTATGATTTAATTTGCGGTCATTTGAGGACAAATTTGTAAATTCGAGAACATTTGTCCTCAAATGATTTTCAAATTGGTAAAAATGTATTGTCACTGTGTTCTGAGCTATCCTGAAAGTTTCAAATGTCTAGCTAGTCGGGAAGTTAGTTAAAAATTTATTGCGAGCTTTGTGTTGGTAACGCTGCCGATAGAAGCATGAACCCGAAACAGTTCGCTAAAAGTATTAAAAAAAATGCATTTTCACCGTGTTCTGAACTACTCTAAAAGTTTCAAATATCTAGCTCGTCCGGAAATTAGTTAAATAAATTTTCTGTCGAATCATATAAACGCTACTGAAGGCAGTAAGGACCTGAAACAGTTGACTAAAAGTGTTAAAAAATGTATTGTCACCGTGTTCTGAGCTATCCTGAAAGTTTTCAATGTCTAGCTAGTCTGGAAGTTAGTTAAAAAGCGATTGTAAAATGTGTACTGGTAAAACTGCCAAAGTCAGCAGTAACCCGAAACAGTTGGCTAAAAGTATTATAAAAATGCATTTTCACCGTGTTCTGAACTCTTCTGAAAGTTTCAAATGTCTAGCTAGTCGGGAAGTTAGTTAAATAAATTTTCTGTCGAATCATATAAACGTTGCCGAAGGCAGTAGGGACCTGAAACAGTTGACTAAAAGTGTTAAAAAATGTATTGTCATCGTGTTCTGATCTATCCTGAAAGTTTCAAATGCCTAGCTAGTAGGGAAGTTAATTAAAAAGCGATTGCAAGTTTTGTACTGGTAACACTGACGATGGCAGCAGGAACCCGAAACAGTTGGCTAAAAGTATTTAAAAAATGCATTTTCACTGATGTCTGAACTATTCTGAAAGTTTCAAATATCTAGCTACTCTGGAAATTAGTTAAATATATTTTCTGTCTAATCATATAAACGTTGCCGAAGGCAGTGGGGACCTTAAACAGTCGACTAAAAGTGTTAAAAAAATGTATTGTCACCGTGTTCTGAGCTATCCTGAAAGTTTCAAATGCCTAGCTAGTCGGAAAGTTAGTTAAAAATCGATTGCAAGCTTTGTGCTTGAAACGCTGCCGATGGCAGCAGGAACCCGAAGCAGGTGACTAAAAGTAATAAAAAATGCATTTTCTCCGTTTTCTGAACAAGTGTGAAAATTTCAAATGTCTAGCTAGTCGGGAAATTGGTTAAATAAATTTTTTGTCGAATCATATAAACGCTGCCGACGGCAGTAGGTACTTGAGACAGTTGACTAAAAGTGTTAAAAAATGTAGTGTCACGGTGTTATGAGCTATCCTGAAAGTTTCAATTGTCTAGCTAGTTGGGAAGTTAGTTAAAAGGCGATTGCAAGATGTGTACTGGTAACGCTGCCGTAGGCAGCAGTAACCCGACCAAAAAAATTTTTGATTGCAAAAGGCACTGGTACGGGTCAGAAGGAATGTCCATGCAAATTTTCAGCTCATTAGCTGCAGAACTTTAGGCTCAATCGCCGTCAAAATTTTTGTTTTAACAATTACCAGAAGAAGAAGAAGAAGAAGAAAGTAACAGGGAATTTTCGGGTATTTAAAGTTATATAACTCAGGCCCCTTAATTCGGAGTGACATGCAAGTTTGTATGTTTTGTCTTAAGGGTATGCTTAAGGTCTGTGCAAAATATCATATGTCTTGGGGATCAGGGAGCTGAGATACAGGCAGTCGAAAAGTACGAGATGCAATGTCGACATAATATACACTTGTAGCGTTCACCATTGACTTCCAACTTTGTAAATTTCATTTGTATTTCTCTTAATGTTTGTTTTAGCTTGGCGGGGCGGAACTCTACCGCGTTCCTTGATATTACGGTACAGAGGAAATGGTTGAACGTGCATTTTTAGTAGTAATAACCATTTTAAATACCTATATTGTTTGATGAGTGCTAATATTTTCAATTTGACTTTTTGCCTGTCTTTGTGCCTTCTGTACGTCTGTAATAATGAACTTTTGTTTATATATAATTATATTGTAAAAGTTCAGCAGTTTTATTAAAAAATAATATTATTTCTTCGCTGTACAAAACATCTGCAAAACACTTACTAAAAATCTTTTTCATAGAAAGGCATGAATTTTTTTAATATTTTATATTTTTGAATCGGGCCGGACCGGGCCCGCGCCGAATTTTTCAATTTTATACCGGGCCGGGCCGAGTCCGGGCCTCAAAATTCCGGCCCGTGCAGACTTCTAATCTATGCTGCAAATGTAAAATTTTCGATAGTGAGCGATAACGGAGCGATTGTTGTGCTTTAATTTTTTCCTTATTAAAATATAAATAAAAACAATAATAAATAAATAAAAAAATGAAACTAGTTGGCATAGGTGGACTCTGCTCAGTTCCCCATTATATTTATGCTTTCATAAATTTCTAGTGCGAGACATATTATAATCATGTTAGAAGAAATGAATTTCACCAAAGCTTGATACAGTGAGGGAATGAAATCCCCGCCTAATAGGCTATCCACCGTTCACTTCGATATATTTATCTTTTTATAATCTAATAATTTATTTTATCAGGGTCAATTCCGTTGTTTAGTTTACATGCTACTGTTTCCAATGCAATAATCCTCAAAATTCATATTTATATGAAAAATTTACAATTTCGCTATGTTGATGAAATCGTAAATTACGAATAATTTACGAAATTTTCCTGTTAGAATATTTGTATTCAATCATGTTCAAACAAATATCACAAACGTAATTTTGAAGTTGTCTAACGTATTTATGAACCTTAAAATGGAAGTTTATGTTCAATTTTGCCTTATTCTGACACGTTAAATAAATCGTAAATTCCAAATAATTTACGAATTTTTTAAATTGGAAAAATCATAGTCTATGATATTCATGTTAGTATCCTAAATAATATTTCGAAAGTGGTCTGACATCTTTACGATTAAAATGTCCCTCAGAATTGACGTTTATGTGAAATTTTCTCTATTCTGCCATATTAAGAAATTCGTAAATTTCCAATAACTTAAAAAATTTTTATATTGGAAAATTCATAGTCATTAATATTCATGCCCGTGTCCTAAATAATATTTCAAAAGTAGTCTGACATCTTTACGATGAAAATATCTCTCAAAATTGATGTTTATGTGAAATTTTGCCCTACACTGTCATGTTAAGAAATTCTTAAATTTCCAATAACTTGCGAAATTTTCAAAGTAGCATATTTATAGTTACTGATGTTCATTCCGGCATCAAAACTGATGTTTTAAAACTGTTCTGACATTTTTACAGTAAAAGTTTCCATTTAATGCACGTTTAAGTGAATTGTTGTCCTATTCTCTCACGTTAAGAAAATCGTAAATTTCTAATTACTTACGAAGTTCTTAAATTCGAATGTTGCAAATGAATAAGGTTCTTGCCATTGTCGAAAGTAATATTTTAAAACTGATCTGACCTCTGTGCGACAGTTTGTTCTTGAGATATCGTGTACACAGACTAACAAACTAACGGACTAACACATTAAACCACTAACAGACTAACAGACGCCCTACAGACAGACACCATAGAAATTTTGTCATTTTTGGATTCCTCTCACCTGAAAACGTGTAGAAAAGTAAAAATCCGAGGTCGAAAATTTTCACGATTACCTAAGTTCCCCATACCTATAGTATGATGGGGAACTAAAACAAATTACCATTTTTTCTTTCTCTTCCCCTTATATGTAGAAGAGAAATATTATTTTAGGGTCAGATTTTCGAAACTAAGTTTTTGTTCTATTTTCACGCTTTGAGGTTCTCTCAATCGGAAAAGTAGGTTTTTAGCAGTTGGTCGGTGTGCCTCGTGTCTGTGTATACTTTTGTATATCAGTCTCCCTGTATGTGTCTTTTAAATCTGTATCATATAGAGAAACAATACTAAACTTTTCATTGAAAGTTTTTCTAAACTTTTCGTAACTTACTTTTTGAACGCCACTAGTATACTAATTAATTTTATAATGCATTAATTTTACATATGTATGTACATATATATATAAAGATTCGACTTAATATAAATGTAACATAGTGCTATTTATAGGGAATTCGCATTGTGCTACAGAGACCCTATATTAGAAACCTAATATAATGCATAACTGCTAACATCTTAATTAACTCTTTCTATCCCACCGGGACTTTAAATTCCCATCCAAAAAAATTCCTCAATATAGCCTAAATTTACTACAGGATTTCACTGGGACTTCAAAGTCGCTATAGTTTAAGCTCTCCTTACAGTTAAGCTATAATTTAAGCTAAATTTAATATGAGATGTTTCTCATGCAGAAAGAAATATAATAAAAAAGTTTCAAACTATTTTTCCAAAAATAAGGTAATTTGGGATACAAAGGGTTAATATCCCATAGTACTATTAGTAGCCACTTATTTTTTACACCAGTCTATTTTACATTCTCTTAACCATAGGGTCGAGGAAATATTGTTTTAGGGTAAAATTTTCAAACGTGAGTTTTTGTTATATTTACATGTTCTGAGGTCCCCTGAGTACGAAAATCATGTTTTCAGCGAATGCTCTGTTTGTCTGTCTGTCTGTGTGACTTTTATCAGCATATCTCAAGAACAAATTGTAGCAGAAATTCCAAACTCGGTATTGTAAATGTGTATCATATAGGGGTGCTACAGTAAGCTTATCGTTGAGATGAAGCAAATGGTTCGTGTACAGGAACACTCAAAATTATTCAAATACATTACGTCTATGGGGGAAATTGCAGGTAAATAGAGTTTAACATAGACTGCAGTAAAACAAATGAAACGAATATATATTTTTTTATAATAGAGATCGTCAACTGGGAAAAATTTTTTGTGTATGTAATAGACTCACCTCCCCCCTCGAGGGTAGTAAATTTTCATGATGGGTATCTTTCAAAAGAGCTCGCCAATACCTTTAAAAGGAATGATTGAACCATCGCATCGATCTGCGATAATTTAAAATAAAGTTATCGATTTTTTTTTCATTTTTAACAAAAAAAAAAAAAAAAAAAAAAAAAAAAAATTTGTAATGTTGAGAATAAATTCAACTTTTTTTTTTTATTTATTTATTTATTTAGTGTTATACTACTTCTCTAACATGGAAATTGTCTGCATTATCATAAGTGATAATTTTTTTAAATAATAATTTTAATAAATTACTTTTTAAAAGCAGAATTATTTTTTAATAACCGAATTAAATTCTATATAAATGTAGGTGCATTAATGAAATGTGTGGTTGAGAGAGGCGGTAGCCCCCCTCACACAGAACTAATTATCATATAAAACACTTCCGAAGCCTAATTTGAATTGTTTAATGCAGGTTTACGTAACAGTACTCGTTATTTTACCTCTTAATCTCTAACCTGTATTTATAGTATTAAATTTCAGGGTAGTAGAAAGTCGTGTGTGTGACACACCATATTATTTAGAGCATTTTTCCTCTTATTTAATTGCAGTTGCATTTGAAGAATTTAAACATAGCTTCCTAAACTAGATGCCTCCCGTGGGGCTCGGAAACTTGGCAACAGTTCAAGCGGTAGACAGCGCCACCTGGTACGGATTATGCGACTTTTTATTCAACTGCCACAAAAAAAAAAAAAAAAAATTGGTGGCTGTTGAATAAAAAAGTCGCGCGATCTCTACCAGGTGGCGCTGTCTTCCGCTTGAACCGTTGCCAAGTTCCCGAGCCACGCGGGAGGCATCTAGTTTAGGTGGCTATGGTTTAAATTACATTTACTCTAAAAATTAAGTGGTGTAGAAATGGGGGCGAATACAAATATTTCTATGGAATCACAAAAATAAATTACAAGACTGGTGTACACTCAATCTTTAAACTTTAAATCTACTTCACACAGCATAAAATTCTGAAGACTGCACAACTGATTTCGAAAGGAAGTGGCCCTTCTTCTTCTGGTGTTTTTTGCACCTGAAGAAGAAAGGCCACGTCCTTTCGAAACCGGTTCTGCTGTCTTCAATAATATAGTTCTATGGAATATTAATTTGGATGCTGGCATCTATGTATAATGTCGTTGTGGGATTAAGTCGTGCAGCACGATTTTCTGGCAGCTTTCATTGCTAATTTAAAAATTCTGCATTACATAATTATAGTTTTCACAATAAACATACCGTTTGTTTCATTCTTCTATAAATGTTTGTTTTCGCGATTTTTTATTTTGAAATCAGGGCGTTCTTTCCTGGACATCTACACACGTCAAAAAATGCCTTTGAAAATTTTCATGAATACGAAACTTATCTATAGTGTGATGGGGAACTATTTGTATTACTAAATATATCAGTACCAAACCGATTAATATTTATATGTAATATGAATGAAATATTAATGGAATGAATGTTGCAATAATATATTAAATTTTTAATTTACAGGTATTTCTGAAGATTCAAAATGCGAGATTCAAGATTGGTATAGGTATTGGCATGCTTTACGTAAGTGAGATTTTTCTGTTATTTGTTAATGAAAATTTTAAACATTATTTTTGACGTACAGTTTTAATGAAAAGTCCAAATTAATTTAACAAAAAGGAATACTGTCAAAGTCAGCATTTAAACCTAGGTCCTTTGGCATAAAACATCACTGTTCTAAAAACTGAGGTATTCAATAAACATTTGGCAGGTAATCTGTTTTGAGCTAGTAATGCCAATCAGATAGCTTAATTTGTAGAACATAGCGGCATATGCCAATGGATCCATGTTCGAATTCCTGCCTGGATACTTATCACTGTTCCCAAGATTAACTTGGCTTTTCCATCGAAAATGTGTACAGTACATATAAAGGAAGTTTTAATTAATATTTTTTATTGTTATCAAGCTATAAGGAAGTAAAATAAAAATAATGTATAGTGACCATTGAAGACCGCGGAAATAAGTTATTTTCTTAGATTTCACCTTTCGGACATACACATGTAGGGATCGTATTGTAATATGTAATCATGTCAAACATTCGACTTTGAGACTTTGGTGTTTCCATACGTTTTCAGGTCCCCTGAGTTCATTTTTAGTATTTTTACGATGACGTATGTATGTGTGAGTGAACATGATAACGCCTAAACGTTTTGTTCGAATGAGCTGAAAATTCTACATATGTTATAGATCACCATAGCACGAACTTATTGATTTTGGTGAATCTAGGACTTATAGGATTTTACAGGGACACATACAGAAATTTTTTATCATTATGGACTATGGCCACAAATTTTTTAAAGTACAATAGCATCTAAACACATTATAATAACAGGAGACTTGGCGTTGGAATATTAAAACCCGAATAAACTACTAGAGGGGCCGGATTGAGTTCAACCTTTCCCGTAATCCTATTGGTTGAACTCAATCCGGCCCCTCTCCTATATATACGAGCACTTCTGCAGATTCTGAATCCATTTTGCACTGAAGACGGCACGCTTAAAACTGCCGAAACAGCTGTATGCATTTCCAATATTTTTCTTTGGCGTTTCTGACGTAGTAGTTTATTCGGGTTTTAATCTAAACACATTATTTATCTGAGACTGAAATTTATACGCATGCTATAAGTCACCGTCACACGGAATGTATAGACATTGGTGTATCTAGCGCATATACACTAAGGGAAAAAAAGCCGCATTGTAGAAAAATTGACTTATACCTTTTCTATTTGTACTAAATTAAAAACTAATGATTGAAACAAATAAAGATGTTATGTTTATATAATACGGAAGTCATAACATGGTACCTATGTACATTTTTGACTTAGTGATTCGCTTTATTACACTCTACGAAGTATTTAGTAAAAACCTACAGTCGGTAACAAAAGTATCCGAACACTAGCAAAAATTCCTATATAAAAAAAGTAGAGTTAATAATGTTTTGTTAAATAAATCCTTGTTGAATCGCGTTCTTAGACTGACTAAGGACAGGATTCGACAAAGATTTATTTAACAAAACAGTATTAACTCTACTTTTTTTATATAGGAATTTTTGCTAGTGTTCGGATACTTTTGTTAGCGACACTGTATATAAATTTTTCTTTTTAAACGTAATATAATAAACACATACTTTGTATTCTTTCTGATTTATTATATGAAATAAACTTGTTATATTTTAATGTATGAAATAAAACTATTTATTTGTTAGATCTAAACAATTACTTAAATAATATATATTCTGCATTGGATAATTCCACCTTTATATGGAATAACTACTTTAATGCACAATGGCGTAGTATTTTACAGTTTTTTAACATGAAACTCAGAAATTTCACTGTGCAAAATATCATAAATAATTTATGTAGTTCTTGCAAAGCTGTAGGCTACAAATTTCGAACCCCCACCCTCTTTTTTAGACTAAACATTGTCGAGTGGATTGAGATTAGGACTATTTTCAGGTCTAGCAAAGAAGAAATTCTACGATATTCTTTGTGGGATTTAACGGCCTTCTTCACTCATCGTCGCCGGAAGCACGAGCCAATGTTATTCTATGGGGAAATTTTCTTTACAAATAACTTATTTACTAATACATATTTTTAAATTCTGTTTTCACTGTTTGTGTACAGGGCCACTTGAAACTACTCCAAAGGATTGTGTTGTATGAGAGTTATTTTTATAAACCAAATTTTAATAATTTTATTTTCCACAAAGCTTAATGCATTTGAAATATATTATTCGTATGCACAAAAGAGTGTGCCTTCTATGTAATATAGTATGGTTAGCATCAGATTTACAGGGCCGCACAAAATAATCGGTTACATTAAGAGCTCTCAAAAAATTTACTGGAATTGCACTTTTTGTTTACATGAACGTTTTAACAATTTCTTTTAATTTTAGTGGGAATATGATTTTAATTTGTGCATTTGTCTGTCCGATTGTCTACCTTTCTATCTGTTTGTCTCCGGCTCCTATCATCCGTGAATATTTTGAGAATTTTTAAAAATGATATACTCAAGTTCCCTATGGAATGTTCCCTATTTAAAATGTCATTAATAGTTTCTGTACAACTAGTTTGTTTACAGGAATCAACAACCACAAGAACTAGTTGGCATAGGTGGACTCTGCTCGCAGTTCCCCATCATATTTATGTTCTCGTAAATTTCTAGTGCGAGACATATTATAATCATGTTAAAAAAATGAATTTGACCAAAGCTTGATACAGTGACAGAATGAAATCTCGCCTAATAGGCTATCCACCGTTCACTTCCAGATATTTATCTTATTCTAATCTATTAATTTATTTTATCAGGGTCAATTCCGTTGTTTAGTTTTTATACTACTATTTCCAATGCAATAATCCTCAAAATTCTTATTTATATATGAAAAATTTACAATTTCGCTATGTTGATAAAATCGTAAATTACGAATAATTTACGAAATTTTCCTATTAGAACATTTGTATTCAATCATGTTCAAACAAATATCATAAATGTAATTTTGAAGTTGTCTAATGTATTTATGATCCTCAAAATGGAAGTTTATGCTCAAATTCTGGCATGTTAAATAAATCGTAAATTCCAAATAACTTACGAATTTTTTAAATTGGAAAAAAAATAGTCTACGATATTCATGTCAGTATCCTAAATAATATTTAGAAAGTGGTTTGACATCTTTCCGATGAAAATATCCCTCAATATTGAAGTTTATGTGAAATTTTGCCCTATACTGCCATGTTAAGAAATTCGTAAATTTCCAGTAACTTGCGAAATTTTCAAAATAGCATATTTATAGTTACCGATGTTCATTCCAGCATCAAAACTGATATTTTAAAAGTGTTATGACATTTTTACAGTGAAAAGTTTCCATTTAATGCACGTTTAAGTGAATTTTTTTCCTATTCTCCCATGTTAAGAAAATCGTAAATTTCTCATAACTTACGAAGTTTTTTAATTCGAATGTTGCAAATGAATAGGGTTCTTGCCAGTGTCGAAAGTAATATTTTAAAACTGATCTGACCTCTCTGCGACAATTTGTTCATGAGATATCGTGTACACAGACTAAGAAACTAAAGGACTAACACACTAACCCACTAACCCACTAACAGACTAACACACTAACAGACACCCTACAGACAGACACCATACAAATTTTGTCATTTTCGGATTCCTCACACCTGAAAACGTGTAAAAAAGTCAAAAAATCGAGGTCGAAAATTTTCACGACTACCTAAGTACCCCATACTTATAGTATGATGGGGAACTAAACTAGTTGGTATAGGTGGACTCTGCTCAGTTTCCCATCATATTTATGTTCTCATAAATTTCTAGTGCGAGACATATTATAATCATGTTAAAGCAAATGAATTTGATAAAAGCTTAATACAGTGACAGAATAACAACCCCGCCTAATAGGCTATCCACCGTTCACTTCGATATATTTATCTTATTCTAATCCATTAATTTATTTTATCAGGGTCAATTCCGTTGTTTAGTTTTCAAGCTACTATTTTCAATGCAATATTCCTCAAAATTCATATTTATATGAAACATTTACAATTTCGCTATGTTGGTAAAATCGTAAATTACGAATAATTTACGAAATTTTCTTATTAGAATATTTGTATTCAATCATGTTCAAACAAATATCATAAATGTTATTTTGAAGTTGTCTAATGTATTTATGATCCTCAAAATGGAAGTTTTTGCTTAATTCTGCCTTATTCTGAAATGCTAAGTAAATCGTAAATTCCAAATAACTTACGAATTTTTTAAATTGGAAAAATCATAGTCTATGATATTCATGCCAGTATTCTAAATAATATTTCGAAAGTGGTTTGACATCTTTACGATGAAAATATCCCTCAAGATGGACGTTTATGTGAAATTTTGCTCTATTCTGCCATGTTAAGAAATTCGTAAATTTCCAATAACTTACGAAATTATTATATTGGAAAAATCATAGTCATTAATATTCATACCAGTATCCTAACTAATATTTCAAAAGTAGTCTGACATCTTTACGATGAAAATATCTCTGAAAATCGACGTTTAAGTGAAATTTTGCCGTATACTGCCATGTTAAGTAATTCGTAAATTTCCAATAACTTGCGAAGTTTTCAAAGTAGCATATTTATAGTTACTGATGTTCCTTCCGGCATCAAAACTTATCTTTTAAAACTGGTCTGACATTTTTACAGTGAAAAGTTTCCATTTAATGCACGTTTAAGTAAATTTTTGTCCTATTATCCCATGTTAAGAAAATCGTAAATTTGTAATAACTTAAGAAGTTTTTTAAATCGAATGTTGCAAAGAAATAGGGTTCTTGCCAGTGTCGAAAGTAATATTTTAAAACTGATCTGACTTCTCTGCGACAATTTGTTCTTGAGATATCGTGTACACAGACTAACAAACTAACGGACTAACTGACACCCTACAGACAGACACCATACAAATTTTGTCATTTTCGGATTCCTCACACCTGAAAACGTGTAAAAAAGTCAAAAAACCGAGGTCGAAATTTTCACGATTACCTAAGTTCCCCATACCTATAGTATGATGGGGAACTAAAAAATGCCAATGTATTACGTTTTAGGACAGAATTTTTTTAAAGTTATATTTAAAAAACTTTCTACTAAAAAAATCATAAAATCATTGACATGTATTATTAATATTCTAAAATATTGTTATGTATAGAATATGATGTGATTATCTTTCAGATTTACAGGGCTACAGTAAAATATTCAGAGAGATTAAAAGATGTAACTATAATTTAACGGCTGCATTTTCTTTTGCGTTAAGCCTTTTCAACACTTTCCAAAATGCCTAAGAGTAATTTTAATATCGATTAGTCTATCTATATGTTTTTCAGTCTTTCTGTCTCTTGTGCGATAATGTAGGCAAAGAATATTAAAAGTTATTCGATACAAAAATTGCGTACAGTTGGAAAGTGTTACTAATCAATGCGTGCAGCATGATTTTTCTTTCTTGTCGCTGTTTGTTGTGGGTGCTGCCTCGCTGACTGATTGACAGAGAGACGAGACGATTCAAAAATCTCGCCAACAAGTCGCCAACGAATCAGATTGAAGCATAGTTTCAACCCTATACCTGGCATTCCTGGATTTTACAAACCGACACCAAAACATATACGCTCCTTAATAACAGGAGACTTGGCGTTGGAATATTAAAACACGAATAAATTACTACGTCAGAAACGCCAAAAGAAAGATATTTCCGAATCATACAGCTGTTTCGGTAGCCTTAAGCGTACCTTCTTCAGTGCATAAAGAATTCTGAATCTGGAGAGGTGCTCGTATATATAGGAGAGGGACCGAATTTAGTTCAACAAATAGGATTACGAGAAAGGTGGAGTGTGTGGCCAATAGGAATTTAGGAATGTTAGCTGTGTAAACAGCAGAAAAATTAAGAAAATGTGGACTGAATGTAAAATTTCCAACAATCAGACAAATAGGGAACAGCGAAATCACAATTTACAAGTTTCTTAAAATTTCTATAAATATGAAAAGCTTCAAAGAAATCGAGTTCATGAACGGATTTAGGTCTGCAAATTATTTTAGCTGAATTAAATTAAAAATATGATTTTCCTCCCAGCAATGTTTAGAAATAGCCGATTTATTGGTTTCTTGTTTGCGGACGTAATTCATATGTTCTTTTAGACGAAATTTAAGACTGCGTTTAGTTTGGCCAATATATGATAAACCACACTGACAGGAAATACTATAAATGCCCCAAGAATTATGCATGTCAAGGGGATCTTTTAACTGAGAAAAGGTGAGTTTATTGGAAGGCGAAAATATTATTTTAAAATCATATTGTTTGATAATTTTAGCTATGTTTGACTGGATTTAGGAAAATAGGGTAAAACAATACTGATATTAGAAGAGACTGATTTAGTAGACGAAATACGAGGGACCTGTAATTGGATGGCTTTGTCTATAATGGAAGTGTCATAACCTCTGTCAATTGCAATGGCTTTAAATTCTGAAATTAAATACCTGTAAGCCATTGCAATTGACAGAGGTTATGACCCTTCCATTATAGACAAAGCCATCCAAAAATTACAGGTCCCTCGTATTTCGTCCCTCTCTTCTAATATCAGTATTGTTTTACCCTATTTTCCTAAATCCAGTTAAACCATAGGTAAAATTTTCAAACAATATTATTTTAAAATAATATTTTCGCCTTCCAATAAACTCACCTTTTCTCAGTTAAAAGATCCCCTTGACATGCATAATTCTTGGGGCATTTATAGTATTTCCTGTCAGTGTGGTTTATCATATATTGGCCAAACTAAACGCAGTCTTAAATTTCGTCTAAAAGAACATATGAATTACGTCCGAAAACAAGAAACCAATAAATCGGCTATTTCTAAACATTGCTGGGAGGAAAATCATAATTTTAAATTTAATTCAGCTAAAATATTTTGCAGACCTAAATCCGTTCATGAATTCGATTTCTTTGAAGCTTTTCATATTTATAAAAATTTTAAAGAACTTGTAAGTTGTGATTTCGCTGTTCCCTATTTGTCTGATTGTTGGAAATTTTGCATTCAGTCCACATTTTCGTAATTTTTCTGCTGTTTGCACAGCTAACATTCCTAAATTCTTATTGGCCACACACTCCACCTTTCTCGTAATCCTATTGGTTGAACTAAATTCGGTCCCTCTCCTATATATAGGAGCACCTCTCCAGATTCAGAATTCTTTATGCACTGAAGAAGGTACGCTTAAGGCTACCGAAACAGCTGTATGCATCGGAAATATTTTTCTTTTGGCGTTTCTGACGTAGTAATTTATTCGTGTTTTAATATACGCTCCTTCTTCCTTTATTATTATTCTATGGGCCGAAACGATAAGGTCTCTTGGTTAGGGGTTGGGTCAAAAAATAGCCTTAGAAAAATCGAGGCAATACTGATTTTTAAAAAAATATGTATATTAGGTTTACAGATCTAAAATCTCTTAATTCAGCTGGAAATTTTAATGAAAATATATTTTATTTAAATTAAGGCCAGCTTTGCCTGGTTTAAATGAAACGGGTCTTGATTCTATTCGATGTTATTTACATATTCATGCGTCAAACTTTTTTCTAAAGCTAGCTTTATACTTGGTTATTTAAATATAGTGTGGCACTCACACGACTTTCTCTTACCCCACATTTCAATATTACGGTAACGGACTGTATATTAAAGAGTAAGATAACAAGTACTGTTTGTAAGCGAACGTTAAAGGGAATTGAAACTATGTTTAAGAACAGTTTTGTTTGACAAATAATTTTGTGTGAGGGAAGCTACTACACATCTCAACCCCTTCGTTTGTATATAGTACCTACATTTATATAAAATTCAAGATTATTACTAAATTTTAACGTTTATTCAAACAACTTACATTCGACTATTCCTTAAAATTCATCAACCTTGATCGAACTTTTCGTGTAGCAACCTCATATACAACTTTTGAATTACTTGATATTTCGTTTTAAGTTACGCTGATAATTTATGCACAAAGGTCAACCGTTAAAACTTGACGGTAGATATTTCAGGAACCCGATGCGTGTAATCATACTAAACACAAGTGCTGAAAATTTCAATTAAAAATTGCACTATTTAGCGTGAGGTATGAGGAATTTAATTTTCATTCCTGGGCTGTTTTCGTGGACAAGATATAATATAGTAAAGAACTTCCACCAAATACATTCAATAATAATAATAATAATAATAATACAAGATTTTGATAACTTACACTATGTTGCGAAAAAAAAAAAAAAAAAAAAAAAAAAAAAAAAAAAATCGAGCCCTGATACCTTTCTTACCAAATTTATATGTAAAATGTCCTCCTGAATCCGAATGTGACTCTCATTTTGCCCAGTCACCTACCGTTTTCTCGGTATACCCAGCCCCCTTCCCCCAATTTTGATGGCTCATCTGTAATTTTATGGCCATGAGTTTGATTTAGAGAATGAAAAAGAATTAATTTAACGCTTAAAAAACAAAAATACATAATGTTTTATAAATAACATTAATAATAAATTAAAAAAAATATATATAAGAAATGTAATACAAAATTTCAGTGGCAAATCCCTCCTAAATTTTCCCCTTCCCGCAAATGTTCAAGTTTTAGAATTTTTTCAACTCTGTAGCCCCTCAGAAGATACTTAACAGTTAAAAAAAAAAAAAATCCTTTCCCACCTAAAAATCAAATTTATTGCCATAAAATTACCGAAAAGTGATAAAACTAGGGGGCCATCTCTAAGTAACGGCGGGTGATAGGGCAAAGTGGGCGTCCTATTCGGATTCAGGAGTAAGAATTGTTGGGGGCAATTTTCATTTAGAGCATTGTTATTGGTAGCCCTGAATGCCTTCTGTAAATTATGCACACGCCACATTTTGTGCTTAAATGTAGTCCTGCATTAATAACACACAACTCAACCTAAAGTGCACTTGCAACAGTTCCCAAGCATGATCCCCCTTATTCAAGTTTGTATTGAGTAGCTCTATAAATGAATGATGAATGACAGTCATAGCATATTCTACATGAAAAATATTTTTATGCATATATACATATATATATATATATATATATATATATATATATATATATGTTCATTTCATTTTGTTTAGTGCATCCTACAGTGTTAATCTTTATACCAGAATTTTCGCGCATGTACGTAAAGTATTCAAATTCTCTTGGAGGTCCCTGTACTCATTCGCTTGATCTTAATGAAATGTTTAGTGTAGCATCCCTATGTGATACAGATGTAGAATACCGAGTTTGAAAATTCTTTTACTGTTTGTTCTTGAGATATGCTGATAACAGACAAACACACACAGAGACCAACCGCTCATAATCTATTTAAAAAAAAACTTTTAAAAACCAAATTATTGTTATAGCGTATCATATAAATCTTTTCTAAGTTAGAGTAAAATTTAATTTGAAAAAAAAAAAAAAATTAAATTTGAACTGTGTTAAGAAAAGATAAATTATTTCTTAAAATTAACAACAGATGGCAGCACCATACGATTGCCTATAAGTTTTGTGATTTCATTTTCTGATTAAGGGCCAATGTCTGCAATTTAATTATTCGTTTTTTACTTTATTATTATTTTTTTTTATATTGTAACTTAACATTTTACTGATTTGGTTGATGTTTATGTGTTTTCCCTAATCACTTTTATTATGCATTGTTAATTTGTTTCATTGACATTTTAGTGAATATTCCGCCCAATAGAGGGCGCTTGTAGTCCACAAAAAATTCTTTTTTGCTTCTTAAAAGAGATGTAAGAAAAAGGCTTCTTAAAAAAACCCTTCAAAAATTCTTAGGATACTGTGTAGTCAACGATAAATTTTCTTTTATCAATTGACATCTTTTCTACTAATTGTCTGCAAAAATTAACGCTCCGGACCATCATGCTATCGAACACGGGACCACCGGATTACTAACATGGCGCTCTGGCCACCTGAACCACCGAGAGACAAATGATGTTTTTACCTTAAAATAGAGGCACATTTTTTATTTGGTTGAGATTCACAAACATTCCGTAGTGAATGACAGTAAGTACATAAGAATTTGGGAAAAAACATGTTTTTGGAGACAGGGGCCTTAGTGTGCGTGTAAATAATCTTTATAATATTTCTCTAACGTGGTCCAGTTATGATTAATTTTTATCGAAATGATACGATTTTGATGTAATTAATAAAATACGTAAGGATAAAAATTATATTTATAAAGAGGCAATGTTTACGCACGCAGACTCAGCTCTATGATCTAATAAGAAAAAACGACGGCAATTGTTTGATGAGATTATTTTATGGGAAAATGTATTTTTAAAATAGTTGCATCTTCAAAATCTTTGCGTCATTTTAAACCTAACAATACTTTAAAGATATAAGCAAAATATGAATTACTACCATATAAAATGACTAAAAAAAAGCAATCATGAAAAGTATAATCAAAATAGGTACTAAGAGTTTTTAATAAAAAAATTATGCCAAATTGAATAAATAATAATAATAATAATAAATTAAAAGACATCTCGCTAGCATGGCGGCAAAATTTTAAAAGTCGTCATTGGGGGTCCTTCATTAAAGCTGTCTTGCCTGGGGAAATATGAAAACTGGGTCATCAAACAAGAATTTTATTTTGAAACTTTTTTCGAATGATTTGCCTTAATAATTATTAGCGTTTCGTCCCACAAAACCTAGTAATAATTTGGTATCTGCACCTAATTAAAATTTTAATTGGGTGGTGAAATTGATAAAAGACTTATAAGTTTCAGATTTTAAAGGTAAATAAAAAAAAATACACTGCGGAAATTTCGCATGGGTTTGCTAGTAGTAATAATAATACAGGTTGATTCAAAATTAGTGTGACCAATTTTAAAAACATGTAACTATTTATGGTAAATTTTAATCGCTTTACCACCAGTTTTATTTTAAAAGTGAGACTTTAAATTGCCAATCTAGCTATTTTTAATAGTGGGAGTAAATTATGGCTCCGAAATTAGATCCTCAAATCCGAAGTGAAATTTTTAAAGTTTTTTAAGGATGGTTGCTCAAATTCTGTTATAAATAAAGCATTTAAAAATCAGAAAAGATATTTTTCTAATGGATTACTATCTGAACTTCGAAAAGTAATAAAATTTGGCTGGCAATCAAAAAGTCCAGGAAAAAATGTGGTAGAAAGGCAGTCCTTAGTGAAAAAGAAAAAAAAAAAAAAAAAAAAAGAAAAAGAAACTGAAAAGACTTATCGCTGTAGAAAATCTTCTGCCTCAAAGAACTTTAGCAAAGAAACTACAGGTATCGCAATCGACAATTCCTCGTCAGATAAAGGAAATTGGCTATAGAAAAGTGAATAAACCAGTCTGTCACCAAATGTCTGCAAAGACCGTAGAAAAACGAAGAAAACGTTCTTGGCTTCTGTATTTAATGTTACGTTAAGTTAGATACAAAACATGGATAACTTCGGATGAAGCACTGTTTCATCTGTCATCCATAACTGGCAAAACGAAGATACAATATATTTCACTCGAAAAGTGTCGCAAAGACGTAGCTGTTTTACAAAAGGCAAGTTGGCCATCATGTGTTATGGTATGGATGAGAATGTCCTCTCAATGCTTAACAAAACCATATTTTGTAGAACCAAAGTCTAAAATTGGTGCTAAATGCTATCAGAATAAAGTTTTGAAGCACATGGTCAAAGAGAGTAAACGTTTTTACCCTCAAGGAAAGTTTGTTTTCCACCAAGATTCTTCGCCAAGTCATACTGCAAAATCAACTGTAAAATGGCAGAAAGATTTAAAAAAAAAAAAAAAAATTTCTTCCTCCTGCGAAATGCAGACCATCATCCCCTCACTGTGATCCTTGTGATTATGTTTTATGGGGATACTTAAAAAAAGAATTAAGTAGACGTAAAGTAAGAACACTTCAAGGGCTTCAAAAAGCAATCAAAGAGGAAGTTAGAAAAATGCCCCCCAAAATGGTCGAAAATACTCTTTTGCCTTGGACTAAACGTTTTCTTAAAGTGTACTATGTTGTACATTGTAAACCACATTGAAAATTTCATGTAAATAACTTAACCCAATAAAAACTTCTGATGTTCTGAAATTGGTCACACTAATTTTGAAACAACTTGTACACTTAATTTCGAAGAATTACCCCCAAAACAATACTTTCTCTGCATATGTATGGGTAAGAGAAAGTAAAAACCAGTTTATCTCATTCAACATTTGATTTCTTTCATTTCAGGGAAATATTATAGCAAGAAGGAAGAAGATGGCGTTATAAGCGAAGGTTATCCAAACCGTCATTCAGAAACATCTTGGAGGATTCGTGCTCCACCAGATTATAGAATAAAACTAGTAAGTTTACATGATTTTGAGTTAAATTATTTTATTTTAATTTATTTTCGATTTCCGAACATACATATGTAAGGAAAATATTGTAATCTTGATAAAAAATCGACTTTGAGATTTTGTTGTGTATCTATATGTTTTGAGTTGTGACCCGTCATTAAGCCCAAGACAAAACAACCCGACGAAAAAACCCAGACAAAACAGCTTCGACAAATGAGCCCAAAGAACAAAAGAGCCCCGACAAAATAGTCCCAGACAAAATAGCCCCGACAAAATAGCTCCCGGCAAAACAGCGCCGACAAAAGAGTTCCGAGAAAATAGCCCCAGACAAACTAGCCCCCCGACAAAACAGCCCCGACAAAATAGCCCCGACAAAAGTGCCCCTTACAAAAGAGCTCCGACAAAAAGACCCTTACAAAATGGCCCCCGATAAAATAGTCCCCGACAAAATTTGTATGTATCTTTCTTTGTACATGGAAAATCTTCCGACTATCATATCTCCAAAGAAAAAAAAAAAAAAAAGGTAGAACTTCGAAACTTTAGAATTGAGGCAGGTCTGGTGTACATATGATTTTTCGAACTTTTGGTGAAAATTGAATAACCGGAAGTGTGTCATATAGTTTTTTAGTTTTTTCAGAATCAAAGAAAAATACAGCATATAAGCGCCACCTATCGGCCGATACACACAAAAACTTAAACATCAGTAGGGAAAAAACGTTGCACTTATACACAATAGATTTGGATGTGTAGTATTTCATAAGCAAGGCAAATTAAGAGAAAATTACAACATAAGAACGCCACCTTCCAACCGATAACACACAACATTTCGTGTAATATTCACAGAATCTAAAAAATGATGCAGCTATGCCCATTAGATTTTAAGATAAACATTTTCATAAACAATGAAAATGACAGCATATCAGCATCAGCGCTACCTTTCGGCCAATATAAACACAAATTTAAACAAAATTTACAACGTAACTACACCACCTTTCAGTCCATATACACACAATTTTAAAATCCAGTAAGGAAAACAATGGTGTCGTTAGGCACATTAGATTTTGAGTCATGGCTTTTTTAGAAACAAGGAAAATTAGAGCATAGCAGAACCAACTTTTGGCCAGTATTCACGCAAATTTTAACGTGAGAAAGAAAATTAAGCGACGGATATTTTTTTTTTAAGTATATAATGTTCAATTGAAGCTGAGATATAGCCTCAGTCTAAATGGTGGAATAAGCAGAAGAGTAGCGCCACCTTCCGGATGATAAACACCAAAATACAATCAAGATAATTAATTTTATGCACACAAAGTTAAAAAAGTTTCTGTTATTATTTTTTTTATTTATCTATTTTTTGTTGTTGTTGCTTAAAATTACACAAGATTAAATTATTTCAGCGGAGCATAACACTGCCGTCTGCCGTCGATGTACACATAAAGTTGAAGTGGTTGCTGATTAAAACATTTTTATCTTAAAGTAAAATTATGCAAGTTTATTTATTTATTTATTTTATTATTATTATTATTATCAAAGTGTGAAGGTATTTGGAGGATAGATTAAGGGACAGTAGGCCCCAAGTGGGAGTTCGTAAATGCCTTAGAATAAATGAGTTTAATCGCTGCATGAAAGCTCACCTGTATGGCGAGGTATCACAAAAGTTAATCAGAACAAATTTAACTCAAGACGAAAAAAAATAATAATAATAATAATAATAACAAATCCACATTTAAAAAAATAGTCATTTACAATTTACGAAAATACATTATGTTTTACATTAAATAATTACAAGATAAAAAGAACTTTTTATGTACCATGTTTTTTAAAATTTTCTGTTGAATCATATAAACATGTCTGGTAACTTTTATAATATATTTCGGAGTACTGTTAGCCTCGCCCTTTATTCACACCAGCATATTTTAAAAGTACTTTTCTTCTTATTTCATCGTAATTACACATTGGAGAAAATTTCTCTAAAATCATACTGGTGTGAAAAAAGGGCGAAGTTAACAGTACTCCGGAATAAACTATAAAAGTTACCAGGTATGTGTAAACGCAACCGAAGGCAGCGGGGATCCATAATAATTGGCTGAATGTAATAAAAAAAATGCATTGTCATCGTGTTCTGAGCTTTTCTAGAAGTTTCAAATTTCTAGCTAGTCGGGATAGAGGTCTGCACGAGCCGAAATTTTGAGGCCCAAGCTCCTCTTGTCCCGTTTCAAAAATATGTAAAATAACGAAAATAAAAATAAAAATGCATGCTTTTCTATGAAAAAGACTTTTAGTATGTGTTTTGTAGAGATTTTATATAGCCAAGTAACAAAATGCCCGTTAACAAAGCTGCTGAACTTTTACAAGATAATTATATATAAATAGAAATTCATTATTACAGACGTACAAAAGGCGCAAAGAACGACAGAAAATCAAATCGAAAATATTAGCATTCATCAAAAAATATAGGAAGGCATTTAAAATAATTAATACTACTAAAAATGTACTTTTAACCATTTCCTCTTATATACCGTAATGTATCTGAATCTTTCATGTGATCCGATAAACAAAACTTTAATGTTAATCCATCCATATTGAATAGAAAAGATACTTTTGCACATGCTAGAAATGATGCTACTTTCATCCAGTGCACAGAAGAAAAGAAAAAGGAGCTTTCGCGAAAAAGTTACAGTGGATTGATTTTTATTGCCTTTATACCATCTAAACTCTTCAGACCATAGGACACAAAGCCTTATACACAGTAACGTATCTAATTTCTTTTGTTTGTACATGTGTGCAAACTAGTAATGAAATGCATACTATTTTGAATAAGAAACCATCTAATATTACATTAAATAAAATGCATTAATTTCGAGACATGCTAAAAATATTTGCGGAAAATCAAATCTCAAACAGGCACACTGATATTCATTTTAATTGAAGTTACAGACATTTTTTAACAAGATAAAATTTTATGTGATATACAAGCCTGTAAAATTATGCTAAATAAATGACTGAAGAAATACTATATCATTTTCACTTATCCTTGATTAACGAGGAAACTAAACAAGAAAGAAAAATCATGAAGTTCGCATTGATTAGTAACACTTTCCAACTGGACGCAATTGTTGTATCGAGTAACTTTTAATATTCTTTGCCTACGCTGTCGCACAACACACAGAAGGACTAAAAAACGTACAGATAGACTAATTGATTTTAAAATTACTATTAGGCATTTTGGAAAGTGTTAAAAAGGCTTAACGCAAAAGAAAATGCAGCCATTAAATTATAATTACATCTTTTAATCTCTCTGAATATTTCACTGTAGCCCTGTAAATCTGAAAGATAATCACATCATATTCTATACAAAACAATATTTTAGAATATTAATAATATATGTCAATGTTTTTATGATTTTTATAGTAGAGAGATTTTTAAATATAACTTTTAAACAAGTCCTTCCAGCTTATTCGGAAGGGTAGGTTGATTTCTTTTTTCTTATCAAGCAGCCTTCAATTTGTTTCAAAATGGCAGCTACAAATTACAAACGAATTAGTAGAAATATTGATGTTGGCTATCTACATATGGAGTTTTAAGCAAATTGGTTCATAAATACCTTTTTATGTGAATTTAAACTTTTCAAGTGTCCGGCCCTTGGAAACAAGATGGTGGGCCAAGTTAACAAATATATCAAATGCATTTGTGAGATAAGACTACTGTACAAATATAGTTGGAATTAATTCAGAATCTCAGAAGTCATCGTGTTGAAAAATTAAGTGGCTGCCACTTGGATCAAAATGGCAGAGAAAGGCGCTCAGTGAACTAATTAATCTAAGATAATGTTGCAAATTTGAAAATAATTCAATTTTTTTTTTTTTTTTTTTTTTTTTTTTTTTGTAGAAGAAATTATTTCAAAGAGGCTTAGTAAGTCGATTAAACGTTAATTTTTTGCATTTCTAGTTTGTTTTAACGTTAAAATAGCCTAATTTCCCCTTAAAAACGCATTAAAAAGCTCCAATATGGCAGGTAATGGATTTGGCGCCAAATTTGGGGACTTTTCCACTTGGCGACTTTTTTGGCGAGAAAATCCATAGTTCATTAATAAATTTCAGTGAGACACTTAGTCTATGTATACAGCAAAATTCAAACAAATTCGGAATACGCTTTATACAATTTGAAATTAAAATTTCCAAGTGGTCTCCACTTGAAAACAAAATGGTGGAGCAACTTGGTTAAGAAACTCATCCAAGTTATTCATAACACAAGTTAAGACACTGTCCAAATTTGGTTCGATTTGGAGTATAATTTCGGATGTTATCGTGATTTTAAATTTTCAAGTGGTAGCCTGATTTCAAGTTGCCCCGCTTAACTTAACATTTCCGCCACTTTATTAAAAATGATGGATACGTTCATTAATAAACTTCATTGAGACACTTATATAGTCTATGTATACATCAAAATTTAAACAAATTCAGAATACGCTTTTTACAATTTGAATTTGGAAATATCAAGTGGTCTCCACTAGAAAACAAAATGGTGGAGCAACTTGGTTAAGAAACTCATGTAAGGTATCCATAGCACAAGTTAAGACGCTGTCCAAATTTCGTTCCATTTGGAGTATTATTTCGGAAGTTATCGTGATTTAAAATTTTCAAGTGGTAGCCTGATTTCAAGTGGCCCCACTTAAGATATCCGCCACTTTATTAAAAATGGCAGATAAATTTCATTAATAAAGTTTATTAAGATCCTTATGTAGTCTAGATTTACAAAAAAATTCAAGCAAATATTGCTTTAAATACGCTTTTTACAACGTGGGTTAGAAATATTCAAGTGGCTGCCACTTGAAAACAAAAAGTCGGAACAACTTGGTTAACGAACTCATCCAAGAAACTCATCCAAGATATTCATAATAACACAAGTTAAGACACTGTCCAAATTTGGTTCGATTTGGAGTATTATTTCGGAAGTTATCGGGATTTTAAATTTTCAAGTGGTAGCCCTATTTCAAGCGGCCCTGCTTAACTTAAGATATCTGCCACTTTAATAAAAATGGCGAATACGTTCATTAATAAACTTCATTGAGACACTTATATAGTCTATGTATACATCAAAATTCAAACGATTTCGGAATACGCTTCTTACAATTTGAATTTGAAAATTTCAAGTCGTCTCCACTTAAAAACAAAATGGTGGAGCAACTTGGGTAAGAAACTCATTCAAGATATTCATAACACAAGTTAAGACGCTGTCCAAATTTGGTTCGATTTGGAGTATTATTTCAGAAGTTATCATGATTTTAAATTTTCAAGTGGTAGCCTGATTTCAAGTGGCCCCACTTAACTTAAGATATCCGCCACTTTATTAAGTTCATTTAGACCCTTATGTAGTCAAGATTTACATAAAAATTCAAGCACATCTTGCTTTAAATACGCTTTTTACAATGGGGGTTAGAAATATTCAAGTAGGGTAAGGTGGGGTAAGTGGGCCATTGGGGTAAGTGGGCCACCCCCCCTGGCATTTCCCCAGTTATTAACTCAAAAAAAATCTGTTATAATAATTTTATGTACCTACCCCAATAGATGTAGAAAACATTATGGCACCGTTTTCATTTATGTGTGTGATAAGTTACAAGCCCTTTTGTGATGATTTTTAAATTTGCAGTCCTATCGTAATTCGCGCCATCGTACAAATTATTTGTTTTCTTTCAAACCGTTCATGATACAAACCAAAACTTTATATATTTTGAAAGTGTATAAAACACAGAATCTTTTTGTAGTATCGTGTACTCATGACGTTAATAAGGTTGAAAAAAAAATTGGGGGGCCCACTTGCCCCGTGTTTGGGGTAAGTGGGCCACCACAATGGTGGGGTAAGTGGGCCACCCACCCCAACTCTTTAATATAGTTAAAAAATAGTCATGTGCACTTATTTATAGGGTTTACCTCTGCATGACTCCACCAGTAGTGATTCAAGTTCCGAAGATGAACTATCAGTTATTACCCACTACCACAGTACTTAAAAATGGGGATTATGCCTTTGTCCAGTTTGAAGGCAAAAAAAAAGATATAGTATGTTGGCTTGGTATTAAATGACAGTCAAAACGATGAAGATACAGTTGTCATGTAATACATGCACAAAGACACAACTATGCGTAATAACTTTTTTCCCCCCTGAAGCTAATGATATTCATGATGTATTCCTAGAAGATGTGCTGAAACTAAATGAACCAACACTTTCCAAGAGACTTTCAAAATACATGTTTACCAACGATTTATCAAGATATAATGTTCACTAGCATGTAATACTGCCACAGGCTAGTTTAATTTTTATAAAGTAAAAAGTTGAAAATTTGGCATTTTTTTCTTTTAGCAGGCTTGTGTGCAGAAAAAGTTGCTATGGGTGAACTAATAAAGATACTTCAGTGATTTTTTTTTCAAAGATTCAGAAAACCATGTAGATTGTCCCACTTGCCCCACCAAATCTCTACCAGTTATGTGTAAAAATATATTCAGGGGGGGTCCCACTTACCCCACCTTGCGGGGCAAGTGGGCCACCCCGATGACTACCCAAAATAATTTTTTTTTTAATTCATCATTTGCCAATTTGGTTAGAGGTTGCCATGGGTACAATAACAACATATGAGAGAATGAACCACAAAAAAATTAAGTTGTTAGGCCTATTACATCCGGTGCTATGTTGAGCTAAAGTCGAATTATGCCGAAAAGGGGTCCCACTTACCCCACCTTACCCTAGCTGCCACTTGAAAACAAAAAGTCGGAGCAACTTGGTTAACCACCGCCACTTTAGAATGTAGAAAAAGAGGGGAAAAAAGGCTAAAAATCCCATAGAAATAGCATGGGAAGAAAAGCAAAAAAACTCACAATGTCAAGTGTGTTAAAAAAAAAATTCACACCGGAAGTAATAAGGGGACAAAGTTGACTAGGAAAATACATTGAACAGCGGGAACCGGGCGGGCTGGGGCATGGGTCCTATCGTCCAGGATTAATACGACTCGCCTAGTATAGGATCCAAGATATTTATAAGATCAGTTCACTGTCCAAATTTGGTTCGAGTATTATATCGGGTGTTATCGTGATGAAAAAATTTTCACTATAGATACATAGATAGAGAGATAGATAGATAGATAAACGAAGTGATTGCAATAGGTCGGTTCTAAAAATTCTGTCCTAAAACGTAAAACATTGGCTTTTATTTATTTATTTTTTTTTTTTTAATTGTTGTTGTTGTCCATGTAAACAAACTAGCTGTACAGGACCTATTAATGACATTTTAAATAGGGAACATTCCATAGGAACTTGAGTTTATCATTTTCTAAAAATTCTCAAAATATTCACGGATGATAGGAGCCGGAGACAAACAGATAGAAAGGTAGACAATCGGACAGACAGATGCACAAATTGAAATCATATTCCCACTGAAAGTATAAGAAAGTGTTAAAACGCTCATGTAAACAAAAGTGCAATTCCAGCAAATCTTTATAAATAGATCTTAATGTAACTAATTATTTTTGTGTGGCCCTATAAATCTAATGCTAACCATACTATATTACATAGAAGGTACTTTTTTGTGCATACGAATAATATATTTCAATTGCATTAAGCTTTGTGGAAAATAAAACTATTAAAATTTGGTTTATAAAAATAACTCTCATACTACACAATGTTTTGGAATCTTTTCAAGTGCCCCTGTACACAAACCAGTTAGAAATGTACTCTATTTCCCATAGGAAACATCCGATAGGGAATTGAATAACATATTAAAATTTCATTAAAGTTTCTACACATTTAAGGTATTAAATACGGTTTATAGAAACTTCTCTCTTAGAACACAGTGCTTTCGAATACTTTTGGGTGTCCCAGTACACAAACCAGAAGAGGATTCATTCCATTTTTAATAGGGAACATCCGATAGTGAACTTGAATAAAATATATCGGTTTAAAGTAATTCCATAAATATTTACGGGAATTAGAGCGCAGAAAGACAGACAGGATTACAGAAGAACAGTCAGACAGATACAAAAATTGAAATTATATTCACACTAAAAAAATGATAGAAAGTGTCAAAAACGCTTAATGTAAACGAAAGTACAATTCTAGCATTTTTTATTAATACATCTTAATATAACTGAATATTTCTGTGTTCCCCTGTAAATCTAATGGTAAACATGTTATATTCTATGCAAAGCATTCTTTTGTGCATATAAATAACATATTTCAATTTCATAAAACTTCGTGGAAAGTAAAGTTATTAAAATTTGATTTATAAAAATATCTCCCAAAGAACGCAATGCTTTGGAGTACTTTTGAGTGTCCCTGTACATAAACTAGTGGTGGTATGTAAGCTATTTTGCATAGGATACATCAAATAGTGAACTTGAATAACATATTTCAATTTCATGAAGATATTGTACAGTAAAGGTATGAAAATATGGTTTATAGAAATACCTCTCATAGAAAACAATTCTTTGAAATACTTTCGGATGTCCCTGTGCACAAACCAGTAGAGGTATAAACTCCATTTTTAATAAGGAACATCCGGTAGTGAACCTGAATAACATATATCAGATTTTAAAAAATCTAAAAATATTTACGGGAGTTAGAGCTCGGGCAGTCAGACAGACGACCAGACGGACATATACACAAATTGATATCATATTCACACTTAAAAAAATGTTAGAAGTTTTAAAAACGCTCAATGTAAACGAAAGTAAAATTCTAGCAATTTTTTAATATTAGCTCTTATTATAAGAGAATATTTTTGTGGCACCCTGTAAGTCTAATGCTAATTATGTTATATTCTATGTAAAGCATTCTTTTGTGCATATAAATAACATATTTCAATTTCCTAAAACTTCGTGGAAAGTAAATATAATAAAATTTTATTTATAGAAATAAATATATCTCATAGAACGCAATGCTTTAGAATACTTTTGAGTGTCCTTGTATATAAAACAGTGGTGCATTTAATCCATTTTATATAGGAAACATCCCATAGTGAAGTGGAACATATTTCAATTTCATTAAGATATGTGTACAGTAAAGGTATGAAAATATGATTTATAGAAATACCTCTCATAGAACACAATACTTTCAAATACTTTCGGGTAGCCCTGTATACAAACCAGTAATGGTATAAACTCCAATTTCAACAGTGAACATCCGATTATGAATTTGAATAACATATATCAGTTTCAAGAAATTCCACAAATATTTACGGGAGTTAGTGCGCAGGCAGACAAACAGACGGACAGACAGACAGACAAACCGAAGTCACTTTTCAACCTTAATGGGAATTGTTAAAAATGTTATAAAGTGTAAAAAGCGCTTAATGTAAACGAAAGTACAATTTTAGCAAATATTAATTAAGAGATCTTTATATAACTCAATATTTTTGTGTCACCCTGTAAATCTAATGCTAATCATGCTATATTCTATGAAAAACATTTTCTTTTGTACTTATAAATAACATATTTCAATTTCAGAAATCTTCGTGCAAAGTAAAGTTATTAAATTTAGTTTATAGAGATATCTCCCATAAAACGCAATGCTTTGGGGTATTTTGTGTGTCCCTGTACACAAATCAATGGTAGTATTTACTCCATTTTATACAGGAAACATCCGATATTGAACTTGAATAACATATTTCAATTTCATTAAGATTTTTGTAGAGTAAGGGTAGGAAAATATGGTTTATAGAAATGCTTCTCATAGAACACAATGCTTTGAAATAATTTTGTGTGTCCCTGTACACAAATCAGTGGTGATATATATTTCATTTTACATAGGGAACATCCAATAGTGAAGCTGAATAACATATGTCAATTCCATTAAGATTTGTGTAGAGTAATGGTATGAAAATATAGTTTATAGAAATGCCTCTCATAGAACACAATGCTTTGAAATATTTTAGGGTGTCCCTGTATACAAACCAGTAGAGGTATAAACTCCATTTTCAACAGGGAACATACGATAGTGAACTTGTATAACATATTTCAATTTCATTAAGATTTTTCTACAGTAAGGCTATGAAAATATGGTTTATAGAAATGCCTCTCATAGAACACAAAGCATTGAAATATTTTCGGGGGTCCCTGTACGTGTACACAAACCAGTAGAGATATAAACTCCATTTTCAATAGGGAACATCCGATAGTGAGCTTGAACAACATATATCAGTTTCAAGATATTCCATAAATATTTACGGGAGTTAGAGCGCGGGCAGACAGAGAGACAGACAGACAAACCGAAGTCATTAACACTTTTCAACCTTGTTGGAAAGTGTTAAAAAAGATTCAGGACGGCAGGGTCCGGAAAAAATATCATCCAGGCCCAGCCCGGCCCGAGTATACACAAAATAACTGAGCCCGAGGCCGGCCCAACCCGGGAAAAAACTGAAAATTTCGGCCCAAACCCGGCCCGTAAAGACCTTTAAGTCGGGATGTTATATGATTATTGAGTCACAAAAACGCTACCGTAGACAGCGTGGACCCGAAATAATTGGCTAAAAGTATTAAAATAACGCATTGTCATCGTATTTTGAGCTGTTCTAAAAGTTTTAAATGTCTAGCTATTCGAGAAGTTAATGAAATAAATTTTCTATTAAATCATATAAACGCTTCCGGGCTTTTGTTGGGGCTATTTAGTCGTAGCAATTTTGTCGGGGCTGTTTTGCCGGGGGCTATTCTGTCGGGGCTGTTTTATCTGGGGCTATTTTGTCCTGGGGTTATTTTGTCCTGGGACTATTTTGTCTGGGACTATTTTGTCTGGGGCTATTTTGTCGGGGGCTAGTTTGTCATGGGGTTGTTTTGTCGGGCCTATTTTGTCTTGGGCTATTTTGACGGGGTACCGTTTTGAAGTCTCCTTTGTTCACTTTCACATTTTTTACGGTGGTGTAGGTGTGTGTGCATGTGTGCATAGATGCGAACATTTTAATTTATTTAGAAGAATTTTTAGCCCCACATTTATTTCGCACCTTTTTAGCACTTTCCAACAAGGTTGAAAAGTGCTTATGACTTCGGTTTGTCTGTATGTCTGTCTGTCTGTCTGTCGCTCTAACTCCCGTAAATATTTATGGAATTTCTTGAAACTGATATGTCATTCAAGTTCAACATCGAATGTTCCCTATTGAAAATGGAGTTTATACCTCTACTGGTTTGTGTACAGGGAGCCCCGAAAGTATTTCAAAGCATTGTGTTCTCTGGGAGGCATTTTTATAAACCATATTTTCATACCCTTACTGTACAAAAATCTTAATGAAATTGAAATATGTTATACAGGTTTACTATCGGATGTTCCCTATTGAAAATGGAGTTTATACCTCTACTGGTTTCTGTACAGGGACCCCTAAAATATTTCAAAGCATTGTGTTCTATGGGAGGCATTTTTATAAACAATATTTCCATACCCTTAGTGTACACAAATCTTAATGAAATTGAAATATGTTATTCAAGTTCATTATTGGGTGTTTCCTGTATAAAATGGAGTAAATACCTCCTATGATTTGTGTACAGTGACACACAAAAATATTTTAAACATAGTGTTCTATGAGAGGCATTTCTATAAACCATATTTCCATTTCTATTGAACACAAATCTTAATGAAATTGAAATATGTGATTCAAGTTCACTCTCGGAAGTTTCCTGTATTAAATGGAGAAATTACCACCTCTCAATTTGTGTACAGGGACACGCAAAAGTATTTCAAAGCATTACGTTCTATGAGAGGCATTTCTATAAACCATATTTTCATACCCTTACTGTAAAAAAAAATCTTAATGAAATTGAAATATGTTATAGAAGTTCTCTATCGGATGTTCCCTATTGAAAGTGGAGTTTATACCTCTACTGGTTTGTGTACAGGTCCCCGAAAATATTTGAAAGCAATGTGTTCAATGAGAGGCTTCTCTGTAAACCATATTTTCACACCCTTACTGTATACAGATGTTAATGAAATTGAAATATGTTATACAAGTTCACTATTGGATGTTCCCTATTGAAAATGGAGTTTATACCTCTACTGGTTTGTGTACACAGGCACCCCCGAAAATATTTCAAAGCATTGTGGTGTATGGGACGCATTTATATAAACCATATTTTCATACCCTTACTGTACAGAAAACTTAATGAAATTGAAATATGTTATACATGTTTACTATCGGCTGTTTTCTGTATAAAATGGAGTAAATACCACCGCTCATTTGTGTACAGGGACACACAAAATTATTTCAAAGCATTGCGTTTTATTAGAGATATTTTTATAATCTAAATTTTAATAACTTTACTTTTCACGAAGAATTATGGAATTGAAATGTGTTATTTATGAGCACAAAAGAAAACGCTTTGCATAGAATATAGCATGATTAGCATTAGATTTACAGTGTGACACAAAAATACACTGCTAGACATTGAAAATGCAACACCAAGAAGGAATAATAATAACGGAATGAAATTTGTTGGACGCATACATTATAGTAGGAAGAACAATTGATTAAAATTTTAGGAAATTTGGAGTAATATGTACTGAGAAAACAGTACACAAAACAGCGATCTCTGTGATCAATGACAGTACATATCTGCCTATGCATTGAATCGAACAGCGATTGGATGACATGTACGGGTAGAGCACTTCATGAAGTTTTAACACGATGCCACAATTCATCGATCGAAGTTACTGGTGAGTGGTGTGGGGCCAGCCGCTTTTCAACGATTAAACAGTCATTTTCATTGGTGCGAGATCAGGAGAACGCGCTAGCCAAAGCAACAGTCGAACATATTCGGCATCAATGAAGGTCCAGGCAATATGGACAACTTGCGATCGTGCATTGTCCTGCTTAAATGTTGCGCTTCGGAGGCCTTGAACTTAGGGCAAAGCTATGGGCCTTAACTCGTCAGAAATGTAATGGCTGGTATTCAGAGTGGCGGGAATGAAAACAAGAGGTGACTGGGACGTTTATCCAATGGTACAACATACCATCAATCCAGGTGGTGACTCAGTATGCGGCTACCAAAATTCTGATTACTCTCAAAACTGCATCACTGATATGGGCGCCATTAATGTGTGATCAACGATGAACCTGGACGCAGGAATGGCGTGAAGTCACTTTCCCGACAAATCGCAGTCCTGTTTACAGCATCAAGATTGCCTTATCCGTATTTAACGGCATTATGAATAATGCACATTGCCAGCTGAGATTCGACATCATCATACTGTCCATCATTTGCAATGATGTTATGGGTTCCCATTGGTTACACATCTCGATAACTTCATGTTCGTATTCCTGGCACTCTGAACAGCGGCCATTAAATTTCTGATGAGTTAAGGCGCGCCCCTCTGCCCTGTATTCGAGGACTCCGTAGCGCAAAATATAAGCAAGATAATGCACGACCGCAGGTTGTTTATATTGTCCGGACCTTCTTTGATACAGACTGTGTTCGACTGTTGCTCTAGCCAGCGCGTTCTCCTGATCTCGCACCAATGAAAATGACTGTTTAATCATTGAAAAGCGACTGGCACCCCACCACTCACCAGTAACTTCGATCGATGAATTGTGGCATCGTGTTGAAGCTTCATGAAGTGCTCTACCCGTACATGTCATCCAATCGCTGTTCGATTCAATGCCTAGGCAGATATGTGCTGTTATTGCTCACAGAGGTCGCTGCTTTATGTACTGTTTTCTCAGTACATATTACTCTAAATTTCCTGAAATTTTAATCAATTGTTCTTCCTACTATAATGTATGTGTCCCACAAATTTCATTCCGTTATTATCATTCCTTCTTGATGTTGCATTTTCAGTCGAGCAGTGTATTCAGTTATATAAAGAGCTATTAATAAATATTTGCTAAAAGTGTACTTTCGTTTGCATTAAGCGTTTTTAACACTTTCTAACTTTTTTAAAACTTCCCAACAAGGTTGAAAAGTGTTAATGACTTAGGTTTGTCTGTCTGTCTGTCCGCGCTCTAACTCCCGTAAATATTTATGGAATTTCTTGAAACTGATATAATTCAAGTTCACTATTGGATGATCCATTTTGAAAATGGAGTTTATACCTCTACTGGTTTGTATACAGGGACCCCCGAAAGTATTTCAAAGCATTATGTTCTATGACAGGTATTTCTATAAATCATATTTTCATACCTTTACTGTACACATATCTTAATGAAATTGAAATTTATTATTCAAGTTCACTATTGGATGTTTCCTGTATAAAATGGATTAAATACCAATATTGTTTTATATACAAGGACACTCAAAAGTATTCTAAAGCATTGCGTTCTATGAGATATATTTATTTCTGTAAATCAAATTTTAATAACTTTACTTTACACGAACTTTTAGGATATTGAAATATGTTATTTACATGCTCAAAAGAATGCTTTATATAGAATATAGCATGATTAGCATTAGATTTACAGGGTTACACAAAAATATTCTGTTATATTAAGAGCTATTATTAAAAATTTGCTAAAATTCTACTTTCGTTTACGATAAGCGTTTTTAACACTTTCTAACAATTTTTTAAGTGTGAATATGATATCAATTTGTGTATGTGTCCGTCTGTCCCTCTGTCTGTCTGCCCGCTCAATAACTCCCGTAAATATTTATGGAATTTTTTGAAACTGATATATGTTATTCAAGTTCACTATCGGATGTTCCCTATTGAAAATGGAGTTTATACCTCTACTTGTTTGTGTACCGGGACTCACGAAAGTATTTCAAAGAATTGTGTTCAATGAGAGGTATTTCTATAAACCATACTTTCATACCTTTAGTGTACAATATCTTCATGAAATTGAAATATGTTATTCAAGTTCACTATCGGATGTTCCCTATATAAAATAGATTACATACAACCACTAGTTTATGTACAGGGACACTCAAAATTACTCCAAAGCTTTGCGTTCTCTGTGAGCTATTTCTATAATTCAAATTGTAATAACTTTACTTTCCGCGAAGTTATAGGAAATTGAAATATGTTATTTATATATGCAAAAGAATGCTTTGCATAGAATATAGCATGGTTATCATTAGATTTACAGGGTGACACAAAAATTTTCTGTTATATTAAGAGCTATGAATAAAAAATTGCTAGAATTGTACTTTCGTTTTTATTAAGCGTTTTTGACACTTTCTATCATTTTTTTATTGTGAATATAATTTCAATTTGTGCATCTGTCTGTCCGGTTGTCTACCTTTCTGTCTGTTTGTCTCGGGCTCCAATCATCCGTGAATATTTTGAGAGTTTTTAAAAAACGATACACTGAAGTTCCCTATGGAATGTTCCCTATTTAAAATGTCATTCATAGCTCCTGTACAACTAGTTTGTTTACAGGGACAACAACAACAACAATAAAAAAAAAAAAAAAAAAAAAAAGCCAACGTATTACGTTTTAGTACAGATTTTTTTTTAAAGTTATATTTAAAAAACTTTCTACTATAAAAATCATAAAAACATTGACATGCTTTATTAATATTCAAAAATATTGTTTTGTATAGAATATGATGTGATTAACTTTCAGATTTACAGGGCTTCAGTAAAATATTCAGAGAGTTTAAAGATGTAATTATAATCTAACGGCTGCATTTTCTTTTGCTTTAAGCCTTTTTAACACTTTCCAAAATGCCTAAGAGTAATTTTAAAATCAATTATTCTTTCTGTATGTTTTTCAGTCCTTCTGTCTGTTGTGCGATAACGTAGGCAAAGAATATTAAAAGTTATTCGATACAATAATTGCGCACAATTGGAAAGTGTTACTAATCAATGCGTACTGCATGATTTTTCTTTCTTGTTAATTATAGAATTATTTTCTTCAATAGATAAATACGATAAATAAGAAAAGAATTACTCTTAAAATAAAAGTGGTATGAAATAAAGGCGGGGTTAAAAATGCTCTGGAATAAATTAAAATGCTGGCAGGTCTAATGCGTGTATGTGTGTGTGTGTGAGTGAACATGATAGCTTCTAAACCTTTTATTCGAATGAACTGAAAGTAGTATATATATTATAGATCAGCGTTGCACGAGCTCTACTGATTTTGATCTAGCACTTACCATGTAGTTGTTTTACAGGGAAACGAAAAGAAATTCTAAAAGCCTACGGGATTAAATTATTTACAGCGTAAAAACGTCAAATATCTCATTCGATTGGGTTCATAATTTTTATAGGTACTACAGATCACCGTCGCTCGAACGGTATAGATTATGGCAAATCTAGTACTTACAGTTTTTTTACTGGACTAAAAATAAAAATTCATTAGAGTTATTGGCCTATATGCTCAAATTATTTAAAATGGATAGCGTGTAAGCGTCTCATTCGAATAAACTGAAAATTCATATACATATTATAGATGACGATCACATGAACTGTATGAGTTTTTGAGAATCTAGCACTAAACCTATATTTTTACTTCTATTACCCGACTGCCGTAGGCAATTGAAGTATTGTATTCGGTCCAAAAATTCGATATCGAGTTTTTACAGTATTTACACGTTTTAAGGTTTCCCGAGTCCCAAAATGTAGTTCTTGGCAATTGGTCAGTGTGTGTGTATGTATGTATGTGGGGAATCTTCTGACTATCATAACTCCGAATCTAATAAAGATAGAACGAGGAAACTTCAGAAATGTGACAGGACTGGTGTACAGATGAATCTAAATTTTGGTGGAAATTGGAAAACCGGAAGTGGGACTTCGGAAACCGGAAACGGGATCGCAAGTCCATATCTCAAAAATGGTTCTAACGATTTTCTTTAAAACTGCTATATAAACACTCTATTAAATGTTCTTTTGAATGATATAGTTAATTAGTTCAGGAAAATTAATAGTCTTCCTATTTAAATAGCCCAATTTCAGGTCTCGCAAGTGCGTTCCTTTGAAAACGACTATACGAATTTTTTGAAACCCGTCATATTAACTCCCATTTAAATATCCTTTTGTATGAAATTATTGTTTTCTGGTCAATAATTGAGTATGCCAAGTTTTGGCGAATGTCGGTATCTCAAAAACGGCTCTAACAATTATCATGAAAATTGTTACATAAATTCCTTTTAGATATCGTTTCTCATGTATCCCATGGTTATTACAGGAAAATTAACAGTCATCCTGCTTAGGTAGGTCAGTTTTAGATCTCGGAAATTAGTGTTTCAAAATATAACTCTACTAATTTTTCTTTAGTTATTTTTAAACTCGCTGTGTAAAGTTTTTTTTTTTTTTTTAATATATGTCTTTACACGTGTATCAAGTTTCTCTCACCGGAAATATTTTAGGTCTCTGCTTCGTTAGGTCAATTTTATGTTTTCTCATCACATTATATCAAAAAAATGCATATCATACTGTCGGTAACAAAAGTCTCCGAACACTAGCAAAAATTTCTATATAAAAAAGTACAATTAATACAGTTTTGTTAAATAAATCCTTGTCGAATCTTATTTTTAGGCTTAATAAGAACAGGATTCGGCAAGGATTTATTTAACAAAATTGTATTAAGCGCACTTTTTTTATATTGGAATTTTTGCTAGTGTTCGGACACTTTTGTTACCGACACGTATACTAGTAGGTAATGGAAGTCATGTGGTAGTTTCACACCAGATTGTTTTTACTGGGACACAAAGAAAAATACTTTATCATTATGTCTAATCGACTCAAATTATTTAAAGTGCGATAGCATCTAAATATCTTATCTGATTGAGCTGAAACTTTATATACATATTAAAGGTCAATATCGCACGAACTTCACAGATTTTGGTGAATCTAGCACTTATTGACTTTTACAGGAACATAAAGAAAAATTAATAACAGGAGACCTGGCGTTGGAATATTAAAACCCGAATAAACTTTTATGGCAGAAACGCCAAAGAAAAATATTTGAGATGCATACAGCTGTTTCAGTAGGTGGTACCGCACTTGCGACCGGGACAGATCCGAGCGCGGTTAAAATCGTAGCACTTGCGACCGTTTTGGTTTGAGACCGGATCTATCCGGAAGCAGGTGCAACACAGGAGATGTGTTTATGTGTAAGGAAGATGGGGGGGGGGCTTCACTGATAAAATTCCTTAAAAAAAGTTAACAAAACTGAATTTATTTACTAAATAAAAAACCCAAACGCGTTCAAAAGTCAATAAATTTTAAAAAGATGTTTTTTTTTCCTTTTTCTTTTCTTTTTTGCAATATACAATTATTGTAATGTAATTCAGGTGCTAGCTTGAGGTGGGAGGGGGTGGTAGTATGCGATAGTACTTCAGTTCTTTTCCCTACTTTAATAATCTGGTGCGGCACTCACAGGGCATTCTCTTATCTTGTAATTCAATTTTATAAAAACAGAGTGTAAAACAAGGGATCAGATAACAAGTATTAATTGTATACAAAGAGAGACATAAAACTCGGCAGCTATGTAATACTATTGTTTGAACTTTAAAATGAAACATTTAATTCAAAATGCTCTTAAACATAAAAATATTTATTTCTATAACAAATTATAGAAATAAGGATCTAATTAAAATTGTTTTATTTTAAAAAGACTTTCAAAGAAAAAAGTAAATAATTATCTAAGGACTAAATGAATTAAGAAAAATATAAATTTTAATAATTAAATTTTTTGCGATTCCTCAATACAATTGTTTCTGCTTTCGTTAGAAAAAAAAAAAAAAAAAAATTAACACTTTTAATATTATAAGATTTTATTTTCTGTTAATAATTATGAAAAAAAGCTAGTTAAGGATCTAATTAAAGTTATTTTATTTAAAAAATTCTAATAAAAGACTAAATTAATTATCTAAAAACTAAATTAATTATCAAAAATATAAATTTTAATAATTAATTTAGCTGAGATTGCTTAATACAACTGTTTCTGCTTTGAATAGAAAAACTTATTTTAAAACACTTTTAATATTAAAAGATTTTATTTTCTATGAATAATTTATAAAAAAAAAAAAAAAAAAAAAAAACTTGTAATTGTTTTTTGCTAATAATTAAATTATAGCTAGCTAAAATTTAAATGGCTAATATAATGCTAAAGTGATAGCGTGTTTTTACTTACTTATCTCATCATTATTTTATTTTATTAAACTTTTAAATTTCTCAACCTACTAAATTACATTAAGGCGCGTTGTGTTTTCAAAGCAAAACCCAGGTTACCCGAATACTCCAAATATTTGTGCAACTTTGTACACTAGAATATTTGTGCAGCTGCTCTGTTATGATTATTCTATGTAGGTGTAAAATGATTTTCATACATTATGGTCTATGGCAACTTCTGTTTATCATTTACTCATCATTACTCTTTACTTAAATCATATTTCATGTAACACATGTAACACATGTTTCATCTTAACACATGTAGTTCCCCTCTGTTGACGCTAGTGGTGCTACTATATTTCCGGTTCGCGTTTTAGCTTCACTGCCCTATCTGTATGATAATCTGTGCTCGAGACCAACCAATAGGTTGAATCAGTTTTTCTATTAATCTCTGTGATTTCATCAAATTTAGACAAACAGTCTTTTGGCTCCTTTTGAGTTATGTCACTGCTTACCTCTTTAATCCAAAGTTTGAATTGCCCTTTTTTTTTTAGAATTTTGATTTCCTTTCCATTGGGGGATGAACTTTGGTTTATCTCTACTTTCATAAACTTCACCGCTCCATACGCTATTATCTTCTTTTTGTTTTCCAGCGTTACTTCCAAAATTAATAAAAACTGCATCTTCTTCCGGATCCTTCGTGGACGGTGTCCGTGATATGTAATGGCGACATCAACGAATTCAGGGCTTAGTTGAAATACTATCCCGATTGTTAAATTAATTATCTTCGGTTCATTGCTTGCACTATTATGAGTAGTCATAGACGATATTCCAGTTATAAGGGGCACAAGCGGGGCTGGGGCCCGCACGTAATAGTTTTTTCTGCTTCCTATACATCCCCTGGTCACTCAGCGTCTTATCCGATTGATATGAAACTTTATATATATATATTAAAGGTGACTGTCTCACGAACTTACAGATTTTGGTGAATCTAGCACTTATTGACTTTTGCAGGGACATAACGAAAAATTCTTTAACATAATGATCTATGGGTTTAAATTATTTTAAGTGCAATAGCGTTAAATTAGACAACATACTATATAGAAAGATATACTCAAAAACTCTAATACAATTTTCTCTTTATGCGTTCGCTTACCCATTATGTAGAGAAAGTATTGTTTTGGGGTAAAATTTTTGAATTTGGCATTTGTTATATTTACACGTTTTGAGGTCCCTTAAATCAAAAAATCACGTTTTTAGCAGTTGGTCTGTGTGTGCCTGTCTATTATTAGCATATTGTCACGTGGACGTCGTGAAGAGCCAAAGTAAGCACTCTAAGGAAAGTAAGAAACGTAGTTTACTAGCAGAACAAACTTGTAATAAAGCTACACTCGGCTGAGAACATACTTAAACTGAGGAACAAGTTACTTATATACAATATCCGAATATTCCAGAATACAAGATTAACATAAATTAGAATATTCTAGCAACAGCTAGAATAGAAAATTAAATATGCAAAGATAATAATAACAATTTAGAGTCTTTAAATTTACTTGCCCCTGTTGGGATCGAACCGAGGTCGTCTGGGTAACAGTCCAAAGACATACCTCTACGCCACGGCGGCTGCAAAAAAAGCTGACTTTGTGGCAATATCTCAAAAACATATTACAGCAGAAATTCCAAACTTGGAATTCTAAAAATGTATCATATAGGGATGCTACATTAAACTTTTCGTTGAGATGGTCCGGGTACAGGAATACTCAAGAGAAATTAAATACATTACGTCTATGGGAGAAATTGCAGATAAGTAAAGTTTACCGTCTACAGATAGAACTAAACCAAATGAAACAAATATATGCTATATTTTTTTTATATACGTAAAACATGTTTCATGTAGAATATAGTATAGAAATCTTTCACTGTTTGTTTACAGGGCTACACAAAAGAACTAGATTACAGTGCGACAATAACTGAAAATTGATGGAAGTGTACTTCAGGTTGTGCTGTGTGTTATAATTATAGGATTATATTTATGTGCACCATGTGATGTGTACATAACTTTTAGAAGATATACAGGGCTGCCATTATTTAAGCCATAACATTATTTTATACTGTTAGTGGAAGTGCTTTACTGTAACATTTTACCATGTCCAGGAAATCTGCTCAGGAGTTGAAACAAATCCCTCATAGCATTATGGTAAATCATGTATTTTTTAAAGCTAAACATTCCTCTTTTTTTTTCTATATTTACACGTTTTGAGGCTCCCTGAATACCAAAATCAAGTTTTAATGTTTGATCTTTGTCTGTGTCTTCATAAGTACATAAGAAACAAATAGTTTCAGGTGATCCAAATGTTGTATTTTGAAGTTAATACGGTTGTTACTAGAAATATTTGTTCAAGATTGATAGGTTTCAAGGAATGTTGCGTGTGAAAGTTAAATTCTACATAAATGTATGTGCAATAATGAAACGGGGTGGGGGGGGGGGGGGGCAAGGTAGCCCCCTTCCATATAGAATTATTTGTCAAATAAAACTGTTCCGAGGCCTAATTTGAATTTTTTTAACATAGGTTTACATAACAGTACTCGTTATCTTATCCTTTAATCTTCAATTTGTATATACATTATTAATTTACAGGGTAAGAGGAAGTCGTGTGAGAGACACACCATATTGTTTTTGTTTCTTTAATGACTTCTTTTACTTTAATTTATTTATACGACCGATAATTACTTAATGATAGGAAATTCGAGTGAAGTCGAAGCAGTCACTCAAGTTTTTTTTTTTTTGTTAATATATGTTACATATCTTCTAATTGCTATTTTACATATTTTTGCTTTTGCGTTCATTTTTTTTTCTTTCTTTTTTTTCCCTTTATTTCAACTTCTACAGTGATTTCTACCCATAGATATAGTAATTTATATAGATCTATCATCGCCATGTTAACGAGCAAAGATTTTTGATGCCGAAAAAGTTTTTTGGCATCATCCATTAGAGAGTTAAAACTCGAAAACAGTAACAGAATAGAATGATAATGAATTTTGAAAATGCCGAAATATTAAGCGGCTTTTAAATGTTCTAATAAATATATGAAAATAAATGGGGTAAGTTTCCATAAATTAGTTATATTCAAGTAATTTATGAAAAATACAATTTTTATAATCAGTTGCTTTGTTATTATTATGAAATAATTACATTTTTCATATTTAATGGAACACTTTTTTTTTTTTTAATTTTAATATTTTTTAATATTTTATATTAATAAGTAATATGGAATTCTCAGAATTATTTTAAATGTAGTTATCAGCTGCGAAAGTTTTAATATATAACTAGTATGTTGTGGCCGCCACAAGACTTTCTTCCATATATAATCCTATACAAATTTACGCAATACAAATAATTTATTAAATTATAATATATTAAAATTATGTTTCATGATGAATGCAGACGAATTATATCTCAAAGAAATATAATAATAATAAATGCCTAGAGAAAGACAGTTTTGTGCAGACATGAGTATACTAGAGTATAGTAAAAAAAAAAAAAAAGAAAGAAAACGAAAGGAAAACTAAAAGAAAGAAAGAAAAAGGGGTATCTGGTGTTTTTCATTCTCTTTTAGTGCATAAATTTTATTTGATAAATTAACTATGTGTATTCCCGTGTATATTCACCTCGGGGAAATACAATCATTAGAGAGTAAAATGGCCGTCTTTTCCCGAGTGAAAAAGGTATCACTTTTCCCGTCTCAGTGATCAATCTATGTCTTATTAGTATATCTATGTTTCTACCTAGGTCTTTTCTTGTACCTTGGTATACAAAATGGAACTTTGGTGGTCCATCTATCATCATTTCTTCTCGCAAGGTGCCCAGCCCATGTTCATTTTAACTTCTTGACTCTAGAAATAACATCAATAACTTTGGTTTGTTTCCTAATCCAAGTGTTTCGCTTTCTGTCTCTTCGGGTGAATCCTAACATGAATCTCTCCATGCTTCTTTGGGTTGTTTGAAGTTTTTGTATAGCTTTACATGTTAATGTCCAAGTTCCCTTTATTTCAACTTCTACAGTGTTCTCTACCTATGTCTTTTCTTGTATCTTGGTATCCAAAATAGAACTTTGGTGGTCTCTCTATCGTCATTTCTCCTCGCAAAGTTCCCAGCCCAGGTCCATTTTAACTTCTTGACTCTAGAAATAACATCAATAACTTTGGTTTGTTTCCTAATCCAAGTGTTTCGCTTTCTGTCTCTTCGGGTGAATCCTAACATGAATCTCTCCATGCTTCTTTGGATTGTTTGAAGTTTTTGTATAGCTTTACATGTTAATGTCCAAGTTTCTGAAGCATAAGTTAAAACAGGTAAAATGCACTGATAAAAAACTTTTCTTTTCAAACGAATTGGGCGGCCGCTTTTGAATATGGCACTATTTCTTCCGAATGCTCTCCATGCAAGTTTAACTCGGTTGTTAATTTCTTCCATGATGTTACCGTTCATAGAAGGACTTGTCCCAGATTAGTATAACTGCATACCGTTTCTAACTCATGCATACCAACAGTGATCTTCACTAGAGAAACAAAGGAACTTTACAAAACTTTTGTCTTGCTGAGGTTCCTTTTCAATCCAACAAGCTTGGTTTCTTTGTTTAATTCCTGAAGCATTTCTTGCAAATCCTCAAATGAGGAGGCAAACAGTACAATACCATCCGCAAATCTCAAATTATTTATGAACTCTCGATTAATTCTTATGCCTTTCTGTTCCAAATTTAATTTTTAGGAAAACTTCTTCAAGTACTTCATTGAAGAGTTTGGGTGAAATTATGTCTCCTTGTTTTACACACATTCTAATTTCGAATGCATGACTCGTTTTGTAGAGTTTTAATTTGACTGTTGCTTATTTAAAAGTGTTTCTAAAAAGGTGAATATATCTTGAATTAATATTGTCCGTAATGCATCCAAAACGGCTAGTGGTGATACAGAGTAAGAAGCGATTTTGTAGTCCGCAAAAGCCACACACAGAGGGAGTTCGTATTCTTTACTTCTTTCAATAATTTCTCTAATTGTATGAATAGGGCCGATGGTACTAAAACCACTCCGAAATCCTCCTTGTTCTTTAAATTGCGCTGCATCTAATTGTTTCTGTAAGCGGTTTGTCCGAACTTTCATCAGATTTTTATACAAAATTCAGAGCAGGCTGATTGGATGATAGTTTCTAATATCTTCCTTTTCTCTTTTTTTAAAGAGTAAAATTATGATAGCATTTTTCGAGTCCTTTGGAACATCACATAATGTCATACATTTGTTGAATCGTTCAGTAAGAAATCCAATGGCTTCATTCCCTGCTTCTTTTAAAATATCCAATGTGATTTTCTCTTCTCCTGAAGCTATTTAATTTTTCACTACTTTTATTGCCATAGCTACTTCTTCCTTCAATATTGCTGGTATAACATCGTTTGTATTTGATGAGGTAGGTGAACCACTGAGTTGTTCTGGTGAGCTGTACAATTCTGAATAAAAATTTGCTACTTCTTTTAGAATTAGCTCTTTCCCTAACAACACTCTTGTCCATAATACACCCTGAAGATATCCATAGGATGTCTTTTCATCCATAGAACATCCAGTCTTTTGGAGAAGATGTGCTGTTAGGTTTATTCCGAGTGATATTTCCACTTTTTTTCTTCAAAGCTAGAATTCTTTTCCTGACAAGCATCAGATTTCTCTTTGCGGTCTTCAAACCTTTGTTTTCTTCAATGGCTTGCTGGATCATACTACAACTGAATTTCCTGGTGTCTTCTACAATCTTTTTCCTCAGAGTTTTACATAGTTCTGAAAATTCAATTTTTGCAGTAATATTTTCCTTATTATATTTCATTTGTCTTTTCTTTTCCACAAGCTGTCTTGTCTTTTCTGAGATTTTTTTTTTTTTTAACAGGTTTATCTTCTTCTGAACCAGCAATATTTTTTGCTGATTCCAGAACAACATTGACAAAATTCACAGTGAATTCTTTGAGGTCTTCAGTATCCTCAACATATATATATAAGTCACAGGAAGGCAAGAAGGCAGAGGGTGCGAAGGATCACCGGGTCAGCTGCTAAGGAATGAATATACAGGGTGATTATAATTAAAGTTACGATTTCAAAAAAAGCTATAATTTTAAAACTAACGGTCAAAAGACTTGATATTTTTTTTTACCAAAGTAATAGTAAGGCAATGGAATTTTGTTTGGTGAAGAGAAAAAATACTTATAAAATGTGCGTATAGATGGCGCTGTCAATGCAATCTCAAAAGAAATGCCTAAATAGGTTCATTATACGCAGGAATGTTGTCAGCAATAGAATAAATTAGGAGGAAGCAATATAATTAAAAAGTTTACGACAACGTTTTTAGCAAAAAAAAAAAGGTGTTTACAGCAAAACATTGATAGTGACGAGATAACAGAGGAGCTTCATTAAACAGGCATCTTACGAATGGTTAAAAGTACATTGAGGAACTTTTTTTTTTCCTTCGACAAACAATATTCCGCTGCCTAAGCAATTGTTCTGGTAAAATATAAAGTCATTCTCAGCGACAGTTTTAAAGCTATAGCGTTTTGAAATCATAACTATAATAATAATCACCCTGTATGTACTTTAAATTGCTGGTCCTTGAGCTCTGAAGATAACTCCTTGAGCTCTGAAGATAAACTCTTTGAGCTTGAAGTATTACGACATATTACAGTGGATATTGTAGGCCTCAATGAAGTTAGAAGAAATGGTGAATATTTTCTAGATTTGAAGAGTGGAAATATGCTTTATTTTCAAGGAACAGTTAACGGCAGATGCAGTGAAGTATTATTTTTGTTTAACAAGAACTCAAAAAACTGAGTAATAAACGTTACAAGCTTATCTGATAGAGTTGCAACACTCACCATCAAGCTCTCTAAATGTTATATCGCTGAGATAATTCAAGTTCGTGCTCCAACCAGCAATGTGAAGACCAGGTTATTGAGAAATTCATTGAGGATGGTATGAAGACCCTCAGCAAAACTAGAAGACACAATCCTAAAATAATTAAGGGAGATTTCAATGCTCGAATTGTTACCAAACATTCAAATGAACGTGTAGTTGGTACATTTGGAAAGGAACTAGAGATGAAAGGGGACACAGATTGATTGAATTTTCAGAATGTAAAAAATTTTATGTCAGGAATTCCTTTTTTAAAATGAATCAAAAGAAGAAATGAACATGAAGAAGTCTCAGTGGATGAACAAGTGAAACATTCTAACTGACAAAAAATATGATTTTACTGACTATGCCGTGAAAAATAGATTTAACTGTGGTAATGATCACAGACATGGTACATTGTAAGGTAAAGTTGCAGGTTGCATTGAAAAAACAGAAACTGGTGCGAATTCGAAAGAAGAGAATTCAATCACAGCTTCTAAAAGTTTAAAAACAAGAGTTCCAGCTTGAACTAAAGAACAGATTTCAGGTGCCTGAGGATACTGAAAATGTTAATGAGTTCACTGTGAATTCGGTCAAGGTTGTTCTAGGATCAGCAAAAATATTGCTGATTCAGAAGAATATAAAACTGTTAAAAAAAATCTCAGAAGAGACACGACAAATTATGGAAAAAGAGAAGAAAAATGAAATATAAAAAGGAAAATATTACTGCAAAAGTTGAATTTTCAGAACTATGTAAAACTCTGAGGAAAAATATTGTAGAAGACACCAGGAAATTCAATTGTAATATAATCCAGCAAGCCATTGGAGAAAATAAAGGTTTGAAGACTACAAAGAGAAATCTGATGCTTGTTACGAAAAGAATTCTAGCTTTAAAGACAAAAAATGGAAATATCACTCGAAATCAAGAGCTAATCCTAAAAGAGGCAGCAAATTTTTATGCAGAATTGTACAAATCACCAGAAAAACTGAGTGGTTCACCTGCTTCATCAAATACAAACGATGCTATACTAGCAGGGATGGAACACGGGCGCAGAATTCATACCACTATCAATGTAAGAAAATTTTCTACCTCTTAAATCGACGATATTATAGGTAGAGAAATTTCTTAAACACATTCCGGTATGAATTCTGCGCCCGTGTTCCATCCCTGTACTAGCAATATTGAAGGAAGAAGTAGCTATGGCATTAAAAGTAATGAAAAATCACAGTAGATATTTTAAAAGAATCAGGGAATGAAGCCATTGAATTTCTTACTGAATATTCAACAAATGTATAACATTATGTGATGTTCCAAAGCACTCGAAAAATGCCATCATTATTTTACTCTTTAAAAAAAGAAAAAGAAGATATTACAAACTATCGTCCAATCAGTCTTCAATCAAATTTGTATAAAATTCTGTCGAAACCAGCTATTCTTCTGCGTTCTTCTATCTAGCTATTCTTTTGTAAATTCGGAATGTAAATTCTTTTGTAAATTTTTATTTTGTTGTAACTTCGCGTTGATGCACAAAGCGAATTTACAACAAAAGAAAAATAAATAAAGCTATGTATATAAACCTGATTGTTTGTCTGTCCGAATTATTATTCACTATACAAAACTACACCGTTCAACCGATCACTACGAAAAGTAGTACACTTATTAATCAGGGAAAAATCTAGATAATGCCGTTTTTTTTCATTCAATCGAATAACTGGATGAAAAGTTATTTAAAAAAAAAAAAGTTATTTTAAGTTTAAAATGATTAAAAAGTAAGAAATATTTGATGTCAAAATAAATAAATAAAATCTACTTTTATTCCCCCCTCCCCCCCGACATAAAATAAAACATTTTAAATTTCACGTGAATAATAATAAAAATTCATTAAAAAAAAGAAAGAAAAATCACTGCGAAAGTCGGTTAGATTAATAAGAAATTTGCGTGTAAATAAATATTTCCACACAGATATTTGGCATTAGCTTGAAATTTTCGAAAATGATGCTGATGTTTTGTGCAGTTGTCGGTTGCTTACATAGAAGCATTAAAATTGAATGCAAACAAAAAGTATCAGCTTACTTAAACTTTTTTTAATGACTGTCAACGTCTAAATTTCAATAAAACAAAATTAGTTAAATGAATATAACGAATCTTAAAGTTGAAACGAGAAGATTTCAAAGCAAGCGAAATTTATGTTTTATGTTTTGAACATTTTTGTGTAGAGGATTTTTAAGAAAAAAAAAAACTTTAATGTATATTAAACGGTGGGCGGAACTACCGTATATCTTTGCACACAAGGTCTGCTGTGCGTTTTATTTATTTATTTTTTATTTATTTATTTATTTATTTATTTTTTATTTATTTATTTATTTATTTATTTTTATTTTTTTTTGGGGGGGGGGGGGGGGTCGGAAATTTATTGCACACACAGTGTGCAATGTGTCTTGAACAGATTCAATTATGGCAGGTGGTTGCACGAGAACTTGACCATATACATTAACAAGTGCAACGATTGTGGACAACGAGAGATTCTGTGAGCTAAAAGTTGAAAAGGAAATATACTAATTTTAAGTTAAACGTGTTATCTAGTAACACAGCTGCCAAGTTTCTTAATTTATTCCGGAATGTTGTTAGCTCCGCCCCTTTTTTACACCGTAATATTTTCAGAGTAATTTTCTTAATATTTAATCATAATTATATATTGAAGAAAATTTTTCTACAAAGATTACGGCGTGGAAAATGGGCGGGGCTAACAGCATTCCGGAAAATTTTAAAAACTTGGCAGCTATGTAATAATTTAATTTAATTTTGAAATCTTTATCTGGTCTTGTTCTTTTTTCTGTCTCTTTAATATTTTTTCTATAAAGAATTTTTTGTAATTCTTTTTTAATTGCTTTCATTTTTCTGATTTTTTAATTATTGAATTGAAATAGCCACTCCCAATACTAAAATATTCGTTTTCATATTCCTTACAACAATGTCATTCAAGTTCAATTACTATTATTAACAATGTAATTGTAGTTATAATCAGGGCAATCTCTACTACCCTATAAATTGAGACTGTGCAAATTAGTTCTCTTTGTTTCATAACAGCTTTTGATTGAAATTATAACAGAGCAACAAAACAGTAATAGAAATGTATAGAGGAAAGATCAATTTAAAATTATGCACCAATATTTTAGCAAAAAAATATATTTGGATTTTTATATCGTTCTGTTGAATTGTGCGCAAATTCTCCTAGCTTTACCTTAACTGTACGAAAACATGATATGTGTGATAATTTTTATGAAAACGCATTTTTAACACTTTCGCGACCGCACGTTTTTGTCTTTTTGAAAGTAATTTCCGCCTGTGGGCGTTATTCCCCCAAGTTACAATATTTCAGAACAAAATTTTTTATATTCAGATTCATATTACAGATGGACATACATTATAATTACACTTTTTCTTATCAAAGTATTTATATTCATAGCATATTGGTTGTACAAGTATGAATATTGTGTATATTTTTAAGAAATAAATGACATACAAATTGCAAAAGAAACGCCCAGTGGCGGAGTTACAGATTTTCAGATGACGTGAATGTACGCAGGGATGGAACACGGGCGCAGAATTCATACCACTATCAATATAAGAAAAATTTCTACCTCTTGAATCAACGATATTATAGGAGGAGAAATTTCTTAAACAGATTCCGGTATGAATTCTGCGCCCGTGTTCCATCCCTGATGTACGTCTGCGGTCGCGAAAGTGTTAAGATGATTTTTATTGAGAATAAACTTTCTTTGGATAATTAGTGTTAGTTTTTTCTAGGATGATATCGCCTGCAATCATTATTGTAGAAAATTTTATATAAATAATAAATTTAATAAACTATTTGTACTGAGGGAACTAATATAGTAAAATATAGAAGAAAGTCTTGTGGTGGCCACAGCATGCTAGGTTTTTCTTGATGCAAGTATCAATTAATTATCAAATTGCAATTATTATTTCTTTTATCTTCCAGGTCTTTGATTATATTGATTTGAGAGTAGGTTACAGTAGACTTCTCATATACGATGCGCTCTCTGATAGTGGCTCTCCTGCAGGATCTTTCTGTGGCAGTGAAATACCTTCTCCTGTTAAGTCTACATCCAATAATATGCTAATAAAATTACAAACTCTTGGATTCACAGGAGAAGAACGTTTTACAATTACACACACGTCAGGTAATTATTCAGATGTTACGTGTTTATTATATGTTGCAACATTATACGTAAATCAGTCGTACAACTAAGTTTTATACTGATCAGGAACACCATAGCAACCGTTGGCTAATGTTCCGTCCTCGCTACTTTGTATCAGGAAATATCTATATATTAATTTGAAACATGTTTTTGTCTGTCTCCACTATATTGAGAGAACTACTTGGTGTAAAAATTTGGTTGAGGTGTATAAAAAAAGGTCTTGGTCTGTAGATGTGCTATGAAAAGAGAAAAATAAAAAAAAGTCGAACGGTTGAAAACACGTTTACGAGCTTAACTAAGCTTCAAATTACTTCACGGTGAAGAAATTGTACATATGGGGACTAGAGTCGAATACTAAAAAATCTCTTTCTGGAAATTTGGAATTTTCAATTTTAAAGGGGGAAAAAGGGTAAAGTAGAATTGGAGGGGGGGGGGAAGGGGGGAAATTAGTTTGAGAGGGAAATCCGTTCTAGACCCACGCACGTAGCACCTCATTTTAAAGGTCTTGAAATTTCAAGTCGACTGGGGATGTTTGCATACAATATAGTGCGACCCCTGGTGGTGAAAAATGGAACTAGGTGATTTTGTTGCAGACCCTATCATGTTACATCTTATTTTAAATGTCTTGGTCTTTTAAATGTCCTGACCGTTGGTGATGTTCGTACAGAAACAGAACACAATGCGCCCCCTGGCGGTGGAAAGTGCAACTAAAGGATTTTGCAGCTGACACCACCATGTGACACCTTATTTAAAAGGTCTTGGAAATCCAAGACGATTGGTGATAGAGGTCTTGAAATTTCATGTTGATTGGGGATGTTTGTATACAATATAGTACGCTCCCTGGTGGTGAAAAATGGAACTAGGTGATTTTGTAGTAGACCCTATCATGTTATATCTTATTTTAAAGGTCTTGGTATTTCCTGACCGTTGATAATGTTCGTACAGAACACACTGCGCCTCCTGGCGGTGGAAAGTGCAACTAAAGTATTTTGCAGTTGACACCACCATGTGACACCTTATTTGAAATGTCTTGGAAATCCAAGGCGATTGGTGATAGAGGTCTTGAAATTTCATGTTGATTGGGGATGTTCGTACACAATATACTGCACCCCCTGGTGGTTAAAAATGGAACTAGGTGATTTTGCAGTCGACCCTATCATGTTACACCTTATTTTAAAGGTCTTGGTATTTCCTCACCTTTGGTGTTGTTCGTATAGAACACGCTGTGCCCCATGGCGGTGGAAAGGGCAACTAAAGGATTTTGCAGTTGACACCACCAGTGACACCTTATTTAAAAAGTCTTGGAAATTCAAGGCGATTGGTGATGTTCGTATACAACATACTGCACCCCCTAGTGGAGGAAAGTGGAATTTGCAACCGGTGTGTAGCATGTATGCCTGCTATACAGTGCAGCAGTCACAGGCAGAGGTAACAAGAGTCAGAGGTTCGCTCGGTTCAAGGTTAATTTTTGAGAAATTTTTCATGTTATTAGCGGCCTGTATATACGCTGCCGCAGGCACCGGGTCACGAGCCCGAGTTCCGTTCTGTTTGAGGTGTTTTTTTTTTTTTTTTTTTTTTTTGTTACAGATGATTTTTTTTTTTACTTTCTTCTATATGTAATATAGAGAAAGTATTGGATTCGCGAAAATTTTCGACCTCCGTTTTTTGACGGATCTACACGTTTTGGGACGTCCTGAACACGAATTGATAGTTTTTAGAAAATGTCTTTCTGTGTGTCTGTGTGTCTGTGGTTTAGTGTTTTCACCGTATCTAACGAACCAATGAATGAAATTCAACCAAACTTGGTATATAGTTGGACCCTGGCGGGGCATTGTGCTGATTAGATTTGGGGATCAATAGCCCATCAGGTGGCGCTGTGACTGCATTTTATGTAAATTTTTAACATGGCAGTATAGGACAAATTTTCGTATTTTTCACCGTATCTCACGAACCAATGAATGAAATTCAACCAAACTTAGTATATAGTTAGTTGGAACCTGACGGGGCATGGAGCTGATTAGATTTGGGGATCAATCGTCCAGCAGGTGGCGCTGTGATCGCAAAAGTTCGCATGTTTCACCGTATCTCACGAACCGATGAATGAAATTGAACCAAACTGGGTGTATAGTTGGACCCTGACATGGAAAGGGTCTGATTAGATTTTGGGATCAATCGCCCAGCAGATAGCGCTGTGATAGCATTTTATGTAAACTTTTAACATGGCAGCATAGGACAAAATTTCGTATAAATGTACATAATGAGCGTTATTTTAAACTTGTGATTGTGAAATTAATATGAATTACTGATAATAGTAGTAGTTAACTACGAAAAAAATTTTGTGCATGTGGGAGCACCGGTGGTAAGTTTTCAAGATGGGTATCTTTCGAAAGATCTCGTCAATACCTTTAAAACGAATGGTTGAACTATAAATCTGTGACAATTAGAAACAAAGCTATCGATTTTTTTACTTTTAACAAAAATCGTATTTTTTTTTTTTTTTTTTTTACGAAACTTAACCAAACTTGGTATTTAGTTGGTCCCCGACATAAACTGGTGCTGATTACATTTAGGGATCAATAGCTCAACAGGTGGCGCTGTGATCGCATTTTTTCTAAATTTTTAACATGGCAGTATAGGACAAAATTTTGTATAAATGTACATAATGAGAGTTATTTTTAACCTGTGACTGTAAAATTAATATGAGTTATTGATAATAGTAATAGTTAACTAGGTAAAAATTTCTGTGCATGTGGGGGCATCGCTTCCCACCCTGGGGGGGAAGTACCCCCCCCCCAACCCGGAGGGGGTAAATTTTCAAGGTGGGTACCTTTCGAAAGATCTCGTCAATACCTTTAAAACGAATGGTTGAACTATAAATCTGTGATAATTTAAAACAAAGTTATCATTTTTTTTTTATGTAAAAAAAAAAAAAAAAAATTTTTTTATTTTATTTATTTATTTATTTATTTATTTTTTAAATATTGTTACTGGTTGAATATGTATTACTTTTAACAAAAAAAAAAAACTTAGAAAAAAACGTTTTTTTTTTTTTTTTTTTTTTTGAAATATTGTTGCTGATTGAATATGTATATAGGAAAAAATAGAAGAAAGTCTTGTGGTGGCCACAACATACTAGTTTTGTTATGCTTTCATTTAAAAATAGAAATTCAAACAAAATCGAGTTAAAGATGTAAAATCATACAAATTTAAGGTTCATTTAAGGTATCATGGGTCCGGGCAACACCGAGCTTGTTCGTTGGGTTCCATGTTAATTTTTGGGAATATTTTTATGTTATTAGCGGCCGGCGTATGCGCTACCGAAGGCACCAAGGTCACAAGGCAGAGTTTCGTTCGGTTTGAGGTAATTTTTTTGGTTACAGCTGATTATTTTTTCACGATGCTTTTATTTAAAAATAGAAATTCAAACAAAATTGAGTTAAAGATGTAAAACCATACAAATTTAAGGTTCATTTAAGGTTATTACCATGGGCCCGGGAAACGCCGGACGGGTCAGCTAAGATGTAGTCTTAGTATTAAACGAAATAGAAAATAAAAGATAGCAACTGTTTATTTGGAGTCAGTTTGACGTCACACTGACTGTACTTTGTTGAAAGTGATGTCATATATAGTATTTCTATTTATAAGCATTTTTCAGACTTTCTTTTTTTTTTTTTTTAAGTGAAATGTTGTAAATTATATTAGATGTTTTAACTTGAAATACATTTAAATAATGATGCGATGTTTTTTGAAACATTACGGTCAATAAAATGATCGTCGAATTCGACGGGTTCCAGCTAGTTTAGTTAAAACAGAATCATCGAAATATATAAGAAAATCTTTCACTCCACGATAAACACAATTCCGGTTTCAACTAATCTCATTGACATTAACGTCGTAACTACAAAAATACAATGAAAAAAAATTGTTACTGGTTTGGAACGAACCTTACTCATAATAAAATCACCTGTTATGTCTGATTGTCATCACATTTTGAATAAAAAGGTGTGTGACCGGGAGTAGGTTAGTTGCACCGCTTGCTCTCTGAACCAAGGGGTGAGTTGCACCGTTTACCACATCGAACCAAGGGGTGAGTTGCACCGCTTAGCCATTTCTACAAAGGGGCGAGTTGCTTCCTCCAAGATATTATTACATAATTTTTTTTTATGCATAATCGCACATTTTTCCCTTCACACTTTTCACAGGCTTAGGACTGTCATGGGTTAAAAACCCATGGCGTGTTTAAAAAATTTGCGAATAATTTTTCTTTGTCTCATAGTGGTAATAAGTTTACCTTGTCGAATAGCCGAGCATATGCCCATTGTCTTTGAGAAAGATGATCATCTGTCGTCTTATTTTATGCATAGGTTTTAATTTGTTTCCTTTTTACCTTTCTTTGAACTGTAGTAGGAAATAGCCTTTAAAAATTCAAATCTTGTAAGTTCTTTACTCGTATATTTCTGCTTCATTTTTTCCATGTTTTCCATTCTCTTTTTCAGAAATTTATTTGGTTGTTTTGTGATATTTACGCAATTTTTCAAAGCATTTACATCAACCTGTGTTTGCTTAATTACTTCAACAAAAGCATAAATATTTGGACTAGGTGCACTGAAATTGGCATTGAATTTGCGTGAACCAATTCACAAGCGTTAGTTGTTCTCTCTCCGTCAATTGTATCCGAAGCTCACATAATTGATGGAAATTTCGCATCTTCTGAAATATATGTATCAACCAAATAATGCATGTATTTTTCCAATTTTTCATTCTGAGGAATTTCCGACATGAAATCCTCTACAAAACAATCAGCAACTTCCTCATGATTGAAATAAAGCAGTCCGAATGACCAACGTAGCCACTTTCCAATATCAGAATTCTTGTCTTTATATTCTTTTGATAAACCAAGTTCTTGAATTTTTCTCCACCATGATTGAGATGCATGGAAACGACATCCTCTGATATTGCTTGTAGGCTATATTCTTTTAATTGCCGAATGAATTCCGATTTCAAAATTAGCGACAATATTCTAGGGCTCGAATTTCAATTCTAATTTTTCCCAACACTCTGTCAGCAATACAAACATATCTTCATAAGTATTTGTACTTTTGTTAGGCAAGAGAAAGTGAGCAAGTGGCATGTAGTGGCCATTTTCATTGATGTGCAACGAAAACATCTGATAAAAAAACTTTGGACAATGTTTGAATGTTCATCGATGAATATATCACTTTTACACAAAAATTGCAGATTAGAGGCGCTTGAAAAGCAAACGATACCTTTTTCTTCATTGTTAACTTGAAGCATTTCTTCCCCCTGATAAGATTTAATATCCAATGGAGCTAGAGCAGGATGCACTTCTTTTGCGTTTTTGGGAAGGGGTGGTAATACTGCACGCCGTGCTCTACTCAAAATTTTTCTTATATATTCCACATCTTTTACATTCAATTCTTCTGTAAAACTTGAAGGTGCGCCACTTATTTCTCTTCTAATTAAATTTTGTGGGCGTTCGTTTACTTCGTCTGAAGCTTTCCTTTTGACACTATTCGGGATGGCTTGTCTTTTCAAGTTTTTATCAAGGTCATGATTATAGTTCACATTAGATTTTATAATAACTGTAGCATTTCCATCCGTATAAATATTTGCTAAACAGTTTCTTTTGACGCATCTCCATTTAAGTCCTTCTCCGGTTTCATGCTGCTTGTAAAATTTGTAGTTACCGTAAACCATAAGCCTACGTCCTTTTTCCCTCAACATGAATTCCATTATTACTAACGAACTTAAACGCTCCTTACGACTTAACGACAGCACACTACGTGAACTAATGACTATGAGGACGCGCGCAGCACATGCAAAATCCTGTCAGGCAACCCTCGGACTTTTCTTGGCTGATGGAAAGGGAAGGAAGGCGGTACAATGGTGTCTTCCCTTTTCAACAACAACATATGCTGGACACTAATGCGGCGCTTTTACAATATAAATAAACTCTATAAAATATATCAGTTATTTTGTAATCTACAATTTTAATATTCTTCGTCTAAATTTAAATGCAGCGCTTTTATAAGGAAGATTTTATGATAGAATTAAGTTGACATTCTAGAAACCTTTTCCCCTAATGAGTTATCAGTAAATCGTTACAATTCGCCCGTCGTTTGATTGACAGGTAAAGAGAGGGGTGCAATTGACCCTCGTCCGAAAAATCCCAAGCGGTGCAACTCGCCCGAGATTAGAAGAACAAAAGGAAGGAGGTCGAGTGAAATTCGCCCGTCATTTGATTGACAGGTTAAGAGAGGGGTGCAATTGACCTTCGTCCGTGTGACCTAGGTTCACCAAAATTTGTAGACAGGTGCATTTTTACAATATCAGATCATTTACGAAACCCGACTTTCGATTTCGATTTTGGATTTGGTTTGTTTTTTAGTTTCTACAGTATCTGAAAAGATGTCGTAACGATTAAGAAGTAATATACACTATGCGACAAAAAAAAAAAAAAAAAAAAAAAAAAAAAAAAGCCGCGCTGCAGAGAAAATTACTTATACCTTTTTACTTTCTCTTACACATAAGGTAGAGAAAGTACTGTTTTTGGGTCAAATTTTCGAACGCGAGATTTTGTTATATATACACGTTTTGAGGTCCCCTGAATACGAAAATCATGTTTTTAGCAAATGGTCTGTGTGTCTGTGAGTCTGTGTGTCTGTGTGTGTGTCTGCCTGTTATCAGCATATCTCAAAAACAAATTATTGCAGAAAGTTCAAACTTGGTATTCTAAATGTGTATCATATAGGAATGCTACAGTAAGCTTTTCGTTAAGATCAAGCAAATGGTTCGTGTACAGGGACAATCAAGAGAACTCTAATACATTACGTCTATGGGGGAAATTGCAGGTAAGTAGAGTTTAACGTCTAAGACTGCACTAAACCAAATGAAACGAACATATATTTTTTGTAATAGAGATAGTTAACTGTGAAAAAAAATTTTTGTATGTAGGAGCCTCGCCTCCCCCCCCTGGAGGGGAAGTCCCCCCTCGAGGGGATTAAATTTTCATGATGGGTATCATTCAAAAGAGCTTGGGAATACCTTTAAAACGAATGGTTGAACCATCGATCTGTGATAATTTAAAGCAAAGTTATAGATTTTTTTTAATTTTAACCAAAAAAAAAAAAAAAAAAATTAGAAAAAAAAATCGTATTTTTTTTTTTTTTTTTTTAAATATTGAGAGTAAAATGGACTTTTGTTGGATATTTAGTGTTACATTACCTCTCTTATATGGAAATCGTCTGCATTATCATAAAAAATAATTTTTTTTTAATAATAATTTTAAAATTATTTTTTAAAAACAGAATTATTTTTTAATAACCTAATTAAATTTTATATAAATGTAGGTGCATTAATGAAACGGGGGGTTGAGGGGGGCGGTAGCCCCCCTCACACAGAACTAATTTGCGTATAAAACTCTTCTGAAGCCTAATTTGAATTGTTTAGCATAGGTTTACATAACAGTTCTCGTTATCTTACCTCTTAATCTGCAACCTGTATTTATAGTATTAAATTTCAGGGTAAGAGAAAGTCGTGTGAGTGACTCACCAGATTATTTTATTTGTAATAACTCTAAAATTAATTTTTACTTTCTCTTACCCATAAGGTAGAGAAAGTATTGTTTTTGGGTCAAATTTTCGAACGCGAGATTTTGTTATATTTACACGTTTTGAGGTCCCCTGAATACGAAAATCATGTTTTTAGCAAATGGTCTGTGTGTATGTCTGTGTGTCTGACTGTTATCAGCATATCTCAAGAACAAATAGTAGCAGACATTCCAAACTTGGTATTCTAAATGTGTATCATATACAGATGCTACAGTAAGCTTTTCGTTAAGATCAAGCAAATGGTTCGTGTACAGGGACAATCAAGAGAATTCTAATACATTACGTCTATGGGAGAAATTTCAGGTAAGTAGAGTTTAACGTCTATAGACTGCACTAAACCAAATGAAACGAATATATATATATTTTGTAATAGAGATAGTCAACTAGGAAAATTTTATTGTGTATGTAGGAGCCTCGCCCCCCCCCCTGGGGAAGGAAGTCTCCCCTCGAGGGGAGTAAATTTTCATGATGGGTATCTTTCAAAAGAACTCGCCAATATATTTAAAACGAATGGTTGAACCATCGATCTGCGATAATTTAAAACAAAGTTATCGATTTTTTTCCCTTTTAACGAAAAAAAAAACTTAGAAAAAAAAAATCGTATTTCACGACGTTGGCGCGTTGGCGCTGAGGAGTGATCTAGTAGGGCCGTGGTCAGGGACACATCTTGCAATCGATTTTTAACTAACTTCCCGACTAGCTAGACATTTGAAACTTTCACAGTAGCTCAGAACCCGGTGACAACACAATACTTCGAAGTCAGATTTTCGAATTTTCGAATAGTTTTCTTTTAATTAATTAAAATGTGAAAATGATAAGCTCCTAATAGCAATAAAAATAGCCATTAAAATATTAACTATAATTTAATTGTTGCCAAACAAATTTACGAGTTTATTTTCTTTCGACCTAAAAATAAATACATTTAATTAAACTTGAGCGTTAAAAAATTGTTAAAAGTTAAATTATGCATTTGGCAAAAATTGACGTCGTTATCATTTTAAAGATTTTCTACACAATGATAAAGTGCTTATGTAGTTCATGATGCAAATATATTTTGTTCGGAAAGGATAAATATTTTATTTTTAAAACCAAATTTTTTTTTTTTTATTCAAATTTCCGGTAACTCTTCAACCAATCACATTAGAACGTCCATCTTTGGAATATCGATAATAAGAATTTTCTCGCCAAAAGTCGCCAAAAAAGTCGCCAAGGGCAAAAAGTTGTCAAATTTGGCGCCAAATCCATTACCTGCCTATTGGAGCTTTTTAATGCGTTTTAAAGAGAAGTTTAAGCTATTGAAAAACATGGTATATGAAATTTTTTTTTAATCTTATAATTATTTGAAATAATTTCTAAATTTACAATTTTCCTGACAATTGCATTTTGTTTTTAACAGTGAACTCAAAGCTAAAATGTATGTGTAGTACAATATAATAATATCTGTTCGAAAATTTACTTTTTAATCGATAAAATTGCGGTTGTAGAAGGAAAAAAGGAAAATATCCAAGTACGGCTTTTTTTTTTTTTTTTTTTTTTTTTTCGCTTAGTGTATAATTAGGATGATTGGGAAAAGAAAGGACATAGTTAACAATTTTCTTAGAACGTAAAAAATAAATAAATAAATAGATAAATGTTTACATAACCCGGCTCAATTTTTCTTCTTATTTAATCGCATTTAAATTTGGAGAAAATTACTCTAAAAATATACTGGTGTGGAAAAAAGGGGCGTGTACTAAAAATCTTCCTTATAATTAGGATGTTGGCAAGTATGCATTATGTATAGTATAATCACATTTCTCACGCTTAGCTTTGAAGGCGATTTCAAAACCTTGGAGGAGTACCAAATTGACCGTTTGATTAAAATGTGTGAAACAGCTGTCGTTCGGCGTTCCCATTATCGCCATTTTCTCTCGACCACAAGCGTTATCTCCCTCATTTAAAAACTGGACTCGTTGAGTCAGCACTTGCGTAGAAGCTCTCAGAAACGTAGTTAAAGATTTTTTTTTTTTTTTTCTTCGAAAGGTATACAAGGAATTTAACTACTGTATCAAAAAAAAAAAAAAAAAAAATGTGAAAATATCTGTACAGGTTTACAACCTGTCTGTCTTACACACACTGTGTGGAAGGTAAGCATGAAGTGTGAAATTCGAGCATTCATATAAATACTCGCATAAATCGCAAGTATAGTATTTGCAACCATGGATCACAACACACGATTCGTGCAACCACAGTAATATTGCAAAGCTCAAAGTCTCCGCCCTTTTTTCGGGTCTTTTTTAAGGATGAGAAAATTTCGCCTTTTTTGATGTCACTTTTTTTGTACAATAATCTCTATTCTATTTAATCCCACACTTTACACTGAGAAAAAAATATACCGCCTTCATCTTTAATGAATAAGTGGTCATTTTCTAAATCCCTAAACTAGAAATATAGATTTTCGAGCAATGCGTATAAGGCACGCCAAAACTGAATAGACGAAATGGGCGAGAATTTCTAGTCTACACATTTCTAAATGATGACACATTATTCTGAATCTTTTCTTTTGCGAGAAATTCTCGCTTGATTTTCTAGAATTGGGCCATAAACAATTATTATAATCGCCTCTTGAGTTGGCATTTATTTGCAGAGATTTTTAAATAACTTATCACCATAAATTACAGTTTATAAGCGAGTTACAACCTGATTACAACACCGCTAACTGCAGTTTCAGTCAGCGGTTCGTTCCTGAGTTTAAAACATTTTCACCATTAACGCCTCATCACCAAGTTAGCATCGCAATTAAAACTTCATATATGCGCAAGTAGGAGACAAAATAAGAAATAAGCTGTGTTAATCGTAAGACCATGTAATTTGAAGGACTCTGATTTGTATATTTTTCATTGCGCATCCGTACAGCGCTTTCTATTGACAAATTTTTAACTATTTTTTATTTTCTTTACTAAAACAAATTCACCCATTACGAGAATAACTTTTTCGCAAACAGCGTAAAATTCTACCAATTCCTTCAATTTTTATGAATTTTAAAAATGTGTACAGATTTATGGAACATCCAGTACATGTTGTGCTTTCTTTTCTTTTGAGAACACACAACCCTTTTCTTTGGAGAAGAATTCAAAAATTCGAACAAAGAATACCCTCATTAAATTTTCCAATTTTAGAATAACAATACTCCTACGGCCGTGATTTATTTCTAACCTCTCCCCTTTCTCCTTCTTATATCATAAAGTTACTTTAAAAAATTCCATTAACTAAGATTCTAGTATTTCCTTCAGTTTTCTCTAATCATTTATTAATCTCATCAATTAACCACAGTATGCAAAATAATTACCCTCATTACTTGGAGACAGTCTAAATATTTTATTGGAACTTAAAATATGGCTGAAGCAAACATCTACATTTATTCTGAGTTACACACTAAAATTCTTTATCTTCTAGATTAAAGAATACACTAATTATGGAACTCCGAAGAAATGATAAAATATAAAGGCCTATTATTAAAATTCCAAATATAGAGCAACTGGAGTTTATCTGAAAATTTATAATTACATAGAATACCCGACATACAATTTCTATACAAAGAACAATTTCTAGTTTATCTTAGTTTATCAGAAAATTAATAATTAAATAGAACAACCTATATAACAATTACATACACAGAACAATTTTACAAATTTTCACAATCACAAGCTTACCGAGTATCCGTCTTGAAGGGGATTCCTTACTGCTAATCAGTTCCTTAAGATAGTCCAATACTATAACACAGTCATGAGAAGAGTTAACGTGGCCTAAAGTTCTTGACACCGAACGACGCTCAATTCCAACCGGGAAAAATGGACTCATAGAATGGCCAGGAACTCCCAAAGTTTCACGGGTCCAAAGAGCAATATAGCTGGGTCTATGGAAGCCATCACCAAACTGCACGCTGACAAATTAATCCAAAATCTGGATGTCTTGCCAATTCGTTTTAGGCAAACACACTGGAGTCATCTTCGATTCTCACTTTGCGACGAAGCTTATTACTTCACTTATCGCCCTATCACGAGCCGGGCGATATCTCGGGAGCCTTTCCTCGCTTTCACTACCAGTATCATGCAACAGTGTCAGCCATATCCTAATCGTCTTGTTTTAATAAGAGACACAACCATTAATAAATTATTAGTTGTTATTCTGGACATCAAGGGTAGCACATTTCAGGCCTCACACTGGCAATCTCTCGGGAGCCTTTCCTCGCTTTCAGAACCAATTACCATGCAGCAACGTCAACTATACCATAATCCTCTTGTTATAATAAGGGATACAATCCTTAATACAGTATTAGTCATTAATCGGGACATCGCGGGCAGCCCATTTCAGGCCTACACTTCTCTACACCAAACGAGCCCGTCCGGCTAGCAAGTAGATCCCTCCTTAAAGAGAATTTCTCTGAGGTCTTGTTTTCCTTCTCGCAAAAAACGGAATAATAAAAAAAAAACATTCCTGTCACGCACCTGCAAACCCGCCGGCCACCAAGGGCCCCCAAACTATATGAGTCTAAATCCATTTTCCTCCCGTAAAACTTAAGTTCTTCCGAAACGAGGTAACCGAATACAACCTCCGGCACTCCCTCAAAAGCCCACACGCAGTGCACTTTCTCCAACACAGTCATAAATGTAAATGGCAAGACATATTTACTCTTTTTATTAATATCATTATTTTCCTCACCCTACAAAAATCATTCCACCCTTTCGATGAAAAAAAAAATCTTTTTTTTTTTTTTATGACGAGCCAGGGAAAGGAACCGTAGCCGCTCATTTACACCTCGAAAACAGAACACCTTGCAAAATTTTCTACTAAAAATATTGTACCTGCACATAAAAATTTCTGCGAATCTCCCTTCAGGTCAGTCCTTTACAAAAGTATGAATAAATAATGGCAATTCTAATGAATGACGTTTGTCAGAAAACACAATTTGACATGTAACCAGTTTCTGATTTATCTCAAATTCCAAAGCATAAAAGGAAATACATATCAGCCCCAGAGAAACCTGTGCTTTGAATGCTGATTTTATTTTAAAGTTCATGTTCATATGTCTCTGAAATGTCCTTAAACACAAAATAATTATTTGGGCACTGATTCCCATAAAGCTTTTATGGTTTGTGCAGTAGCATAAATAAGCTTTCAGCAACTACTAAATTTAAACTATTTTCAGTTTTTTTTTTCCTTTTTACACATCATGCATTAGGAGGTAGGATAAACAGGGAGACATGTGTATCAGGTGCAGCTAATCTCTCTTGAGGGGGAGGGGAAGCATCGGAAGGTGAAACTTGGAGATAAACTTATTGCTCTAAATGGGGGCTTATAGAAGCAACGCAGAGTGAATTTTTTCTTTGGAGTCTCTTCCGGGGACGGGGGAATGCTAATCTGCTCTCCATCCCTCTCCTCAATTTCTGTGAGCCTTTGGTTAGGAAGAGCGAGATGATCGCGCCTGTGGATTGCTTTTTCCAACCGATTTATATGTACACTAGTTTTTTGCAAAGGGTTGTTAGTCGGATCTATTATAAGATTTACGGCGCTAAGCTTATCAATGATCGTGGAAATACCTTTATTTAACGTGGAGAATTTTTTTGACCTTCCCGGTTTTATAGACGGATTAAAAAGATAAACCTGATCTCCTATTTCAAAATGTTTTTCGACTGCTGTCTTTTCCCGATATTTTTTTGTTTAGAGGCCGACTCATTTAGACTTTCGTGCACTTCTTTATACACTTTTTGTAGGGCTGGAATAATCTTATCACAATAAGAAGGTGCGTCTGAATAACTTAATTGAAAATTTTGTGTAAAGAGATTATATGGGTGATTTAATTCTCGCCCGTAGACAATTGACGCAGGAGAACGGTTTGTGCTGCAATGAGCATTAGTTCTCAAAGAGAGGAGGGCGAAAATTAATTTTTGATCCCAATCCGTTTGATTCTCATTTACTATGTGGGATAGAGCATTCATAAGTGTCGCATTTTGGCGTTCAATCGCACCATTTCCACTAGAATGAAAGGCTGAAGATGCTATTATCTTTATTCTTACTTCTGATAAACTTTATTTATAGCCGAGCTGATAAAATTAGAGCCCTGGTCTGACACGAGAACTTGCGGGGTTCCATGATAAGAGATAAATTCTGAAAGCTTTTCTGCAACTGTGTCAGATGTAATATCTGCCATTGCGTAAGCTTCAGGCCATTTACTGAACAAATCCACAAAAGCGATGATATATTTATTTCTAAAAAGGAAGGGGCCGATGGCGTCTACGTAGACATTTGAAAGGAGCCTTCGCTATCGGCAAACGTTGAAGGGGAGCGTAACGATTGCTTTTATGACTACGTTTCTCTTGACAACTTTGGCAAGAATCTACTAAGTTTTGTATATCGGCTGTCATGCCTGGCCAATAAAAATTTTGACGTATGCGTAAAAGGATTCTTCTATAACCAGGGTGGCAACTAACTATTGATTCATGGGTAAACTTAAAAACCTCTACAATTAACTTTTTTGGAACGACCAATTTATAGTTAATATTTGGATTCTTCTCTTCATTTCTAGTGCACATTAAGATGTCATCTTTTAAGAAAAATTTTAAATATGACGGAGCAATTTTTTCGTTGTTTATTAGTTTTTCCACTTGTTAATTCACTTTTCGTCAGTTTTTTGCTGCACTTTAATTTCATCGTAAAGATGATCATACGCTAAGAAGGCCTTAGTATTATTCGAGGAGGAAGTTGTGCAGAAATTTACTACGTTTTCAGGGTGCTGGGAAAATCGTGAGAAAAAATCGGCAACCGAACTACATTTTCCAGCTATACACTTTATATGAAAATCGAAATCATTTAGAGTAGCTATCCATTTTGCCATACGTGACGTGGGATCTTTAATTTTTAACATAGAGGTTAAGGGAGCGTGATCTGTATAAATAGTGAACCATTTGTTTGCTAAATAACCCTTAAAATGCGCCGTAGCCCAGAGTAGAGTGAGTAACTCCCTTTCCGTAGCGGAATAACGAGACTCTGGATCTTTCAATTTTCTGCTAGCATAGGCTACCGGTTTCGGGAAGTTGTATTCATCCATTTGGGATAAAACAGCGCCTAGAGCCTCTCCTCGCGCAACCGTAAACAAAATGAAAGGTTTATCAAAATCGGGCAGAGAAAGGATTGGTTCGGAGATTAAAGCCTGCTTAATATCATCAAATTACCGCTGGGCTTCAGGCGTCCCCACAAACTTATGTTTACTCTTAGTTAGATTTGTAAGAATTACAGTTCTCTTACTATAATCACTTAAATATTTGCGGTAAAAACTAGCAGTACCTAAGAAGGATTGTAATGCTTTTCTAGATGAAGGAACTTCAAAGTTTTTTATTATTTCTATATTTTTATTAATCGGAGCGCTCATACCCTTCTGAATTTCAAAAACTAGGTATTGAATATTGTTTTTAAGAAATTTACATTTCGAAGGTTTTAATTTTAGGTTGTTTGTCCGTAACCTTTCAAAAATTTGTTCTAACTTAATTAAATGCGAATCGATGTCTTTTGAAGAAATTAAAATATCGTTTGTATAAACTAAAATACCATTGCTTGCTAAATATCCTAAAATTAAATTCATTAAACGCTGAAAATAATTTGCGGAGGAGCTAATGCCAAAAGGAACTTGGGTAAAGTCGAAAAGTCCTTTATGCGTGATAATATCTGTTTTAATTGATCTTCTGGGGCGATTTTTTCCTGAAAAAATCCGGACGTTAGATCCAAAGTTGTAAAGTATTTTGAGCCTGCTAAAGCATCTATCGAGTCATTAATATTAGGGATAGGGTATGCGTCTTTGATCAAATTCTTATTTAGTCGTCTATAATCAGCAGCAAGCCTGAATTGAACGCACTCCTTTTTAACTAATAAGCCAGGTGATGAAAATTCTGACATGCTCGGAGTCAATATTCCTGCTTGTAGAAGAGTATCTAATTGCCGATCCATATCCCTCTTTAAATGGTGCGGGATTTTATACGCCCTAGATTTTATCGATGTGTCAGTATTTAGATGTATTCTGTGTGGTAACATATCACAACCGGGTAAATCCAGGACCGAATGAGCTAAAATATCTTTGTTTTTTTTTTTTTAAACTTTTGTATTCTTAGTTTTACTTTTCCCGATAAATGGTTAAGGTCAACCTCAGTATCCCATGAAAGGTCTGAATGATCGAAATTTTCAGTATTATTTAGCGCGCTTGTATCCTCAACTAATTCCGTTAAAAATGCTAGCTTCGTATTTTTATTTACTACAACCGGTTTGTCTGAAAAGTTCAAAACAGACGCAAAAATTCCTGTATTTACGTTGCATTCTGAAATAGACTAAAATAGACAGCCTTAATTTTTCCGCTATTGGATTCACGAGAACTTGTGTGAGTGAGAAATTTGAATGTTTTCCCTCTAGAAATAAATCCACAACCTGCTTAGAGAGAAGCGGAATAAGGAACTTTCTCCTCGCCACGGCAAAGGGAGGACTTTTTAGTTTCATTTCCGGTTCGCATTGACTGATTGCGAAGACAGCTTGTAAAGGGAGGGGGGTCTTCCGCATCCGTGAGAGAAATTTTGCGGTGACTATAATCGATTGTTACTTTGAATTGTTTGAGGAAAGGTGCGCATAGAATTACCTGAAAATGTTTACAAAGAGATCCCTGTGCGACAAAAAATACTGTTTCAAAACACTTTTCTCGGATTTGAAACTTAAGGTGCGCCTTTCGTGTTAACGTAACCTTTTCGCCTGTCACCGTTATAATTTGTGTGTTAGTAGTGTCTATATAATTTTTATTTAGATCTATACACTCTTCTGCAACGAGCTAAACCCGTATCAAAAAGAATTTGGACCTCTTTGTTCTCTAATTGAGCGAAACAATAGGGAGAGTTGAGATCTCTTTGAAGGAAAATACCGAAATATTATACTCTACCGGGTTATAAGGGCTCTCAGCAACCGCGTCTACCCGAACCGCCTCGCCCTGCGCTAGTTTTACGGATAGGGTTGACGGGACATAAAATCTTGCCCCGTATTTTCAGTATGGCGCAAGACTAGGTCATTTTGACTGCGAACGGAATTCCATCCTTTTTCCTCTAACAAAGCGAGTTGGAAAATTTTCTGTGGGGAAGAGGAATCTCTAGCAACGACGTTTTTCCTGATTTCGGGCGAAAGTTTCGTAAGAAGCATCGATTTTAGCATTTCCTGCCTCGTAGCCTCGATTGCGGTCTGGTCTCCCCCTTCTACTTGTAATAAATTAGCCGCCATTTTAGTTGCTCTTGCAACATATTCTCTGACAGACATCCCCGGGGGTTGCTTAAAATTTAGAAATCTAGTCATAATGGAATTTGCTGATTCGATGTTAGTAAATCATTCTGATAGGATTTTCTTAAGGTCGTCAATTGTATCCGATTCCTTTGCCAAAGTATTTAATAACAGCGCGGCGGATCCTACAACTCTGTTTTTTAAGGCAAAAAGCGTATCAGAATCTGACCACTGAAGGTACGTGGCCAGAGCACTGAATTTTTCAAGAAATTCCTCAAAATTTGGGGAGGGGTCAGTACCATTAAAGGTAGGTATAAGATTGAGATGCTCTAATAGAGCGATTTTTTGCTGAAAAATACGGAGGGAATTGCTTCCCTGGGCTTCCGTCCCCTCTCCCTCTGAATCTGACATTTCTACTTTTTTCTGTGCTTTTAAAATAGGGAAATAACTTTCAACCGCGGTTTAATTTACTGCACAACTTACAGTAGACTTATATGAAAAATCTGATACTAAATAACACCTTACGATACCGAAAAATAAAACACAATAAAAGATACAATGTAGGAAATGTGATCATAAATAATCAAACAATGCTTATTTTTTTTTTCTTTTAAAATATTAATACTGCACGTTCTGAAGTTATAAATCAATGCTTTAAATTGTGCAGAATAACTTATTCCTTAAGAGATAAATACTTAAAAGAACAACTATTTCTTTCACCAAAATAATAAATTATGAGCACGTTTCCCTTTATATTTAAATAACAATATGTATCATCAACAAGCATATACCAAAACTCAATCGAATTCAAATTTTTGACAAAAATAATAAAAATTAAAATAATTACTGATATTATATTTTACTAACCGATACAGATAAACCTTATTTCCCTACTTCTTAGGACTCATAAAATAAGAATAATACACACTTTCGAAAAATGAAAATAAAAAACACCATAAGGAATACAAAACACAAATTACACTATGAATCAAAGAAATAATTAAATTTTGCGTACCACATAAGACACAGCATAAAATATTTTTTTTTTTTTTTATGGCTAATAACTAGGTTCGGCTATACTACGGCACCACCTGTTGTGCTCTCTTTTCATTTGAGAATATACAACCCTTTTCTTTGGAGAAGAATTCAAAAATTCGAAAAAAGAATAACCTCATTAAATTTTCCAATTTTAGAATAACAATACTTCTACAGCCGTGATCTATTTCTCCCCTCACCCCTTTTTCCTTCTTATATCATAAAGTTACTTTAAATAATTTCATTAACTAAGATTCTAGTATTTCTTTCACTTTTCTCTAATCATTTATTAATCTCATCAATTAACCACAGTATGCAATATAATTATCCTCATTACTTGGACACAGTCTAAACATTTCATTGGAACTTAAAATATGGCTGAAGCAAACATCTACATTTATTCTGAGTTACACACTAAAATTCTTTATCTTCTAGATTAAAGAATACACTAATTATGGAACTCCGAAGAAATGATAAAATATATAGGCCTATTATTAAAATTCCAAATATAGAGCAACTGGAGTTTATCTGAAAATGTATAATTACATAGAATATCCGATACACAAGTTCTATACAAAGAACAATTTCTAGTTTATCTTAGTTTATCTGAAAATTAATAATTAAAGAGAACAACCTATATAACAATGCCATACATAGAACAATTTTACAAATTTTCACAAGCTTACCGAGGATCCGGCTTGAAGGGGATTCCTTACTGCTAATCAGTTCCTTAAGATAGTCCAATACTATAACAAAGTCATGAGACGAGTTAACGTGGCCTAAAGTTATTGACACCGAACGACGCTCAATTCCAAACGGGAAAAATGGACTCATAGAGGGGCCTGGAACTCCCAAAGTTTCACGGGTCCAAAGAGCAATATAGCTGGGGCTATGGAAGCCATCACAAAACTGCACGCTGGCAAATTAAACCAAAATCTGGATGTCTCTAATTCGTTTTAGGCCAACACACTGGAGTCATCTTCGATTCTCACGTTGCGACGAAGCTTATTACTTCACTTATCGCTCTATCACGAGCCGGGCGATATCTTGGAAGCCTTTCCTCGCTTTCAGTACCAGTATCATGCAACAGTGTCAACCATACCCTAATCCTCTTGTTTTAATAAGAGACACAACCATTAATAAATTATTAGTTGTTATTCTGGACATCAAGGGTAGCACATTTCAGGCCTCACACTGGCGATTTCTCGGGTGCCTTTCCTCGCTTTCAGAACCAATTACGATGCAGCAACGTCAACTACACCATAATCCTCTTGTAATAATAAGGGATACAATCCTTAATACAGTATTAGTCATTAATCGGAACATCGCGGGCAGCCCATTTCAGGCCTAACACTTCTCTATATCCAAGCGAGGTCGTCCGGTAAGCGAGCAGTTCCCTCCTTAGAGAGAATTTCTCTGAGGTCTTGCTTTCCTTCTCGCAAAAAACGGAATAATAAAAAAAAATTCCTCTCTCGCACCCGCAGACACGCCGGCCACTAAGGGCCCCCCAACTATATGAGTCTAAATCCATTTTCCTCACATAAAACTTAAGTTCTCCCGAAACGAGATAACCGTTGATACAACCTCCGGCACCCCCGCAAAAGCCCACACACAATGCATTTTCTCCAACAGAGTCATAAATGAAGATGGCAAGACATATTTACTCTTTTTATTATTATCATTATTTTCATCACACGTTTTATAATACAAAATGAAGTCCAACATCCCAACATATACAGGGTGAGGTGACATATTCTGCCAAAAGAAAGGAGGTGATAGAACAGCCCATTGGGAGCATAAAACACTATAGAATCCCGGTCCTATCTCTAACCGTTTGTGAGTTATGGTAGATAGAAGAAAAATCTGGTTTTTTCATCCCGTCTGAAAAAACCCAAATTTGTGAGCTTTCTGCAAGACTTACACGCAAAATAAGCACATATTTGGAAAGAGCAGAATAAATCCTATCGGGTGACACTATTTACATCAGGATACCTTAATTTGACGGCCAGCTACAAGCGCTAAAACATTGGTGAAGTTTAAAATCGAGTTGTCACCAAATTCTTTAACCAGCAATTCAGCAAACACCGTTCAAGCTACAATCGGTCAAATTTACCAGAAACTTCTCCATTCCACAAGCTTTAGAATGAGCCCACAATAAACCATATCGGTTTTCTAATTCAGAGAAATTTACCCTTTTGTTTGAAATTCATTCATCACTGAACTCGACGTTCGTCGAGAAGAAGACTCACGAGGAGCCACGGTCATTCCTGACTTTATGTCCGCCTTCAGCCCGCTGTTTTGTCAGATGCAAAAATGAAAGTTTTAAAGACAAACAAGAAAAGTTGCAGTTGTATTATGTTTACAAAGACAATGGAATGGAAGCAAAAGAAGTATGACGTTTCTCACGTCTTTCACAAAGGAATATGGAAAAAAAAATGACGTATCACAAGTTTATGATTAAAAAACATATGCATTCGAAAGGATGTGTGAAATTCAGTGCCGCTGCTGAAATTGGTCACCCCCACACCTGATACATGCCCTTGCCCGCTTACGAACGGAAACCCCAGTAGCGCTTAGCGAAAGCTCATCCCTCAGTTTTATTATTGCATCATCACGCCGGCTGCTTAAATCTTGCAAACTGGCAACTTCTGTGCGGTAAACTTTTTGCTTCAGGAAATCCCAAACATAGAAGTCCAATGGAGTGAGATCTGGCAATCTAGGTGACCAAAGAATTGGTCCATTACGACCAATCCATCGCGATACTGCTGAGTCAAGAAGTCCCGAACGGCTTTGGAAGAATGTGCAGGGACACCATCGTGTTGGAAAATGATTTCCGCTCTTTGGGGTACAGGAATGACATCAAGTAATCCTGGAAGATATTCCAGAAACTCCAAATATGTATTGCTTGTCAGATGACCTTGGAACACATGTGGACCTATCAAGCGATCGCCAACCACTCCAAGCCAAACATTTAAGCTGAATCGCGTCTGGAACGATGAGTTTCGTGTTACAAATGGATTTTGTTGAGCGTAATGATGCCAGTTATGTAAATTTTACATGCCATCCCGAGTGAAAAGTGACTCATCTGTCCACAGTATCGTTCTAAGGAAATGTTGTTTCTCAATATCTCGCTCCAAAAGCCAGCGGCAGAATGTTACTCGCTTTTTGAAATCTGAGCGGCGTAATTCTTGTACCGGTGTGATTTTGTATGGATGATACTGGTTTTTGCTCAAAACATTCATCACTTTACTTTGAGAGATTCCACCTTCTCTCGCAAGTGTGCGTGAACTTATATTTGAATTTTCCTCCACTCGGTCGGGTACGGACTCCTCAGTGGTGGCGAAGCGGTGGCGGATCGGCGATCATGGCTACTTTCGTTCACCCTACCGAACGACCCACTTTCCCTAAGCCTTCGATGAATATCGGCAAATACAGCACGGTTGAGCACACGACGATAAGGCTAACATAGACGGTACTCTTCTTCGGCTCTCCGAAAGTTACCATCGCAAAATCCATACACAAAATGCATATCCGCATACTCTTCATTTGTAAATCTAGACATATCTGTTTACAGGTTGGAAAGTATGACAATTTGATCCCTATGATGACTTCAATTAAAAATAAAAGTCAGAAGGGTAAACAAAAAGGGCCAAATTTTCAATATTGATTTACAAAAGTAGAAGGAAAAAAGTGCAACGGAATAAGAACCATCTTGGTTAATTCGTACCAATGTAGGAAAACATACTAAGTACAGTCGGCTGCAAAATTATTCGAGCACTAGCCAATAATTCCTATATTTAAAAAGTACACTTAAGACTGTTTTGCTAAGTAAATCCTTGTCGAATCATGTACTTAGACTGATTAAGAACATGACTCGACAAGGGTTTATTTAACAAAGCTGTATTAAGTGTACTTTTTTTGGCAAGGATTATTGCTAGTGCTCGAATAATTTTGCAGTCAACTGTATGAACTTGTGAGGTATAGCAAAGTGCTACAATTAAAATTCGCACTTTAAGAGTAAAACGTGAATGTGAAGAATTTAGGATTCGATTGAGTAATAGAGTTAGTTCCTATGATGAATGAGAAACGCAATTGTAAGGTGCCATATGCTAATAGCTTGGAAAATGAGATGGATAAAAGGCGATGTATTTCATAGTAAGAGTGAGTTGGAGTTAGAGTTGGATGGTAGTAGGGAGGTAGCCGAGAGAGGTAGATGAGGAATTAGAAGTAGAAGGGGGTTGGAGGAGTTAGTTGTTAGCGGATATAGTTGAAGATAGTAAGTCGAGTAGTATCGTGGTGTCAGGGAATCCTCCCACATACGAAAGATTACTAAGCAGTAACAGTTAATGAAGTAAACGAAGTAATTGAAATTATTTGTGGTTAAATAAGTAAAGTTAAAAGTATTTAAGAAGGCTGCCCATTGAAAGTTATAAAGATATTTAATGTAGTTATAGTCCAACGCCCACCTTTCTATTAAGCTCAAATAAAAGCTCATTTATTTTATAAATTGACTTTGTCATTACTTAAGTAATTAAGTTTCAGCTTCAAGCTAAAGTAAAATAAGGATGGCGACGACAAATCGTTCGTCACAAACTAAGAGAGAGCAAGCAGACGTGACAGCAGCGTGAAAGGAATCAGCCGAGCTCAGGCAAAGTCCAGAAAATGCTAAAGCAAGAAACAGCATAAAACGTAAAAGAAGCTGACAAGCTAATGAGCTGTTACAGATTGACTCGCCTTTTGTACCCAGGAGTGGGATGCGCGCACAAGAAGGTTGGAATACATCTGCAAATCACTAAGAGTCCTTATGCATACAGTCACGAATAGTGCTGGACGATATCAGAAATTAAATATCGCGATATATCACCAAGTTAATATCGATATTAGCGATATATTGCGATATTTCTTTCAAGGCAGAAAAAAATAGACAGTTGTTATTTTTTAAAGACATATGCACACGAATTTTAAAGTATACAAGTATAGAGTGTTTTCCATGTATTTTCTGGTACATTACTACCATAACTTTATCATAAAAAAAATCATAAAAAGTAAATTAATGTTTTGTGTTTCTTATAACTTATACTATTGCTTTTTAGTATACCTCTGTATAGTTTATTCTCTATTCTTCCCATTTTAAGCTTTAATTATTTTAAAATCATATTTTAACACAGCTAATATGTGATCTGTGTTTTATTTGTACCAAGTATATCAAAATTCATAATTCTACTAAAAATAAAGATTCAGAAAAATTGTCTTAAGATGCAGGTATTAAATAAAAATGAAAATCATTTTAATTAGTTCAGAATTGCCATTATAAATAGTTCAGAATTGCCATTGAATACACTTTTTTGGTTGTAGAAAGTAATATTTTTTACTTAAAACTCTTATATGCATCCTAAATGTCTGTTACTTGTCATTTTTATTTTTGTATCCTCTTACCAAATCATTACAATATCTTTTAAATATATATGTTCAATTCACATTCGTAATAGTTTCACAATAATTGAAATTTGAATTACATATTATATATATATATGTGTGTGTGTGTGTGTGTATTTATGTATACATTGTCAGTATAAAAATTATATTATTTAAACAAAATTATGTTGAAGTTTCATTTTGTTACTTAAAGTAACTCATTTTGCATTTAAACCAATTTTATTTAACATGTACGGCTTTAAAAATAAAATAAATAAATAAATAAATAAATGGAAAGAGAAAAAATAAATGCTACATAAAAAAAGTAATAAACTATTCAATATTATATAGTTCTATAAAGAAACTGTCACTGTAAAATTACTGACGATAAAACTTTATTTTACATCAGTTAGATAGCACCCTTTCTCCCTTCCCATGTTATTCAACGGGGTTTTGGTCGCTTCGTTTTATAAAAATATTTTATTCAAAAATGAACTTTTTCGAATTCTGTTTTTTGAATATTACTCTTTGAACAGGTCGTCTTTTAGCTTAGTGAGCAATTTTTCGAAAAAATAAATTTAAATATTTTATTTAGAGATCAACACTTAGAGTCCATAATTTACTTATTGAAATAAAATATTTAAACTAATTTTTTCGAAAAATTACTCACTAAGCTAAAAGGCGACCCGTTCAAAGAGTAATATTCAAAAAACAGAATTTGAAAAACTTCATTTTTAAGTGAGATATTTTTATAAAACGAAGCAACGAAAATCCCATTGGATAACATGGGAAAGGAGAAAGGGATGATGTACTGACTGATGTACAGTCTTAATAAAAAAAAATATTTTATCGAAATATTTAATAATAATAAAATAATATTAAAAAAAAAATACATTCCATAATTGCTTATATTTTCAGAAGTTTTTTATTAAACGCTAAGAAAATTTGCAAAAAAACTCTTCTAGTAGATATCAGTTCAGTGATGCCAGATGGTCGAAAATTATTTCCCCAAACAAGTCTTCAAATTTCCCCAAATCACGTTTTTTTTTTTTTTTTTTTTTTTTTTTCGAAAAAATCCCCAACTTGATTTCTACTAAAAAGAGAAAATAAAAATTTAAAAAAAAAAAAAAAAAAAAAAAATCAAGCAGATTTTTCTATGATTTAAGCTCAGATTTTTCCCCAAATGAAGGCAATTTTTGAAAAAATCCCCAAACAATAAAGCTATTGAAAGTCTCTAGACATAGGGATAAATCATTACGTTACCAACATTGACAGAAAGTTGAAAAACGCCCCAGATTTGTCCCCAAAAATTTTAGAATTCCCCAAAAATGTCCCCACAAACATTTGGTCTCCAAAATTGTCCCCAGAAGCCTCAAAACTCCCTAAAATGGGGACAAAATCCCCAATCTGGCATCACTGTATCAGTTCGGCTTTGATGATCTTTATTAAACACATGTTGAAGCATGTTATTGGCCATTTTATATCGACACTTTGAAATAGACCGATATCAATGAACCAATAGCAGGAAAGGAACTAAAATAGAAGATATTGTTTTCATTTGTCATATTGCCTTTTCTGTGGTTTCCATCACCTACGATATGCATGAATGTAGAGTGGGAATTCAATATAGTGTAATATATCAGAACCTATAATAGATATCTCGGATAGGGATATATCGTTTCGACTAATATCAAATCTCTTTCCTAGTAAACACACCTGCTGATTATAGGTATTGTGATATTGGAGTACAGTCGGCTGCAAAATTATTCGAGCACTAGCCAATAATTCCTATATTTAAAAAGTACACTTAAGACTGTTTTGCTAAGTAAATCCTTGTCGAATCATGTACTTAGACTGATTAAGAACATGACTCGACAAGGATTTATTTAACAAAGCTGTATTAAGTGTACTTTTTTTTGGCAAGGATTATTGCTGGTGCTCGAATAATTTTGCAGTCGACTGTATGTCTGATGAATTTTTTCTGAAGGGATAGAACCGTGACCTTGAACGAAGTCAGCTTATTCACGGGATAATTCAAAGCAGATGGCTTTCAATAAATACTGTTTTTTTTTTTTTTTTTTTTTATTATGCGGTGGCCTTTTTAAAGCAGTGATGTTTAGATTTGAGGTTATGAAAGATGAGGAAGTATATGTATATGTATTGCAATAGAGATCGTTTGGCGTGGGGCTATTTTTTCTAGTTTATCAGTGAGTAATTAGAGGAAAGTAGAAAATGAGTATTAAAATAAGATATTCGGCGCTTTTTTTCTTCGGGTTTCGCTCTCGTTAGCTGTTGTATGTTGGCTGATCGGGTTTCATTCGCTCGAGTTTCGTTCACTCGGGTGCGCACTCGGCAATATCGTTAAAGGGATATATTGGAGGAGCTAGATCTTAAATATTGTTATCGGGATATTAAAAAAATATCGATACTTGGGGATATATTGATAAATAATCCAGCCCTAGTCACGAATTTGCATACGTTCCATTTACTCACCATCGTGTCGTTTGACGAATTTCGACGAACGCCGTTTTCAGTGATGTATTGCAAACAAAAGGCTAAATTTCTCCTGAACTGGAACACCGATATGGTTTATCGTGGGTTCATTCTAAAGCTTGTGGAATGGAGACGTTTTTGGTAAATTTGACCGATTGTAGCTTGAACGGTGTTTGCAGAATTGCCGGTTAATGAATTTGGCAACAACTCGATTCTAAATTTCGCCAGTGTTTTAGCGCTTGTAGCTTGCCGTAAAATTAAGGTGTCTTGATGTAAATGGTGTCAACCGATACAATATTTTCTGCTCTTTCTAAATATGTGCTTATAAGTCGAAAATGTGTGCTTTCTAAATATGTGCTAAATAAGTCTTTCAGAAAGCTCACAAATTTGGGTTTTTTCAGACGGGATGGAAAAAAAAAAACAGATTTTTCTGCTATCTACCATAACTCGAAAACGGTCAGACATAAGACATAGGTCAGACATTTTATGGTGTTTTATGCTCCCCATGGGCTGTTCTATCACCTCCTTTTGAGATTATGTCAAACTCACCCTGTATATCTACTTTAATTGTAACTCTTCTTCACTTGCTATAAGGTGTTTCATTATCTATGATAAATGCATGGATTTCCCCTTTCTTTTTTTTCTTTTTTTTTTTTTTCCATTTATAATCCATTTTTTTTATACTTACGTTTCAGAATTTAATTTAGAAGCTGTCGTAACTCCAGAACTCGAAAGAAGTGCAATTCAATATTTTCTGGACACAAAGCAGCAATACGTTTGCAACATCGATAAATGGGGACCAAACATTTTAAGAACTGCGGTGGCTTTGTTTCTGGCTGACTCACGATATTTTACTGCTGGTAACGAAACTGGTGAAAGCATTGCGAAGGAAATGGCCTTAAAAATTATGTCAAAGATGGTCATGTAAGTAATACGTCAACTTTATTTTTGTTATATATGGTTATACCACCTAAAATATACAGTGTGGCAAGCGCTTAAACATCATCATATCAATCTGAAGATGACTTATAGATGAAAAAGACGTCCATGGGCATCCTATGGACACCTTCAGGATGTATTTTGGACAAGTGTGTTGTTAGGGCTGTAATGCTTAAAATAGTCCTAAAACAAATTAAGCCTACCGGACAGCGCTGCGATTGAAATTCTTACTCGAATCGTAAACATTGCATAACAGTTGATTGGTCCTCACAGTTTCGGCTGTTCAATTACTTTAGCTACGCCAGCACCTCCTGTAACAATGCCTCCGAACTAAGCTTTACGTCATCGAAGATTGGTCGATTTTATACAATTAATACTTCCTATAATATAGATTGAATCGTGGGGATTGGATGTAATCGGAATATCTTCCGTGACGTAGAGTTTTACTCGGAGGCGTTATTACAGGGGGTGTTGGCTACGCACATAAATAACCAAAAATGTATTAGTTTAGGTTTTACAAGCAAGAATCACGATCGCACTGACCTCTTGTGATACTCTTAATCTTTAGAGCACTGTTTTGCTGGAAGATTACCACACTCTTTGTTCTAAACGCTGTAATATTGCAGTTTACACATTTTGTGATGTATAAATAATCGTCTTAATTATATTCCTCTAGTTTCCCATGCGTAAAGCTTGAAATTAACGTCATAGATAAAAAGCCCTTCTTAACTAGTCAGGTTCCACCCACCGAGTGATCGATATTTTGAAATAAACCTATTTGCAAATTCAGTGATTGCATATTTTTCCCAGAAGCCCTATTCGCCAAATGGTCATATGTTGTGTTAAATAGAAAATAATAATAATAATAATAATAATAATAATAATAAAATGTTTAAATTTTAATAGTTTTTTTTAATTAACGGAATTCGAGTAATGGAATACAATATTTAATTGTAATTATTTGAGAAAGTAAATTTCGTTTCAAATTCATAAAAATCGTTGCAAGATTATTTGTCAACGGGATAATATGCAAGCGAAGTTACGACGTCACTGACCGTCCGTAGATGCAAGAAAAAGATTTCCTATGCTAATCGCCTATTGGATTTTTTGTAAAAAAATTTTCAAAATCGAGGAAAATTATTTCCGATTTTAATCCCCATATTTGGGTATAGATATGTATTAATTATCGTATGCATGTGTTAGATTGAGTTATTTTGCTGTCAAATTGACAAACTTTTAATTTTAAACTGGGCGTTTTTTTTATTTGGCGATCAATAACGTAATACGAAAATATACACGCCACATGTATATTTTGGTAATATGTATTGCGCGAAATATTGTTTCATATTTATTATCCACGTTTCTCTTAATATAAGTTGTTAAAATAACCATGATTTTTGAAAGGAATTAAATATATTCGCCAGATAATTTAGTGATATCTTTTTCCCGCCAAGGTTGACAGATATGAAATCTATTCCGCTGCAACATATTAGTATCTAATATCAGATACTTTATTTAGACATTTGAAAATAAATTTGACGACAAATTATGATGGAATATTTATCATTTCCCTTTTAATTAGTGCATTAGTTGGATATTTATTGTGTAAATATCATCGTTTGGAATGAAACGTTTATGTTTTCAATCGAATATGGAAGTTTGCCATACATTTTTTCTAGAGTTTTGAAATAAAAAATTAAAATTTTATCAATTTTACTTCAAAAATATCTTAATCTAACGCATGCACAAGATAACTAAGACACACGTATACCTAAATATGGGGATTAAAATCAGGAAATAATTTCCCTCGATTTTTAATAATTTTTTACAAAAAATCCAATGGACGAATAACATAGGATATATCTTTCTTGCTTCCACGAACGGTCAGTGACGTTACAGCTCGCATGCGCATAGTATCTGAATACGGCAAATTTATCCTCCCCCTTTTTTTTTCTCATGATAATTTAAATTGTTTATTATTGATTTACATAATATTTTTTAATAATTACAATATATTTTATAACTAATCTGTTACACCTACGTTACACAAATGATAAGTTTATTTTTGTCTGTTTTTCTCTACTTTTATTTTTACCATGTTTTTATTAACTTCGATTCTTGTTTGTTTGTGGGTTTGTGGGTTTGTTTGTTTGTGTGTTTGTCAGGGACAAATCTTGCAATCGATTTTTAACTAACTTCCCGACTAGCTAGATATTTGAAATTTTCAGGACAGCTCACAACACGGTGACAATACATTTTTCTAATAATTTTAGTCAACTATTTCAAGTCCCGCTGCCTTCGGCAGCGCTTATATGATTCGACAAAAAATTTATTTAACCAACTTCCCGACTAGCTAGACATTTGAAACTTTCAGAATAGTTCACAACACGGTGAAAATGCATTTTCTTAAAACCTTTAGCCAACTGTTTCGGGTTCCTGCTGCCTTCGGCAGCGTTATCAGTACAAAGCTTGCAATCGATTTTTCACTAACTTTCCGACTAGCTAGACATTTGAAACTTTTAGGACAGCTCACAACACGGAGACAATACATTTTTCTAATAATTTTAGTCAACTATTTCAGGTCCCGCTACCTTCGGCAGCGCTTATATAATTTGACAGAACATTTTTTTAACTAACTTCCCGACTAGCTAGACATTTGAAACTTTCAGAATAGTTCAGAACACGGTGAAAATGCATTTTCTTAAAACCTTTAGCCAACTGTTTCGGGTTCCTGCTGCCTTCGGCAGCGTTATCAGTACAAAGCTTGCAATCGATTTTTCACTAACTTTCCGACTAGCTAGACATTTGAAACTTTTAGGAAAGCTCACAACACGGTGACAATACATTTTTCTAATAATTTTAGTCAATTATTTCAGGTCCCGCTGCCTTCGGCAGTGCTTATATAATTTGACAGAACATTTTTTTAACTAACTTCCCGACTAGCTAGACATTTAAAATTTTCAGAATAGTTCAGAACACGGTGAAAATGCATTTTTTTAATACCTTTAGCCAACTGTTTCGGGTTCCTGCTGCCTTCGGCAGCGTTATCAGTACAAAGCTTGCAATCGATTTTTCACTAACTTTCCGACTAGCTAGACATTTGAAACTTTTAGGACAGCCCACAACACGGTGACAATACATTTTTCTAATAATTTTAGTCAACTATTTCAGGTCCCGCTGCCTTCGGCAGCGCTTATATAATTCGACAGAACATTTATTTAACCCTACTTCCCGACTAGCTAGACATTTAAAATTTTCAGAATAGTTCAGAACACGGTGAAAATGCATGTTTTTAAATACCTTTAGCCAACTGTTTCGGGTTCTGCTGCCTTCGGCAGCGTTACCAGTACAAAGCTTGCAATCGATTTTTCACTAACTTCCCGACTAGCTAGATATTTGAAACTTCTTGGATAGCTCAGAACACGGTGGCAATATATATTTTTTTAATACTTTCAGTCAACTGTTTCAGGTCCCTACTGCCTTCGGCAGCGTTCATATGATTCAACAGAAAATTTATTAAACTAACTTCCCGAGTAGCTAGACATTTGAAACTTTCGGAACAGTTCAGAATACGGTGAAAATGCTTTTTAAAAATATTTTTATCCGATTGCTTCGGGACCCTGCTGCCTTCGGCAGCGTTTCTAGTACAAAGCTTGCAATCAACTTTTAACTAACTTCCGGGCTAGATAGCCATTTGAAACTTTTATAATAGCTCAAAAGACGATAGCAAGGAATTTTTTTAATACTTTTATCCAATTGCTATGGTTCCGGCTGCCTTCAGTAGCGTTTATATGATTCAACAGAAAATTAAAAAACATGGTTTATAAAAAAATTTTTATCTTATAATTATTTATTTTATATTTATTTAAAAATCACTGGAAAAAATAAAAAAAAAAATATTTAATTTTTTCCAGCACGCTGCTGCAGTTGTGACCTCATTTTTTTCTGTTAAATCGAGTTTTTTTTTTTTTTTTTTTTTTTTTTTTTTTAATAACTTTTCGAAAGCATGGATAATATTTTATTTAAGTTATTTCAATATATCGTTCCAGAAGCAACGACATCAGTTTCAAGCGTTAGTTTCCAGGACCTTAAGCTTATTTTCCCGTGTGTAACGGTGGAAAATAATATCATGGCTACATTAATGTTTTGAAATGAATGAAATAAAATTTTATCCATAGCTACATTAATATTTTGAAATGAATAAAATAAATTTTAATGGTTCCCATGAGTGCCTTTCAAACGAGTAAAATAATGAAGAAAAATTATTTATTAGAAAACATTGCATTACAACTGCAGCAATGTGTTAATAAAAGAAAATAAATTTTCATCCATGTTTATATATTTATGGGAGAGTCGTCCATTGATTCAAATAATAAATTTAAAATTATATAAAATTCATTAGTTCATTTACAGAGAATATCTAGTTTTAAATATTTGATTTGAGTATAGTACTGCAGACATCAAAGAGTACTCGGAATGGTGAAATGAAACATGAAGGTATCAATTTATTAGTCAAAAGTCATATTTTCATCACCTTGAAAATACTTTCCTAAAACTACAATGCTTTTCTGTCAACGTTTTTTTTCCAGTCATCAAAATATGTCCCACGTTCGTTTTTGTGAATGCCCTTCTTCAGAGATCGTAGCGAATTTTCTTTTATCGAATTAATCGACAGAAAACGATGATCATGAAGAGAAGACACAGTTTCAACCATAGATGTTAGAAAACGTTACGTGGCGCTATATCATGAGAATACGGTGTTTGTGTTGTCGTATTTCTTCAGCGTTTGAGTAAAAATTGACGGATAATAAAGGCAGTGTGAGAAGGTTCATTATCATGGAGCAAAACCAATGAGTTTTCTCGCCGCATTTCAGACCGCGTAAATACGGGCTAGTAATTCCTTATAAAGACCCCAAATCGAGGGCAACCCCTCAGGCTCTATTGCAATCAATCGGCCTTAATCCTAATACCATTTCAGATCGTTTTCGACGAATTGTTTGTGTTTCCCGCCAATGATGGTTGAATGGATGGATGGTTGGGTTTTACGTCGCACTAGTGCTGCGCAGATGGGCAATTGGCGACGGTCTGGGACACACCCCTAGAGGTGGTCCGGAGACATGCCATCACAGTTTTGATCCTCCACGGAAGGGATGGCTCTCCCGCTTCGGTGACCCCCAGAGTTATAATTTTTTATGGGAACATGGAGGGCATTGCGGCCACGACATATTTTACGTGCACCAGCCACCATTAGTGTACACGACGGTCTTTTGCCGGCTCGAGTACTGAACCCGCAGTCTTCCATTTACGAGGCCGGCGCTCTACCGACTGGGCTACCGCGGCACTCCCGCCAAAGGTGCAAAATCCCCAAATAATAATCTTTATCGACTGTCTGGTCAGTTAGTAGGAATTCATAAAGTATTACATATCGAAAATCAAAGAAGGCACTCAGCTTTACCTTGATTTACGAGCAACTTTAACGTGGTCTTTTATTCCTTGCTTTTTTTTTCAAGCGCCATCCACTAAATTGTTTAGCTGCATCTGTGTTAAAAGCATAAGTCCAATTGTTTCATCGCCAGTAAACGTGTTTTAAAAAGGAATCGCTTTGTAAAAGCATCTCTCAGGCCACTTAAACACTTTGTTGTTTTTGAAAGAAATTCAAAGTTTTTGGAAAAATTCGAGATGCGATGCGTCACTACCCTAAAATTGCTTGCAGGAACCAAATGGACCCCCAACGGATGTTCACATGCGATTTCGTTTCTTTCTGCGTACCTGGGTAAAGCACTGCCTCAGGCAACAGAGAATCGAATCCGACATATAGCGGATAGGTGCTGCAAAAAACACTGATAATCCGTATCAAGGATTGGGTCGAATTCTGTAGAATTTCCTTTTAAATTTTATATTGTTTTGAGATTTTATATTTATAAACGATTTGTTTAAACATAGCTATAAGCTAAGCTTCTGAAGTTAATAATAAAGGTTGAAATAAATTTTGTACATAAAGCTGTAATTGCCAACTGTAATAACATGTAACATTACCTTTCTTCCCTGCTGCAGGAAGAAGAACTTTTCTACAAAAGACTTAGCACTACTTACCAACGCAATGACAGTGTCTTGCATGAATCCCAAAAATTTTTACGGATTCGATGTCGTAGCTAAATTACGGAAGCGAGTAAACAAAAGCAATCAAATCAATCCATTTTTCGTTTTGGCGCTTTGTAATGGTGGAGACAACATGACAATGGAATATGTCCATAAACTTCAACAGCTGTTTAACCATCAATCAGGACATTCCTTGACAGGTAAGAATTTTCAAAATTTAAAATTATCTAGAAAATAACTCTGTTTAAAATATTTAAAAATCATTACGTCTCGTAGTTAAATTAAATTTTAATCACATTCAAAACTGAGAGAGATAATATACACTAAAAATATACATTTTAAAACATTAAAAACACAAAACACAAATTTAAACGTTTCGAACCATTTACAGGCTCTTCATCAGTAAATAACATCAAATGTAAATGTTGTGAAGAACAACAGACTTTGATTAAGTAAGTACAACGTATTCATCAGGAACTGCGCATGCCTCATTAAGTGGCGAAAAATATTGATTTGTGTACCAGCCCTCCAGGAAAATTCTTGAGTGATAATTTAAACAATTAGATATGATTATTTTAGAACTCTTAAAATCAGGTAAATGGTCAGATTCTGTGGCATGCTGTACAATTTTCGAACGTATATCACGGTTTTTGAAATTTGTTTTATGTTTCTTTGTTCGAGTATGAAGAGAACGGCCAGTTTGACCAATATAAACCGAATTACAAGATTTACAAGGGATATTATAAATAACTCCTGTACGGGAAAAAAGGGGGGGGGGGTAACTGTTTTAAAATTAGAAAGGAAATTACGAATTAGAAATTGGGGTTCATAGGAAACAGATAAATTAACAGTGCGTAAAACTTTGGCAACAGATTCAGAAATATTTTTATAGTAAGGAATAGTAACGAACGATTTAGGTGATTTAGATGGATTAGTTTCATGATTATCTTTAATAAAGTCATACTCTTTTAATTTTCTTTTAAGCCAGCGAGAGGGATAATTATTACGCTTTAAGTCCAAAAAAATTCGTTTCAATTCCAACTGGAAAAGCTCATCGGTACTGCAATATAATTTTGCACGGTGAAGTAAAGTATGGAAAACAGCAGATTTATGCGAAGAAGGGTTAGCTGAATTAAAATTTAAATACTGGCCTGAAAATGTACGTTTCCTATAAACAGAAGTAACAAGTAACAAATTTAGAATAAGTATCAGAAGGTGAACGCTCAATTAAAATATCTAAGAAAGGGAGTTTATTATCTTTTTCTTGTTCTAAGGTAAATTGAATTGAAGGATTAACGGAATTAGCATAATTAAGAATATCAGAAACATGTTGATTATCAGTGATTATAAAAATATCGTCTACATATCTACGCCAAAAATAATTTTTTTATGTAAATAAGAATTAATTTGATTTTCAATAAACTGCATGACTATTTCTGCAATTCTAACTGAAATGGGGGAGCCCATAGCAGTGCCATTAATTTGTTGATAATAAGAATTATTAAAGCTAAAACAGTTGGAATTTAAACAAAAAGAAATAAGTTCAATTAAATTATCAGTATCTAAATAATTGTTGAAAGAAATGTTATTGCAAATTTTTCGAATAATATCACAAGCATAAGGGATAGGAATAGATGTGAACAGAGAAACAACATCAAGTGAAATCATTAAACTATCAGAGGGAATACTATTTTGTTTTAAATCATCAAGAAAGCTATAAGCAGAAAGTATACTAAACTGGGAATTCAATGTAAAAGGTTTAAGATAATCAGACAGAAAACGGGATAAATTATACAGAGGGGATTTAGAATAATCTATTATTGGACGAAGAGGAGAATCCGGTTTATGTATCTTTGGTAAGCCATAGAAAATACGTGCAGAACCAGAGTAACAGCTCAAAGTTTTAGCTGCAGAAGAGTCAAATTTTCCAAGTTTTTCATATTTACTAATTAAACTGTTCAATTTTCTCTGGATGGCAGGGATATTATCTTTATTTAGCAGTTTATATGTAGAATTATCATTTAATAAAGTTAAAGCTTTCTTTTCATAATCATGCCTATCAAGAAAAACTGTAACACGACCTTTATCTGCACGACTAACAACAATTGAAGGATCACTTGAACAGTGTTTCAGGATCTTTAATTCGGAAGAGTGATGAGGGGGAGTATCATATGAATTACGTAACAAATCTTTCGAAATTTCAGTTCGTACATGGTGCTTATCTCGCACAGGGAGTCTATTAATGTGATGATCAACAGCAGCTAAAAGCCTAGGAACATCAACTTTAGGTCCACCAATATAAAAATTCAAACCACGATCAAGAATTGACAGTTCATTGTCAACATTTTTCGCCACTTAATGAGGCATGCGCAGTTCCTGATGAATACGTTGTACTTACTTAATCAAAGTCTGTTGTTCTTCTCAACATTTACATTTGCTGTTTTTTACTGATGAGGAGCCTGTAAAAGGCTCGAAATGTTTAAATTTGTGTTTTGTGTTTTTAATATTTTAAAATGTTTATTTTTAGTGTATAATATCTGTTTTAGTTATTAATGTGATTAAAATTTAAAATAACTCTGTACTGCAAAAAAAAAAAAAAATTCGATCTCTGATATCATTCTTGCTGATTCTTATGTAAAATGACCTCCTGAATCCGAATATAACTCCCATTTTGCCCAGTCAACCACCAATTTTCTAGGGACACCAGTCCCTCTCTCAATTTTCATCACTGTTCTGTAATTTTATGACCATGAATTTGATTTGGAGAAAGAAAAAGAATTAATCCGATACCTAAAAACAAAAAATATATAATGTTTAATGTATAACATGAATAACATATTAAAAAAATATAAGAAATGTAATACATAATTTGAGTGGTAAATCCCCCTAAATTTTTCCCTTGCCGCAAATGTTCATGCTTTACAATTTTCCAACTCTGTTGCCTCTCAAAAGATATTTAACAGTTAAAATAATCCTCAGCCCCTCCTAAAAATCAAAGTTATAGCCATAAAGTACGTTGAGTGATAGAGCAAAATGGGCGTACTATTCGGAATCAGGAGGTCAACATCTAAATATTCAACATCTAAATATGGAAAAAATTCTTCTTCGCCCTTCTATGTATCAACTAGCCATCCGTAGGAATGGAGTTTTACATACTTATCATTCATGTAAAATTTTCAGCTTTTAGGGACAAAATTACGTGTACTGCAAATTATAAGCAGGCTTTGTGTCCTATAGTCTGTAGAGTTTAGGTGGTATGAAAGCTATAAATATCCTGCCGCTGTCACTTTTTCTCCAAAACTCTCTTTTCTTTTCTCCAGTGCACTGAATGAGAGTAGCATCATTTTTAGCATGTGCAAAAGCCTCTTTTCTATTGAATATGGTTGTATTACTATTCAAATTTTGTTTACCGGATCACATGAAAGATTATTATACATTACGGTATAGAAGAGGAAATGTCTGCCTAAAGGTTGTCTGAGTGATCAATGCTGACCGGTTTGTCGGCCTGGATAGCTCAATTGGTAGAGAATTGACCTTGTAAATCAAAGATCTGGGGTTCGACTCCCGGTCCTGGCATAATTTTCACTCGGTCGGAAAAAAAAAAAATTAATAAATACGATTTTCTTCCACAGTTGATGTGTGATTTTAATAAATAAATGGAAGAGGAAATGTTTGAACGAAAAATTTTAGTAGTAATAACCATTTTAAATACCGTCCTATATTGTTTGATGAGTGCTAATATTTTCAATTTGACTTTCTGTGTGTCTTTGTGCCTTCTGTACATCTGTAATAATGAACTTTTGTTTATATATAATTGTAAAAGTTCAGCAGCTTTGTTATAGAAGATTCTATTGCTTCGCAATATAAAACCTCTGAAAAACACATATTAAAAATCTTTTTCATAGAAAGGCATGCATTTTATTTTTATTTTATATATTTTTGAATCGGGCCGGGACGAGCCGGGCCGTACACTGGCAAAAAAAAAAAAAATAAACGGACCGGGCCGGGCCCGGACCAAATTTTTCAATTTCATACCGAGCCGGCCTGGAAATTCTGGCCCGTGAAGACCTCTAATTTAACCGACAAAATATTTAAAAATAGTTGATAAATTATTATTTGTTGTTAAATTTAGCTCTTTTAAAAGATTAACTTTTCTTTATAAACACTTTTAAACTTTGTTAGTAAACGATGAAAAAAAAAAGTATTTTATTTTATTATAATATGAAATATATGAAAAATTATTGACTGTCGTGTTACCTAATAATAACGATAATTTGCAAAATTGAAATTAATAAATGCCAAAATAGGTATAAAGCGCCAAATATAGCAATCTTGGTTCATATCACGTGATTCATGTTGAACCATGGAAAGCTAATTCTTTATACACTGAATCAGCACTCTAATTTATCTCGTTGATATGGAAGAACAATGACCGCGTTCGTAAAGTCAAAACACGTTCAACTCGTGATGTTAGTTTTTGCACAAGCCGTTCGTAAAGTCTCTCAGTGTATTTAGTGGGTTTCAAAACTGTGTTCGTAAACTAAAATAGGTGCATTTTGTTTCCCAACTAAATGCACTTGAGAGAAATTCAATTAAGTGGTGCAAACTGAAACGAGCGCAAAAGATAACTTTGTTTTCTATATGAAATTGTGTGTTTTTGTTCAAACATTTTGTTTATTTTTATTTTTTGTATATAACAGTTTAATTTAATTTATCTTATTAATTTAACTCTTTTTCACTAACATTTTGTAATTTTGTTTAAATTTTTTTGCAAGTTTCAAAAATTCAAATTATATTAATGTAATAGTTTAATTTTTTACTTTCGTGAATTATTAATTTTGTGCCGTTTTAGAAATATATATATATATATATATTATTATTATTATTTAAATAATCTGGTGTGTCACTCATACGACTTTCTCTTACCCCGAAATTTAATACTATAAATACAGCTTGGAAATTAAGAGGTAAGATAACGAGTACTGTTATGTAAACCTGTGTTAAACAATTCAAATTAGGCTTCGGAAGAGTTTTGTATGACAGTTAGTTTTGTGTGAGGGGGCTGCCGCCCCCCTCAACCCCCCGTTTCATTAATACACCTACATTTATATAGAATATAATTCGGTTATTATAAAATAACTAGTATATAACCCCGTCAAAAATGACGGAATATGAAATCAGTTAAGGTAGTGAATCAACGAATGATTTGCCAGCTTCGCTTGACGCTATATTTAAAGGGGACTAATGTGCAAGTTGCACTTGACGGGACTAATAAGCAAGTTGTACCTGACGGGACTAATGCCACGTTGCACCGAACGAACAAACTATTTCTTTTAACGGAAATGCCTACTAATCCTTGGACGATAGGTCTAATATAACGTATCATATTATATATTGTATTTATCGTAATATGACTCAATACTTATTTCGCTCCCTTCTTCGATTCGTTTTAATAATTATTTTTTATATGCATGGGCAAATTTGATATTTTTTAACTTTTAATTTTTCGTGTGAAAACATTATTTCATCTTATGCCCCCCCCCCCCCCCATTCAATATAACAATAACTGGTAAATGTTTTGGCAACAACCATAAATTTAAATGTCCAATTTTGAAATTATTTTCATATTTTAATTAATTCTAAAAATCTTATCAAAACTTCGTTACAAATAAGGTACCATATTTGTAACGAAGTAACCTTACGTACCTTAAATGTAACCTTATTTATTCTAACTAATTTCATAAATATGACGTCGCAATCAACTGTTTGTTTATATCAGATAAGTACATTATCATGATTGCAAGAAAATGATGTAATAACTATTAGCCCATAACTTTTATGATTGAATTTTATATTACATTTTAATTTTATCCTCCATGCGTATTTTAGAATTGCAATGGTAGTTATAAACATTCGTTGAAATCTTTTTACATATTGGGAAAATTTTGTAAGCACAAAAAATGTTCAGTTTTGAAAGATCTTTCTAATGATGTAACATTTATGCAGATTAATTAAAAAAAGTAAAAATAAAAATGCATAGCATTTCTAAGGAAAAAAAAAAGGCTACCAAATATCTCTGTTTTGAAGCGCTCTAACCTTAATTGATACTGACAGAAGATGGTCATTATCATTATTAATTCTGTTTTTAAAAATAATTTATTAAAATTATTATTTGAAAAAATTATCTGTTATGATAATGCAGACGATTTCCATATTAGAGAAGTAGTATAACACTAAATATAAGAAAAAAAAAGTTGAATTTATTCTCAATATTATTATTATTATTTTTTTTTTTTTTTTGTTAAAAATGAAAAAAATCGATAACTTTATTTTAAATTATCACAGATCGATGGTTCAGCCATTCGTTTTAAAGGTATTGGCGAGCTCTTTTGAAAGATACCCATCATGAAAATTTACTCCCTTCGAGGGGGACCCCCCCCCCCCCCCCCATCGGAGGCGAGGCCCCTACATACAGTTTTTTTTTTCAAGTTGAATATCTCTATTACACAAAATATATATTCATTTCATTTGGTTTAGTGCATTCTATAGATGTTAAACTGTACTTACCTGCAATTTCCCACAGAGACGTAATGTATTTGAATACTTTTGAGTGTCCCTGTACACGAACCATTTGCTTCATCTCAACGAAAAGCTTACTGTAGCATCCCTAAAGGATACACATTTAGAATACCGAGTTTGGAATTTCTACTATTTCTTCTTGAGTGAGATATGCTGATAGCAGACGTACAGACATCCACACAGACAGACACACAGACCATTCGCTAAGAACATGATTTTCATATACAGGGTATCTCAGAACATGTAAATATAACAAAATCTCACGTTCGAAAATTTGACCCTAAAACAATGCTTTCTCGACCCATCGAGAAAGTAAGAGAAGGTAAGAGAAAGTAAAAATTATATTTCTTTATTTAAGCTTAATAAATTTATATATATATATACGATCCTTTTATCAGTACACAATAAAATAAAATAAGCTTTTGAAATTGGGAAATTTTGAATAGTAGTTTGATGTCCTTAATTAAATGTATAAAGAATTTATACATACACAGTCCACAGCAAAGTTATTCGAGCGCTAGCAATGATTTATATATATATATATATATATATATATATATATATAAATGCACTTAATGGTGTTTTGTTAAATAATTCCTTGTCGAATCATGTTCTTAAACTGACTAAAAACAAGACTCGACAAGGATTTAGTGTTCCGACTGTATATATACATAATAATAATCTGTATAATATTTCTCTAACGTGGACCAGTTTCAATTATTTTTTGTCGAAACGATACGATATGCGAGAATAAAATAACAATATTTATACAAAGACAATATTTAAGCACGCTGACGTAGCTCAATGGACTAATAAGAAAAATGACGACATTTGTCTGATGAGATTATTTTACGAAAAAATGTATTTTTAACAGTTGTTTCTTCAGAATCTTTTCAAGCGTCATTTTAAATCTAGCAATATTTTAAAGATATATATATATTGAATATGAACTTTTGTGTCATAAATTGACTAAAAAACACAGTCATAAAAAATATAATCAAATATGAATTAGTTTATTTTATTTAATTAATTAATTTATTTTTAACGAAACGAATATACCAAAGTTAATAAAAAGTCATCACCAACATGGCGACAAAAATTTAAAAGGCGTCGCGGGAGTCCTATATTAAAACTGCACTGTCTGTGGAAAATATGAAAATTGGGTCGTGAACCATGAATTTTATTTGGAAACCTTTCTTTGAAACATTTTGACTTCACTATTGTACAATATTAATTTGGGTTTAATAATAATTTGTTTTCTGGTAAATTAAAATTTTAATTAGGTGGTGAAATTGGTATAACATTTATGAGTTTCAAATTTTAAAGGTAAATAAGAAAAGAAATAAAGGGTGAATATTTCGCACGGGTTTGCTGCTTATTATTATTATTAATATTATGTATAATATATATATATATATATATCAAAATTAAAATTAAAAAAATACTCTACTTTTATAGATAAGTTACAAAAATATAATATAAAATACTTTTAAAGAATACTTCCTGAAAGGTTTTTTCTTTCTTTTCTTTTCTTTTCTTTTTTTTTTTTTTTTTTTTTTTTTTTTTTAAGAAATATTCCTTTCCAAAACTTTGAAATTATCACTTTTTTTTTTAAATATCTTTTAAAAATTGAACAAACAAAATTAAGTACAATACATTTTTTAAGTACTCTTAAAAAATATTTTATTTTCTGATTTACAAGCTTATAAGTAAAGAAGGGGAATTTGTAGTTTAATATGTATATAGAAATTTGATATAGAAATTTCTTATACTTTTGATTTAGGGCAGAACATTAAATTGCTATTCAAAATTACTCATTGTCAAAAGTTTATTTAATATGTATCGACAAGTCAATTTTATACTAAATATTTTATAATAAAACTAAACCCATTAAAAGCCGCTATATGTGAATCCCACTGAAAATTCATGAATTTTCGTATATTGGGGGTTTCAATGTGCATTTCTAATCATATATAGTTTAAATAATTAAAAAAAAATATTTTGTTAGAAGATATGATGTTTCCAAAATGGGTGATTTGACACTTAATTTGAGATAGGACAAATGTTGAAAAACGGCAAAAACCTTTTAAATTAGTTTTCTTGATCGCTGTTTGTTATAATTTAAGAAAAGAACTGTTTTATTTCATATCCATTGTTTTAAACACCTGTACTCGAATGAGTTATTTTTGATGATTTTTTTTCTTTGCTGATGTTCTGCAGAAAAACAAACATCTTTGTTTAAATAAAAAAAAAAAAAAATATATATAGAGACACGACATTATTTCATTATTTAAAACATGAAAATATTGACAGATTTTAATTTAGTGCCAGAGGCCTACTGCTAAACTTGTTAATATCGACAAATTCTTCTTTAGTTAATTCGTGACGATCTAATTTCCATGATAAAGTTTTCATTAAATCAAACCAATGTGTTTCAGCTGCAGATACTGTAACAAATAACGTTGGAAGTCCAAACTTTCTTATAGCCGCAAAACAACGTTTTTCTCTTTTTCCCAATGAGGGGGAAGTGTGCCTTGGGGGGGGACTCATGTCAAAGTTGTACCTTAGGGGGGGACTCATGTCAAAGTTGTGCCTTGGGGGGACTCATATCAAAGTTGTGCCTGGGGGGGGACTCATGTCAAAATTGTGCCTTGGGAGGGACTCATGTAAAAGGTTTGCCTTGGGGGGGACTCATGTCAAAGTTGTACCTTGGGGGGGGGGGACTCATGTCATAGTTGTGCCTTGGGGGGACTCATGTCAAAGTTGGGCCTGGGGGGGACTCATGTCAAAGTTGGGCCTTGGGGGGACTCATGTCAAAGTTGTACCTTGGGGGGGACTCATGTCAAAGTTGAGCCTGGGGGGACTCATGTCAAAGTTGTACCATGGGGGGGACTCATGTCAAAGTTGTGCCTTGGGGGGGATTCATGTCAAAGTTGTACCTTGGGGGGACTCATGTCAAAGTTGCACCTTGGGGGGACTCATGTCAAAGTTGTGCCTGGGGGAGATTCATGTCAAAGTTTTGCCTTGGGGGGACTCATGTCAAAGTTGTACCTTGTGGGGGGACTCATGGCAAAGTTGGGCCTGGGGGGAGGACCACTGAAATAGGCCCTTAGCACTATTAAGAGTGACGTATAAAAATTCGACAACGCTGTACCGACTGAAATAGGCCTCTAGCACTAATAAAAAATAAAAATAAAAAATAAAAATAATTACCAACGAAGCTAGGAATTTCAATATTTAATGCAAAAAAATAAATAAATAAATAAATAAATAAATTTATCTTAATTACTTGCAAACAAAAAAAATCTTTAAAAAAAATTGTTCCCGCTCAGCGGGAGCTTTGGCGCCTAATGAGTTAATATGTAATGACAAGTCATTTTTATACTAAATATTTTATAATAAAGCGACTCTAAAACGACACAAAATCAATAATTTACGAAAAATAAATAAATAAAATAAATAAAAAATAATAAATTATATTAAAGAAACTTCACTTTCTACACTTATAAAAAATTTTATAAGGCAGATTTTTTTTTTTTTTTAAATATAATTTTTTCTTAAAAAGCGCATTGTATATAGCTAAAAAAGTTATAAATTTAAAATAAATAAATACGTTAATGCTTCTTGCTTTTATAAAAGTAAGAGAATGTCTATCTTGAGACAAAATTGTTTTTTAAGATAATTAAAAAATATATATATATTTCAATACAGTATTTTGACATAACTTTTAATACCTGTTCTCTAATAATTCTTCTTTTTAAAATCTGCTGAACAAGCAATTTATTACATTTTATTTTTTTACTATATTGATTATAAAAGTACAAAAAATAATCTACATATAAACAAACTCAAAATAATGAAGCACTCCGAAGAGGTAAATTGTTTACAAAAAATTTATCCGCATATGGATCTTTATGAAACATTAGAAGTGAGTTATCTTTATTTAATCGTAAGCAAAACTTAAACAGCGATAAAAGTTATTTGGAAATTCAGAAATGGTATTTTATGTAATTTATAACTGTGGCGATAACTTCAATCACAGAGACGTTTTATTTATTTTCTTTTTAAATTTACTGTAATTTTATTTTTTCAGGAACTCAAGCAATGATTATTATGGCACTAAAATGTATGTCTAGGCAAGAACACATACATCTGAACGATACATTAGTGGATATGGTGTCAGAAATAAAGAAAAAACAGCAAAGTAATGGCGCAGTGGAAAATGTGAAAACAACAGCTCTTGTAGTTCAAGTAATATTAACTATTAGTTATATATTAGTTAATGCCTATTTTTGCTTTTTTCTATTGGATTCGTAAAAATTTTCGACTTAAGGTTTTAGACGGATTTACACCTTTTGAGAGGTCTAGAACACAATTTGACCATTTTTAGAAAATGTCTGTCTGTCTGTGTGTGTGTGTGTCGTGTATGTTGTGGCGAGTATATATCCGGAACTACTGCTCAGACTTGTATATAAATTTACATGTAGATGCACCTTGATCTAAACTAGTGCCTAGCAACTTTTGGTGTCAACTGCTCAATAGCATTACACTGCATCACTGAGATAGAGCATTTTCCGTAATTTAAGGGGAGGCTGTATCTCAGGTTCTATTGCATATAATCAAACAAAATTGGTGTGTGAGAAGACCATTATGCTAATTCAGTTTGAAAGCGTACTGGCCAACAGGTGGCGCTGCTATACAGAGATTCCCACAATTTAAAGGAAGGCTATATCTCAGGATCTTTTGCACAGAATTGCATATAACTTTATATGTAGATGCACCTTGACATAAATTAGTGCCTATGAACTTTTGGTGTCAACTGCACAACAGGTGGCGCTGCTACGTAGCGATTTCCATAGTTTAAGGGAAGGGTATATCGCAGGTTCTGTTGCGTATTATCAAACAGAACTTGATATGTGAGAAGGGCATTATGAGAAATTATGTTGATTGAAATTAGAGGCTTATTGGCCAACAGGTGGCAATGCTATACTGCAAATTTCTTGATAACGGGAAGGCTATATCTCAACTTCTATGGCATATAACTGTACGGAATTTGATATGTGACATAATTATTATAAAAACGCATTTTTAAGATGTTATTTATAGAAAATAAAACTGTCTTTCTTTCGATATTCAGTGTTAGTTTTCTCTAAGATGAAAATCATTTGCATTCATCATGATAGATAATTTTAATAAATAATCGTTTTAATAAATTATTTGCCCTTAGTGAATTTGTATAGGAAAATATAGAAAGAGGTCTTGTGGTGGCCACAGCATACTAGTTTTCTTTTGGGAGTCAAATTTCTGAAACTAAGTTTTTCTCCTGCACATTTTAAAACCTTGAGACTCAAATAAACATAATGAAACTGTAAAAAAAAAATAAATAAATAAAATAAATAAATAAATAAATAAATAAAAATATTTATATACGGAAAAACGTGTTTTACGTGGAGTATGGTATAAAAAGAATCATTCGTTCACCATTCGTTTACAAGGCCTCAAATGAATTTGCATTTTTGGTCTAGAGTGTAAAATTGATTCCTGTGCATTATTCGTTGTGGTATGCATTTTTTTTTTTTTCTCTATTATATTTAAAATTACTACATATATCTACAATTTATAGACAATGTACATGGTTATCTAAATTAAAGCAAATATATTTTTATTTTCTAACTAACAGAGATTTGACCGCTTCGTTGGTCACTGTATTTAAATGAGTAATAGTAATAATAAAGAATCGCTTTATAAATAAAATCTTAAAAAACAAAAATTCATAGAAATTGCTCAAAAACTTTCTTCGGGTCCCTTCTGCCTTCGACTGCGTCTTCTTCTTGCGAGCCCTTGCCACTATTGCCTAAGACAACTATAACGCCTTACCCTTGGATTTTAATATGGATGTTTATCGTGCGACTGTTTTGAAATGGACAACACACGCACACACACATATAAATTTAAATCAAAGGATCTTTTCCATAGTTAAATCATAATTACATTGAACAATACCATACCAATTATACTTAGTATTTACTATCAAATAATTTCTTACATTTTATTTAATTTACTCGTTTGACTGTAAAATGATAGCAATTCAACTCCAAATGTAGTGCTACAATATGTTATGAAATTTAATAATAATAATAATAATAATAAAAATCGGTCTACTGGCGAATGCACTGTTGGAATTTAAAAAGGGATATTTTATAGCATCTTATAACCCATTATTCAGTGCATCTGCAGAATCTTCGGGTTTTCAAATCGGAGGTTGAAAAGGAAGGTCTCACGGCGATAAACTTCGCAAAATGAATTAACGACAGAATCTTCAGTGTTTCACCTCTGACAAAGAGAGGTCGCGACATGGAAATTTCAGATCGGGACGAAAGTGCGCTGGATTGTAGTATACTATGAAGGTAACAACAAATTAAAGCAGTAGAAACCACTAGCCACAAAGTTTCGAAAAAAAAAAAAAAAGTTTAAAGTTTCAGTAATCTTTTAGTGCAATGTGCCAGTGGCTTAGTCATTAAAGTAAATGGTTGCCACGCTGTGGGCCCGGGTTCAATGCTACTGAGGGGAATGCTTTTTCCCTTTTATTTATTTAATCTAAACACTGCATTTTACTGTTACCTTCTCTTGTAATTCAATCCAAATTTTGAAAATTTTAGAAATGATAATGACTTCTTTTTCTTGAACTAAAATAAATAAATAAATAAATAAAATAAATAAATAAATAAATAAATAATAAATGTAGGTTTTAAAATTATTATTAATATTATTATTTTCGTTGGTTAAATACGTTAATAGAGTTTAATTAATAACTTTCTTCCTAGTTAAAAATTTGAAAATCTGGCGTTGAGATGAACGCGGAGATTTTACAAACTGTCTGTATGCCAAACATAGATTTGTTATAAAAGTGGACGGGACAACGGCAACCTTTCACAGTGTCAAAGATCACGCATAAAAAAGTCGCGTGACTGCTTGAATTACAGGAAGCCAAATTGGCCAACATCGAAATTTTCTCGCCACTCTGCTTTCTCTTACGCAGACGATATCTTTCCCTTTTTTTAGTTTCTTCTATATGTACATATAGATAAAGTATTGGACTCGTGAACATTTTCGAACTCCAGTTTTCGATGGATTTACACGTTTTGGGATGGTCTGAACATGATTTGACTGTTTTTAGAAAATGTCTGTCTGTCTGTGAGTGCGTGTCTGTGTGTCTGCGTGTGTGTATCACAAATTTTGTGGACGCTGTATCTTACGAACCAATGAACGAAATTTAACCAAACATGATATTTAGTTGGACCCTGATGTAAACTGGTGCTGATTAGATTTGTGGAACAATTGCTGAACAGGTGGCGCTGTGATCGAATTTTTTCTAAATTTTTAACATGGCAGTACAGGACAAAATTTCGTATAAATGTACATAGTGAGAGTGGTTTTAAACGTGTGATTATAAAATTAATATAAATTATTGATAATAGTAGTAGTTAACTAGGAAAAAAAAATTGTGCATGTGGACGCATCGCTTCCCCCTCCCCCCCGAGGGGAAGTAACACCCCGGGGCGAATAAATTTTCAATATGGGTATCTTTCGAAAGCTCTCGTCAATATCTTTAAAACGAATGTTCCAACTATAGATCTGCGATAATGTAAAACAAAGTTATTGATTTTTTTTTTTTTTTTTTTTAATCATTTAACGAAAATAATCTTGGGGGGGGGGGGGGGGATTTTATTTCTTCTGATTTGCAAAATTGACATCTTTCGGCATTTAATGATAATATAATACTGTTAGATAAAAATCGTCTTCATTTATAATGGAAAATAATTTGATAATAATAAGTAAATTGTATTGAATAAATTTTATGTAAAATTCCATAGAAGAAAGTCATGTGGTGGCCACATCATACTAATTTTGAAAGTTCTTTTTTAAATTTTTATTTCTCTCTAAAAGTTAGCTTGTTTTGAATCTAAAAAGAATTTTATAGCAAGAAATATTGATTATAGCAAGCAATAGTATTTTAAAAGCCCTTAATTTATGCAAAATAAGGATTTTATTTCACAGGTAAGATTCTTTCTTATATTTTATTATTTCGTACTTTTTAAGTAATTATTTTTAAAAAATGCTTATAATTGATATACTTAATTCAATAAATTCAATTAGTTATATTATGCCTTATATTATTTCAAAAATGTCTATGATTATTTATGGGTGTTAAAGCGAATATAGACAAACCGAAGTCCTAAAAACTTTTGAACGTTGTTGGGAAGTGTAAATAACAAGGTTATATGATATAATATAGACAATATATTCCTCATATCATATTATAACATATTACACATTTCGAGATTATCGCATAAAAATATTTAAATATATTTTAACGCATATTTATTCAAATACCTTCGTATTGAATTTAGTATAAAAAATTTCGGGTCATTTTCGAAGATTTATAATTTTGATTTTCAAAATATTCAGAAAAATATACTCTTCTTTTTCAAGAAATTGAAAGCTACCAGGATAACAGAGTGGACATTTTCGCATTTTTACTAAGCAAAAAATAAATAGATAAATCTGGTTATTTTTAATACAATGCTAAAAGTGTACGGATTTTAATAAATTTAATTTCTAATAAAGATAATTTTTTAGCTAAAACTAATACTTTTTCTTCTTCTTCTTAAGGAAAAAAAAAAAAAAAAAACTGTTACATATCTGCAGAATAAAACACTCTTATAAGAGAAATTTTTTCAAATATGTAAATTTTGGATTATTTTTTTATGAAAGATAAAGATTTAGCTTTAATTATCATATATTAAATATAAAATGACAATATTATCAAGTTATAAGTTTATCTACATCTAAAAGCCTTTAAACTGTGATTTATATTATATAAACAATATATTGTTTGTTTAAGATTTCTCAAATTAGTTCCTTTCCATAAATTTCTCAAAGTTCTCAAAATTTCCGGTTTATTCCCCAAAATTCCCAGGTTTTCCCTTGCTTCAAAGTTCCTGGATTTTTTGCATCTCTAAGTGCATGACCTCAACAATTGATCCTGAAATTAACATCTCATGTGTACTTCATATAGGGTGGCGAAAGACCAAGCTTTTCCCTGATTCTTACACCAGTACTTTTCTTTCGGAATTTTCAATAGTAAGCTTGAACGATTAATTAAGTTAAAAATTATCATATCACTATACAAAAATTATGATATTAATATCATATAAATTAGGGAAAAAGGTAGGTCTGTCGCCATCCTGTCTAATTATAATAAAAAAATTTCATAATTGTCCGTCAATATCGTCTTAGTTATTATTTTTCTTTTACTTTCTTTTTTTTTTTTTTTTTTTTTTAAGTTTTTGGTAATATGCATCTCAGATAAAACTGTTTTGTACAACTGAATAATTTAAAAAGATATTTCAAAGGAAAAATATTTGGTAATTTTTATTAATCGAAGATACATTTTAACACTTGATGAAGATGGATATTATCACAAATAGTTTTGTACTATAATTCTGAATGTCACTCACTCATTTAAAACTTTTGATTTCATAATTTATTCCTAGGCACTTTTGGCAACTAAAAGCTATAAAAGTAATTTCAACGTGGGCATGGCTATAAGATTCATATTAAAGGAATTGGAACAAGGGGACCTTGGAATTGAAGAAATGTTTTACATTTTGCCGATCCTGAAGTGGAAAAGTCTTTTGGACATCAACTCATACCATTGCGTTAAATGCGATAAAACAGGTAAAATGTGATAATCCTTAATTTTATAACAAAATATAATTTAAATCTTGGAATAATAGTATAAAAGGAGTTGGCATATGGCGCATGCGCATGCAGATCGAATGAAATTAACTTTTTTTTTTCAAGATGGTTACGGTAGTGTTAACAAATAGGGCATACTAAGTCCACCAAATCATCAATATGTGCTGTGTTACTTAATAGATTCAGCGGTTACGATTTTGGCTTCATGTTTTTCCGAACATGTCATCCCTTCGTATATCATTCTTCCAAGTTTTAAATAATAAAGATTCATATTAAAATAGAAAGAATTAATGTCGCATTAAATCTTAGGAACAGACAATTCGTAATGGGTTGGTTATCACCTCAAAAAAGAGTGGCGCTAAGTCATGCCATCGCAAATTCTATACACTGTCACAATTTGCAGTCTACATGAGATTCGATTAGCTGGGTTGGGTGAGTTTGATTAACGTCGCAATATAGCTACATAGTGGATTATTGGATTGTACCTTAGGGTGGTCACGGTGTGGATACCATTACAATTTTCATTCTCCACTAATACGGTGGCTCTCCCGTTTCGGTATTCCCCATACGTACACTCTTTCTCATATTTTTAAGGGCACTTTATATTTTGAAATAACTAATGTAAAAATAATTGTGAACAAGATTATACTAAGTGCACTTAATATATCTAGTATTCTAAAAACCAAAACTGTTATAATTTTTTTTTAATATGAAACAAAATTAATGAAAAAATAGTGCAAAATATTTTTTTCTTCACGTTTTTAGATGTTCATAATTATAGAGACAATCAAGATTTTTTCGTCTTATTTAACTTACTAGCGGTGAAATTACAGTTGACATGCGAGTTTGTTCACTACTGGGCTAGATTAATTCATATATAAGCCTTGAAGTTTTCTTGGTCGGACATTACTGATAATTCCTCGAAAAAAAAGAACTTTCATGTAGATAGTAGGATAAATGTGTTTTTCAAGTGGAGGGATAATTTCAATCCGCCGTATTTCTAATAAAATTCGAAGATCTAAAATTGCTGAAGGAAATGTGATCAAACGTTAAACTGCTGGCTCGATAGGAGAGAGATCTGTTGCAAAATCAGAGTTGTTTTACAGAGATCGAAGACTCATAATTCCTCTTACTGTTCTACTTAAAATGACTGCTGCTGAATTTGCTCGTAATTTTTAACGATAGGTTGGGAACTACATTTATGCATGTTTAAAATAATTAATAATATGTTAAAACGAATAAAAAACCTGTAATAATCGATAAGCATTTAATGGAGGAAAGAATGTCTGTGTTAAAATTGAATAAAGACAGTATGAAATGGCAAAATGTTGCATTTTCGGATGAAAAAATTTTTATTCTTGGTTAACCAAATGGTTTTAACAGCTACTGTCACGATATGAAGATAGCGAAAGCCAGAGCAGATTTTTTAAAGGGCATTTAAAGGCACGAATCGGGCATTTTAAAGGTGGATCTATGGTGCTCTGGGGCACCATAGATCCATTTTCTACTGAAAGCAGAATGAATTTAGCATTTTTTTCTATTATTATGTACATCAAGAGAGTATTCGAAAGTTTTAAACGCGGAATTCTCAGATTTTTGTTAGATTTTAGAGTGGGGTGGGGGTAATAATTGCTTTTTTCAACAAGACTTACATTTTTGCTCTTCTTCTAGAGAAATAGAAAATAGTTTGAAGAAAGAAACTTCTGTATTATTGCCTTTTCTGTGGCCTAAAAGTTGAAAAACCTTGACTCATATTGGAAAAGTGCATGCAAGTGGAAAGCAATTTTAAATAGTTTATATGTATTCAGTATATCATCTATGCTGTATGAAATGGTATTGAATCTGAATATTAAATATATATATATATATATATATATACCGGAGAGAATGTCTGTTTGTTTCACCCTAAAAGAGACCCCATAAAATATTAATTTGAAGAATAACTAAAAAAAAAAAAAAAAATTACTAAGATTCGAGCTGTTCTTATAATTGTGAACACCTGAAAAATCATTTTTTTGACCATATTTAAAGATTTTTAAGATAGAAAAACGATAAAACTTTTTAAATATCGTCTATTAATAAAATCCAAATTAATAAATATATTTGTTCAAATAATAGTGTTCAATGTTTAGTTAATAGAGAAAAACGGGTGTCCTTATAATTATGAGAACCAGTGTATTAACTTGACGTAACAGGGAGGACATCGCAGTAACAACGAATTTGACATGCACCAGCAAACGTTAATGAACACATCGCCTTTGATAGTCTCTGAAATGGAACCAGTACAGGACTCCCAACTGGCGACGGGGAATAACAAGATTCTCTTCTTATCGTCACCGGAGAACAAAGACAATGTTATCCAATGGGAAATAACACCCATTATAAATATATAATACATATTTTTAAATATCGTTCTCACATTCAGAAAATCCGCATTTTTTAATTTGCTTATCATTTTCCAAAATTTGAACTTTAAAATTTCAATATTTAGGTATTTAATTAGGTATTTTAAAATTTGTGCTTAAGTTCTTAAAAAACTAAAGTATTTAGCAGGTTTATTTATTTATTTATTTTGTAAAGTATGTAAAAGTCCAGAGACTAGCAAGAACATTGAATTTAACCATTTTTTAAATTGTAAAATCTCGGAGTAAAAAAAAAAAAAAAAACTCTAGGATATAATAGATATAAAATTCTGCACAAAACAGAATTTAATTTAGTACGGCAGCAGTTAATCTAATTTTCCACATAAACGCATGCAGTAAATATATTTTTCATTTCCTAAATGTAAAAAATAATCTATAATCACGACCCATTGTGTTGATTTTTTGAAAATTGCACGTGTAGATTTAACAACATTCTTCTATGAGAATTTTAAATACAAAAGATTGCGTGTACAAAATGAGAAAGTGTATAAAAATTAAAGGTTTTTCTACATTCCTTCTTTACATGAAAATATTTATTTATTTGTTCAGAATTCTAATAACTCTGAATTTTGACAATAGATGGCAGCACTATGCAATTTTATGACTCTTTAGAATATAAAGCATTGATTAAATTGATTCTTTTTATTGATATTTTAATGTGTTTTAAACGCTAAATTAATTCTTTTTTCTTTTATTATTACTTATTTTATTCATGTTTTTAATTAGTTGTTAGTTATACTTTAAATAATTTGTTTTTCAATTTGCTGTGAGGCAGTTATGTTTCTGCAGACCTATTCTAGTTTGTTTTATTTTGTTGTGTTCTAGCGGTCAGCTGGAAAAATTCTATTCTAACGTATGAGCTGAAATAAAGTCAATAATTCACGTTTATATTCTATTTTGTGTATGTATTCAAGCTTTTATTCATTGTTTCTTAAATATGATGTTATTAATTCAATTGAAAGGAAGGTGAGTCCTTCAAATTCATTTTAAACTGATTTATGATATAATATAATTTAAACCAGCGATTTTTAAAACCATACAGTCCACAATTCTACTCAAAATCCCTCCATATTTTTGGCCGTCTAGAGCCGGAGATATATTAAATTATGAAATCTTTTAGTAAAAATTAATATTTTACAAACTTAAAAAAAAAAAAAAAAAAAAATGTTCTAATGGCTTCGAAAATTGAAAAACTAAAAGCAAAAAGAACTATTATTCGGTCGTCAGTGACTAAATTTGAAAACAAAGCGACAAAAGCTTTGGAAGCGGATCCTTTAGACATTCAAGAAATGAAAATTTTGAAAGGTCATTTGCATGAAAGGCAAACTCAATTAGAACAAATTAATAATGAAGTTGAGGAAGTTATTTCTGATTTAGGTGAATTAAAAAAGGAAATTGAAGATAATGAAAAATGGACAGAGAAACTTACTCGTATAAAATATCAGATAGAGTCAAGATTAGAACTTTCTTGTTTTCAGAACACTAAAGTTGTAACACAGGTTAATGAAAATTCTTGTTCTGTTTCGAAGCAATCTATTCACCTTCCAAAATTTGATTTGCCACATTTCTCTGGCAATTTGGAAGACTGGTTAAGCTTCAAGCAAATATTCGTAACCACTATTCATGAGAACACTCAGCTTTCCTATTTGCAAAAACTACAATATTTAAAAGCGTCTGTTATTGGATCGGCCAATAAGTTAATAAAAGGCTTTCCAATAACTGAAGCAAGTTATAAGGAAGCTTGGGCAACACTAATTTCTAGATTCGATAATAAAAACAAATCTAGCTTATGCCCAGTTAAACAAATTCTTTAATTCGAAATCTTTGAAACTAAATTGTCGGAAATCTATGCTAGATTTATTAGATAGCTGTAATGAAGCAATACGCAACTTGAAATGTTTAGGATTTGAATTTAATTTATTTGTGGATTTAATTCTTGTTTATAATTTGCAAACCAAATTGGATGATAATTTAAAGAAGCAATGGGAATTATCTTTAGATAGTGATTCTTTTCCCACCTATGATGAATTTATTTTGTTTCTTGAAAAACAAGCGAGAAGCTTGCAAGATATTACTGATAGTACTTATTCTAAATCTGAAAGTAAACAAAAAGTAGTATTTAAAAAGTCTGTGTCTAATGCTGTAATATCTAATTCAGATATAAAATCCAATAATTCTATCTGTTCAGAATGCTCGGAATCGCATGCACTTTTCAAGTGCCCACACTTTCTTAAAAAATCTGTTGAAGATAGATAGAATATTGTGAAGGGTAAAAAACTATGCATAAATTGTTTACGTGGTAATCATTTCGTTAATAAATGTTTGATTTCGACAAAATGTCGACAGTGTAATGCTAAGCACCATACACTTCTCCATTTCGAGAAAAATAAAGTTAATTCTTCACCTGTTATTGAAAATACTAATCTCAACATTGAAAGTCCATCCTTTGTCAACACTAGTTGTTTAACCAGTACCCAAGAGAGTTGTCAAACTTTGTTATCGACAGCTATGGTTCTTGTAAAATCAAATACTGGAAGGTTTGTGCCATGTAGAGTCATGGTGGATTCAGGAAGTCAAAAATCATTAATTTCCAGCTCTTGTGCTAAAAAATTAGGTTTACCTATGAAAACCACAAATCATAGAATCTCGGGTGTAAATAATATTGTTGCAGAAACTGCTCTTTTTGAAGTTAATATTATTTTAAAGTCTTATTATAGTAATGAAATCTTTGATGTGAATGCTTTAATAGTAAATAATGTTACGGTAAATCTTCCTAATTTTGTTGTTCGAAAATCTTCATGGCCTCATTTGGAAGGTCTATCTTTAGCAGATCCTAAATTTTATGTTTCGAGTCCAGTTGAAATTTTGCTTGGTGCAGATTTATTTCCCTTAATAATTTTAGGGCAATCTATTCTGGGTCCTAAAGGTACTCCATGTGCTTTAAATTCCAAATTGGGATGGTTACTCTCGGGTGTCATACATGCAAACAATTTTCAGCATTCTAAAACTGTCCTACAGCTCAGTTAACTTATGATCTTCAGAAATTTTGGGAAATTGAGTCCCTTCCTGATGCAACACCAATTCACAGTTCTGAAGAAAAATACACTAAAACTGTTAGACGAATTCAGTCTGGAAGGTACATGGTGGATCTTCCCTTTAAAGAAGTTCCAAATTTAGGTGACTCACAATCAAATGCTTTAAAACGGTTTTATTTGTTAGAATCCAAACTTAATAAAAATCATGAGCTTAAGGAGCAATACCATGCCTTTATGCAAGAATATATTGACTTACATCATATGGAACTAGTCCCAAATTCTGAAATTGATTCTAAAGATTATTTTTACATGCCTCATCATGGGGTTTTGAAAGAAGATAGTACAACTACTAAATTGAGGGTGGTATTTGATGCCTCGGCTAAAGGAACATCAGGCCACACTTTAAACGACTTTCTTGAAATTGGTCCAAAGTTGCAACCAGATTTGTTTAAACTTCTTCTTAAGTTTAGAACATATTCAATAGCCTTAACCGGAGACATCGCCAAAATGTACAGACAGATATTGGTAAACCCCAAACATGTTGACTTTCAGCGAATCTTTTGGCGATTCCAGCCACATGAATCTATTGCGAGTTTCAGATTATTGACTGTAACACATGGCACAGCCTGTGCCCCATTCCTGGCTATAAGGACATTCCACGAACTAGCCAAAGATTATAGTTCAGAATTTCCTATTGTTGCGCAGTCAATTTTCGAGAACTTTTATGTGGATGATTATCTTGGTGGGTCGCATTCAATTGATACAGCAAAACAATTGGTCAAAGACCTAAATCACGTTTTAAATCAAGGAGGCTTTACACTTAGAAAATGGGCTTCCAATGTACCCGCAGTCATTGAAAATCTACCAGAAGATCTTAAATCCACTAGGCAAAATGTAAAATTTTCCGAAGATTCCTCCCAAAAAATCTTAGGCCTAGTTTGGAATTCGGCAGAAGACTTATTGAAAATTCATTTGAATGGCGTCAAATCGGTGCATACCAAGCGAGAATCGCTATCAATGATAGCTCAAATCTTTGATCCTTTTGGGATTCTAGCTCCAACCACGATCATGTTAAAAATCATGATGCAAGAGCTTTGGAAGGATAAGTGTGCTTGGGATGATCAAATCCCAGTTTCAATTTTGAAAACTTGGCAAGAATTTGATTCTCAAATTGAACTCTTAAAGTCCATTGGCATACCAAGATATCTGAACTGTGAAACATCTCCAGAGAACCACATAGAGATCCATGGTTTTTGTGATGGATCTGGCAAGGCCTGCGCTGCAGTGGTATACCTTCGGACACTATCTTCTCTAGGTGAGATTTCAGTTAACTTTGTCGCTGCAAAAACCAGAGTTAATCCTTTAAAACATGTCACGCTTCCGAGAATTGAGTTATGTGCTGCATTCTTGCTTGCACAATTAAGTTCCACAATATTAGAATCTTTAACCTTTAATGTAAATAAAATTTATTTGTGGTCCGATTCACAAATTACTTTAAATTGGATTGAATCTCCTCCAACCAAAGGAAATCAGTTCGTAACAAATCGAGCAAACAAAATCAAATCACTTGTCCCACAAGCAGTGTGGACTTATGTTGAGAGTTCGTCAAATCCGGCAAACTGTGCCTCAAGAGGTATTCTACCGAAGAGTCTTTTGCATCACAAATTGTGGTGGCTTGGGCCTGAATGGCTTAGTGCTAGTGTCAAGTTACCATTATTCCTAGTCAAATCTTCAAATGTTAAGTCAAAAAATTCTGAAGAAAATTTAAGTCACGTTGCAACATCTAGTCATAAAGCCTTTCCTGATTTTCTACTCAAATTCTCTTCTTTTTCAAAACTTTGCAGAATCCTTGCATTGTGTTTGAGATTCATTTATAACATTCGTAGTTGTAATCGTAATTCTAGACGTATTGGACTTGTCAGTACGCCTGAAGTTTCAAGTGCTATTACACATATTCTTAAATTGATTCAAGAACAAGAGTTTTCGTTAGAGCTGAATTTGCTCAGGAAAAATCAACCTTTACCAACCAACAACAAATATTTATCCTTAAATATATTTCTAGATGACCAAGGTTTAATCAGAGTTGGCGGACGGTTGTCCAAACATCAGTCACTTAATCAAGATCAGAAATATCCAGTGCTTTTATCGAGAAATCATTTCATTACAAAATTAATTGTTGAGCAATATCATAAAAAACACTTTCATGCTGGTGCACAACTGATTCTTTCCCTAGTTAGACAAAAGTATTGGATACTAAATGGTCGCTCTTACATTCGTCAAATTCTAAATGAATGTATTTTGTGCAAACGTTTGAAGAAACAAACTTGCCAACAAATTATGGGTGAGTTGCCAGTCGAACGTATAACTCCAACTCGACCTTTTTCAAAGGTGGGACTAGATTTTGCTGGCCCACTCATCACTAAACCAAATGTGCCTAGATCTAAAGTTAAATTGAAGTCATATATTTGTGTTTTTGTCTGCATGTGCACAAAAGCGGTGCACCTAGAAGCTGTTTCAGATTTATCTTCATCAGCTTTCTTAGCATCCCTAAAACGATTTGTTTCTAGAAGAGGACTGCCATCAGACATATTCAGTGACAACGGAAAAAATTTCAGAGGAGTTGCTAACTATCTTAAGCAACTAATTCGAATCATTAGTTCTGAAAATGTTCAAAATTTTGCTACCAGCAACTTCATCAATTGGCATTTTATCCCACCATATCCCCCTCATTTCGGTGGACTGTGGGAATCTGCTGTTAAATTGACGAAAAGTCACCTACTTAAAGCTTGTAAGGCTACCATTCTAAATTTTGAAGAGCTTGCTACTCTTTTATGTCAAATAGAAGCCTGCTTAAACTCCAGACCATTAACACCACTTTCTTCAGATCCATCTGATGTTAGAGCCCTCACTCCCGGACATTTCCTGATAGGAGTTCCACTCCTTGAGATTCCTGAAAGTGGGAATTCACCAAATCTCACTTTATCTTCTCGTTGGACTCTAATCCAGCGAATGAAGCAAGACTTCTGGAAGAGATGGTCTAGAGACTATCTACATCACCTGCAAAATCGACCTAAATGGTTCACTCCACGAACTGATCTTCAAGTTGGGGACTTGGTTGCTATTCATGATTCACAATCTATTCCTCTCCAGTGGAAGCTGGGTAGAATTATTCGTACCTATCCAGGACCTGATAATAGAGTTCGTGTAGTCAGCATTTGGACTCAGAGTGGTGAAATTCAACGCCCTATTACTAAAGTGACACTCCTTCTCCCGGTGGGGGAGAATGTTCAGAATTCTAATAACTCTGAATTTTGACAATAGATGGCAGCACTATGCAATTTTATGACTCTTTAGAATATAAAGCATTGATTAAATTCATTCTTTTTATTGATATTTTAATGTGTTTTAAACGCTAAATTAATTCTTTTTTCTTTTATTATTATTTATTTTATTCATGTTTTTAATTAGTTGTTAGTTATACTTTAAATAATTTCTTTTTCAATTTGCTGTGAGGCAGTTATGTTTCTGCAGACCTATTCTAGTTTGTTTTTTTTGTTGTGTTCTAGCGGTCAGCTGGAAAAATTCTATTCTAACGTATGAGCTGAAATAAAGTCAATAATTTACGTTTATATTCTATTTTGTGTATGTATTCAAGCTTTTATTCATTGTTTCTTAAATATGATGTTATTAATTCAATTGAAAGGAAGGTGAGTCCTTCAAATTCATTTTAAACTGATTTATGATATAATATAATTTAAACCAGCGATTTTTAAAACCATACAGTCCACAATTCTATTCAAAATCACTCCATATTTATTTATTTATTTTTTGCATCGATCATTTTTCGTATTTTTCTAACGATACTACTTTTAAACCCCTCTTTTTGTTAAAAATAGGCTAAAAAAGTTCATGTTTCCGTGTTAATAAATAGATAATTTGGCCTTTTATATATTACTGCTTGTTTTTATTTAGAAGTTACTTGATCTCTGTTACGCATGCTATACACCCAAATTGAATTAACATACTATTTCCTTTTTATACATTCAAGTTTTCATCGCTTACATACATTAGAAGCTGAGATATATCGTTCTCGTGAATGGGAGAAATCTCAGCATAACAGTGACATCTTTGATGTTATATGGACCGAAATTGAATCAGCATAGTGTTTCAGAATTCTCCTCCCACAAATCAAGATTTGCGCATGTAAACAAAATAGAAGCTGAGTTATAGCCTACCTGTACACTCCAGATATAGGTGCAAAACAGCGGCACCTACCATCGGAACTTCACCGAAATTGAATCTGCATAGTGTTTCATTGCCCCTCTTACATAATAAGTTTTGCTAAATTTTACTCAACGAAAACTGAAAAAAGCCTTCCCGTAAATGGATAGAACCGCAGTACAGTATCATCACCTTTGGGACAATATGCACAAAAAGTTCATAGGCACCAATTTATTCCAATTCATAACTAAACTTTCATGAAATTCTGTTCATTAGTGCTTGAGCTAGAGCTCTCGCATAATTTTTGTTACGTAGATGTGGAAACATTTTCTACAAATGTACAAATCATGTTATGGAATCCAAAACTTGTAAATCCATCAAAAACTGGAAGTCGAAAAATTTTTGCCAACTCGATGCTTTTTTTTTTTTTTTTAACGAATAATAGAAAAAAGTAAAAAATATGAAAGAGTAAATTTGAGAATGTACATCTGATATAAAATTATTTAGCTCTCTAATAAGGAAATTTAATTGTATTGAATCTGATAAAAGAAATAACACAGGTCTACACCCAAAATTTTTATTTGATAATTTTGGCTGATTGTTATGTATTTTGGTGTACTGAAACCGAAAATGAAACCAGTTTTCTCTGTCACGTATAGGTTTCTATCCATACGGGGTATCTACCAACACGATTTTTTCCTTAGCTCTTCCACAAATATAATTATATGATAACTTTTATAGAATGTTTCTATGATTAATTATAACAAATTATGTTTTATTTACAATTTAATTGTAATTATCGATTTCAGCCCTCCAATATATATACTGTATATATATATATATATATATCAGCTAAAATTATGAAATCCAATTTTGCCAACATTATTTTTGTAGATATGTGTAATCTGTAAATCATATAAAAATTTTCTTAAACTTAAAAATTTTATTTATTTTGTTACCATGTTTTTATTAACTTGGATTCTTGCTTGTTTGTTTGTTTGTCCAGTACAAATCTTGCAATCGATTTTCAACTAACTTCCCGACTAGCTAGACATTTGAAACTTTCAGAATAACCCAAAAGACGGTGACAATGCATTTTTTTAATATTACTTTTAGCCAACTGTTTCGGGTCCTAGCTGCCTTCGGTAGCATTTATATGATTCAACAGAAAATTTATTTAACAAACTTCTCGACTAACTAGACATTTGAAACTATTTGAAAAGCTCAAAACACGATGACAATGCATTTTTTATTACCTTTAGTCAATTATTTCGGGTCCCCGCTGCCTTCGATAGCGTTTATATGACTCAACAATCGTATATCTTGTCGACTAGCTAAACATTTGAAAATTTTAGAATAAATCAGAACACGATGACAAAGCATTTTTTAAATACTTTTAGCCAATCGTTTCGGGTCCCGCTGCCTTCGGTAGCTTTTATATGATTCAGCAATCGTATAACTTTCCGACTAGCTAAACATTTGAAACTTTTAGAATAACTCAGAACACGATGATAATGCATTTTTAAAATAATTTATCTAATTGTTTCGGTTCCCCTCTACCTTCGGTAGCTTTTATGATACAACAATCATATAACTTCCCGACTAGCTGGACATTTGAAACTTTTAGAATAACTCAGAACACTATGACAATGCATTTTTCGAATACTTTTTGTTAATTGTTTCGGGTTCCCTCTGCCTTCAGTAGCTTTTATATGAATCAAAAGTCATATAACTTTCCGACTAGCTAAACATTTGAAACTTTCAGAATAACTCAGAACACGATGACAATGCATTTTGAAAATGCTTTTAGCCAATTGTTTCGGGTCCCCGCTGACTTCGGTAGCTTTTGTATAAATGAACAATCATAAATTCCCGACTAGTTGGACATTTTAAACTTTCAGAATAGCTTTTAAACATTTTTTTTTTTAAATACCTACTTGCTTCGGGTCCCCGCTGCCTTCGGTAGCGTTTATAAGATTCAACAGAAAATTTAAAAAACATAGTACCTAAAAAGTTCTTTTTTATCTTGTAATTATTTAATTTTATTATTATTACGTTTTAGACTTTGAAGAGGGGGAAAACGTTTTCGAGGTACAGCAAGATGAGCTAATTCAAGTCCAAATTTCGGTTATTTTTGGTGACTATGAAGTCTTCAACTATACACGGAAGGTTACAACTCCTTCAAGCTCCTCCTTGCACCAGGTGTTAGAACAGATGAGTTTAATGGATCCTGATTACAAGTAAGTAGAACGTTTTGTACTAGCAAAACAGCGCCAAAAATTTCGCCCTTTATTTATTTTCTTATCTCCTTATATTATTAAAATCTGTACGCGTGTGTGTTTTTGTCTGTCTGTGTGTGTGTCTGTGAGAAACGGCTTGAAACGGATAAGGCTCCGCCGCTAACGGTCGCACGGACTTCGAACAGGTACCGTCGGACAGAGAATTTATCGCAGATGTACGATATGTAATCTGCTAAACGATGCGACCCTAATTAGCAGAGATATTAATTAAAATGTCGACCATTGTCTAACGAAAAATGACCCAGAATTCATGATTAAATGCTTAAAAAGCGACATTTTTACGGAAAAGGTGGACAATAAATTAGAAATATCAGTCGTATCGTTACAAACAAGATACCATTGGAAAGGGCATTTTTTTCTTAAACCGATGGTTTAAACGGCTTATCGATCGGACAATTAGATTTTTTAAAATTAACTAAACTATAAAAAAATATTGGCAACAAATCACAAGAATCTTAGCTTTGCAGACTTTTCGTCTACAGCAGTCTTCAACGGAAACACATCTGGAATTTAACGGAGTCACATGTTTCGTACTGCGATTAAAAATTGCAAATTTCTATTTTCTTCAATTTTTCAAATTTTACACATTTTATTTAGTATATAATATTTACACCACAAAACAAACTTGCATTTCAAATTTCATCGATTTTCGTCAATAAACAAAAGATTTACATTTTAATTGCAAATTAAATTTTATCTTTACACGCCGGACATTTTCGCAATATTCTAATACGCGTATTTCAATTTCTAATTACGATTGATTTATTTTTTATACATCATACGAAGGATATTTTAAAGTTCTTTTACATAATTCAAAGTTTTCAACATATTTACACGTTTTGAAGTCTCCTGAATCAGTGTTCTTTCATGGCGCTGTAATATTTTCAAATTTCAATATTTCAATTTCTAATTATGATTAAATTATTTTTAATACATCATTCGAAAGATATTTTAAAGTTCTTTTAAATTATCGAAAGTTTTCACGAGATTTACACGTTTTGAGGTCTCCTGAATCAGTTTTCTCTTGTGGTGCTGTATTATTTTCAAATTTCAATATTTCAATTTCTAATTATGATTAAATTTTTTTTTAATGCATCATTCGAAAGATATTTTAAAGTTCTTTTATATTATCGAAAGTTTTCACCAGATTTACACGTTTTGAGGTTTCCTGAATTAGTTTTCTTTGTATCTCAGCTACTAATTAAAATAATTTCATAAGTAATACATCATTAGAAAGCGTTTTTGAATTGGAATGGAACAGTGGAATACAGAAATTTCTACCGACAGATGGCGCTGTAATATTTTCAAATTTCAATATTTCAATTTCTAATTATGATTAAATTATTTTTAATACATCATTCGAAAGATATTTTAAAGTTCTTTTAAATTATCGAAAGTTTTCACCAGATTTACACGTTTTGAGGTGTCCTGATTATGTTTTCTTTTGCATCTCAGCCAAATGAGTTAGATCGTTCAAAATGGTACACGTAGGTTAATTAAGAGGGCCTGAAAGGGTGGAGAAGAAATAGGCGTGCACCGCGCGCGTATCCCTTAACTTGTGCGCGCGCAGCGCGCACGCGACTGCGCTGCCGAAGGCAGTGGGGACCCGGTGCAAGTTTTTTCCCGATCAGAAATGTTTTTTTTTTTTAGGGGGCACGAAGGCTCAGGGAAGTAATACGCGCGCACAGCGCGTGTATCCCTGAAGTTGTGCGCGCGCAGCGCGCACGGGACTGCGCTGCCGAAGGCAGTGGGGACCCGGTGCGAGTTTTTACCCGATCAGAAATGATTTTTTTTCTAGGGGGCACGAAGGGTCAGGGAAGGAATACGCGCGCGCAGCGCGTGTATCAATTCAGTTGTGCGCGCGCAGCGCACGCGGTACTGCGCTGCCGAAGGCAGTGGGGACCCGGTGCGAGTTTTTACCCGATCAGAAATGATTTTTTTTAGGGGGCACGCAGGGTCAGGGAAGGAATACGCGCGCGCAGCGCGTGGGGACCCGGCCCGACTTTTTACCCAATCAGAAATGATTTTTTTTTTAATTTCTTTTCTTAACACTAAAAGTTTCTGTTAGTGATTCATTATTTTTAGTGATTCATTTGAAAATACTGACCCGCTAGCGGGCGAAGCCAGCTAGTTTAAATTAAAATTTGAAATTCGTAAATCTTGAACCAATTTCACCACCAAATTTAAAGTTTTAATTCATCAGGAGCCATATTATTATTAGAAAAGGCATAGTGTCGGGTGAAACGCTAATAATTGCACTGCTCGGCAAAAAAAAAAAAAAAAAAAAAAAAAAAAAAAAATAATAATAATAATTAATTAATTAATAAAAAAAAATGAGATCTGATACCATTCTTGCTGATAAATGACCTCCTGAATACCAATATGACTCTTATTTTGCTTGCTGAGTCACCCACAGTTTTCTAGATACACCACCCCCTTCCTCAATTTCTTTTCCTGTTGGATAATTTTAAGACCATGAATTTGATTTGAAGAATGAAAAATAATTAATTTAACACCCAAGAACGAAAAAATATAAAGTGTAAAAATTAGCATTAATAACAGATTAAAAAAAATATAAGTGGTACTTTCAGTGGCAAATCCCCCCCCCCCCCCAAAAAAAAAAAAAAAAAAAAAAAAAAAATCCCTTGTCGCAGATGTCCCTGTTTTAGAATTTTTCAACACTGTAGCCTCTTAGAAAATATTTAACGGTTAAAATAATCCTCCCCCCTCCTAAAAACCAAACTTATAGCTATAAAATCACCGAAAAATGATAAAAATAGGGGCTATTCCTAAACAACGGTGGGTGATAGGGCAAAATGGGCGGACTATTCGGATTAAGGAGGTCATTTTACATAAGAATATGCTGAAATGGTGTAAGAGGCAATTTTCATGCCGAGCAGTGTTGCTAAACCACCAAAATCATTCAAAAAAAGGTTTCAAAATAAAATATGTTTGACGATGCGGAAAATATATAGTTTCTGTACTTCCCAGGCTTTAATTTAGGACTCCCATGGTGGCTTTTAAATTTTTATGGCCATGTTGGCAATGCTTTTTTATTTATTTTCGTATAATTTTTTGTTAAAAGAAGACCTAGTGCCTATTTTGATTGTAATCATTTATGGTTCTGGCTCTGACCAGATACAAAATTCAAATACAGCTATTGTCATTGTACTTTTATTATTGAATTTTTTGGTCTATTTAGGACAATAGCCTATTCTGTTTATATCTTTATAGTATTGCAAAGTTTAATATGACGATTGAAAAGGTGTAACTTTTTAAAATATATTTTTCTTTAAAATTACACTGTTCAAAAAAATCCCGTAAGTTTACGAGAAAAGCCCGGCAGCAGAGATTCCAGACAAAGCACGTAAAAAAAAAAAAAAATGTTGTTTAAAAGCATAATTTTTTTACGGGTATGTAACATAATTTAATGTAATCATATACTTAATTTACTGTATAAACTTTTTTTTGTTTTGTTTTGTTTTGTTTGTTTACGAGCCTTGTTTGGAATCTTTGCTGCCGGGCTTTCCCCGTAATCTTAAATGAATTTTTTTTTAACAGTGTATCTCATTAGAGAAATGTCGTCTCTTTTCTGATTAGATCATGATTTGCGTCCACGTGCTTAAATATTGACCATCTCTAAATACTATTTTTTAATCTTCGTGTATTTTATCATTTACGTCAGTATCGTATCGTTTCGACAAAATTTAATCGTAACTGGTCTATGTTAGAGAAATATTTATATAGATTTATAAGTATGCACGGTGTTAAACTCTCTTAATCTCGTATTTAGTTATATATATCGATATTACAACTTAAAAATTAATATTGAAATACATTATAAATTGCGAAGTTGAGCAAAAGCTAATACGGAAATTTATAAAAATCAATCAAAAATTTCAAGGAATTTATATTCTTGAATTTCGATACTGAAGCTCTTACAATACGGGGGTAAAGTGTCCAAATAGGAATCACTTTTTGCGGAAGTTATTTTATAATTGTTTAGAATCTCTTTTTTCGGCCAAAATGTTAACTACGTAGAAGTTTTACATTCCTATAATTTTCCGAGGTTAAGTTTGTTCTGAATTCTATACATGTGTTGGTCTTGGTACAGGAATTAGGGTCGTTTGACTGCAAATTTGTGTCCTAGAACTGGGTAAATTGCACTTCGTGGAGATCTTTTAATGGTGTTCTAGACTATATTTACATAAAATTTGGAGAAATCCATAGAAAATTCCGAACGGCTTGGTCAACAAGCGCAACTTGGACTCTAACCTAACACTCCCCGTCTAAAATGTTTGACAGCAGAATATTCCAACTGTTGCTAAAATTCTTAACGACTTTATAAAATTCATCATTCAAGCACATGTCGCTACCTTGGCGACTCATTTCATATATATCCTTTCATATATAATTATTAATAAACATTTCAGAATATTAAATTTAAATAAGGTAAATATCTTACCTTATCGGTCCAGATTCGTGGGGACTGCCGGCCTCTGTAGGTTCCTGTCTATTCATTGGAGTCGAATACAAGACATAAATCCAAAAAAATAGGAGAGCAAATTACGGCTACACACATTTATTACATACAACATAAACGAAAAAAAAGAACACACACTGAAGAGAAAAGAAGAAACAGAACATTAATATCGGCGCGCAGCGCCATCTACAGGTTTAGATTAGACCAATAAACTACACATTGGCCCCCGGATGAACATTAACTTTATGTTCATTTTCCCATTGTAATTATATCTGACATTTCTATATCTAATATAGTTCAAATTGTAAGTCCACACAAATGTCATAGTTTATAAGAAAAAGTTGTTTAAGTTTATTTAGTCCCTTTCAAAAATTTCAACTGGATAAATCAACTGGAAAGGACGTCTCATTGTACCTGTTGAAGTTTTTAACTCACAAGAACGAACCTTTCCATCTCTACCGGGAAACACTTGTGTAATTACTCCCAATTTCCACAAGTGCCGTGGCAATTTGGAATCGTGGATTAACACAACATCATTAGGAGTATATTCACGAATACTGGAGTGTCGACTTGTCATGGCGTTTTTGAGCTGTAGAAGGTATTCCTTCTTCCATCTTGACCAGAACTGGTCCAATATTCTTTCCTTTTGATTAAAACGTTTGATATATGTTGCCGAAGTTCCAGGAAGCTCATGTGGTTTCATATGCACGATAGGTAAGGTAGTAAGTCGCTGACCTACCAAGAAGTGTGCTGGCGTAATTGGGGAAGGTTCTCCTGAGTCTGCATATGTATATGTAATGGGTCGGGAATTAATTGACCCTTCAATTTCACATATAACTGTATGTAGTTGTGTGTGTGTTAAAGTGGTTTTGCCAACCACCTTTCTTAAGGCAGTTTTTACAGATCGCACAAGTCGTTCATAGAAGCCTCCCCACCATGGGGACATTTCCATGATAAACTTCCATTTTATTTTATTACTACTATAGTAATCTTTAACGTCGGGATGGGTGATTATTTTCCAGATGTGCCTTAACTCAATATCAGCTCGATGAAAGGTTCGTGCGTTGTCGGAGTAAACCGTATGGCAAAGACCCCGCCTTGCTACTATTCTTCTGAAGGCCAATAAAAATGTTTCTGTAGAAAGGTTCTCTACCAATTCTAGGTGCACTGCTCTTGTGATAGCGCATGTGCACAACAAAATATATATTTTGCTATCCGTATTTCGGATGTATAAAGGGCCTGCAAAATCAAGGCCTATCACTGCAAATGGCTTTTGTTCATTGATACGATCTGCAGGTAACGGAGCTGATATCTGGGCTCCAGCTCTAGAATTAAATTTTATGCAAATTCTGCATCTTCTTAATACGCTTTTTACTGCCTGTCTGCCCTTGATTACCCAAAATTCCTCCCGTAATTGTACTAATGTATCATTAATGCCAAAATGGAAAACTTTTTCATGCGCATTTTTTATTAACAAATCAATTAATTTACCCTTTGAAGGCAACAGGATCGGGTGTTTTTCGTTAAAGGAATAATTTGATTTCTGAAGCCTTCCTCCGATGCGCATTATTCCTACGGAATCCAAAAATGGTGAGAACTCAATTAAATTTGAATTTTTAGAAATAGGTTCCCCATTTACCAAACAGTTTAATTCATTCGGAAAACTAATTTTCTGTGTATATTTAACCCATATTGTCTGCGCATTACCAATTTCTTCTGCCGATAATGGACCGCTAACTTTCTCGTTTTTAGGATTCGCGTTGTTAAGAAATCTCTTTATCCATGCCGTAATTCTGAGGACTCTTAAAATGTTACTATATTTTTCTAGATCCAATATTGGTTCAACTGTTTCTATACAGATTTTAAACTGAATTATTTTTTCAGGTGTTTTCCTTTTTTCTTCGGTAATATATTGCGTGTTTACCCTTTCCCCAATATCATTACCTTTACCATTTATCTCAGATAACCATTTTGGACCTTTAAACCAAAAATCATTATTAACTAACGCATTTGCGCTAATACCACGAGTAACTAAATCTGCGGGATTATCCTTTGTATTACAATATGACCAATTTTCGGGTACTGACAATTCCTGAATTTCAACTACTCTATTTTTAACAAAGGGTTTCCATTGTTTCGCCGATCCCTTCACCCAGTGTAAAACAATAGTAGAATCGGTCCAATAAAATTTCTCGATGTTAATTTCCTTAAATATATCACAAATATATTTCGCTACTCTAGCTGCTATCACCGCTCCCATTAACTCCAATCTTGGTAACGTTAGTTTCTTTAGCGGCGCAACTCTAGCCTTTGACATAATCATACTTACATAACATTTTTTATCATTACTGATACCCCTAAAATATGCAACACAACCATATGCAAGTGGTGAAGCATCTGAAAAAATGTGTAATTCTACACGCGAATTTTTCAAATCAACATACGTGAAATAGCATCTATCTATTCGAATTTCTAATAAATCCTTAATTTCGTTACACCACTTTATCCAAATTCCCTTAAGATCATCCGGCAATTCGTGATCCCAATCCATACCTCTTTCCCACATTCTTTGAAGAAAACACTTTATCCTAATTAAAAAGGGAGATATAATCCCAATAGGATCAAAAAATTTTGCAGCTGTATGTAATACATATCTTTTCGTACATACCGATATATCCAAATTTTCAACTATAGATTTCAAAGCTAATCCTAATTTATCACTATCTTTATCCCACACCAATCCAAGAATATTTATTACACTATCATTATTTACCTCCGAAAAAGAATCATTTTTATCCCACATGTTCTTTAATTTCTGTGAATTCGTACTAAACTTTCTTAATTTCATTCCAGCCTTTGCTAAAATATTTACCGCAGTAGAAGTTAATTCATAGGCACCGTTTACGGTGTCTGAACCATAAAGCAAATCGTCCACAAACAAAGCTGAATTTAACATTTCATAACTATCCGGATAAATTTCCTCATATTCCTTAATGTGTTTCTTAATTGTTGCCGTTAAAAAGAAAGGAGAAGTTGTACAACCAAATGTAGCTCTGGTCATTCGCATTATTTTATAATTCTCGGTATCCTCGTCAAACCATAAAAACTTTAGAAAATTTCTATCGGGTTCTGCGATTTCTATCATTAAAAACGCCTTTTCAATATCTGCGCAAAACGCAATCTTAAACATTCGAAATCTATTAATTACATCCAAAATTGGAGGTGTAAGACATGGCCCTTTTACGAGACAATCATTTAGAGATTTACACCCCGATACTCTACTGGAACAATTAAAAACAATTCGTACCTTTGATGTTTGTTTTTCCCGTCTTACAATTTCTCTATGTGGAGCGAAATACTCCTTTTTTGTGCGACCACAGTCTTCAACGATACCCAATTGTTTTTGTTCTGTGATTATCTGCCTATATTGCTCGAAAATCCATTTATCCGCTTTTAATCTTTTTCTCAAATAATTGAATTGGCGTTTAGCGTTTTCAAAATTATTCTCAAATTTGTCAATACTATGATCATTCCATAATAAATGAGTAACATAATGACCCTGTTTATATTCTAACTGTTTATCAAATTTATTTATTATTTCCTGATCGGAAGCAGAAATCAATTTATCATCATTTATTCCCAAAAGATCTAACGACCACAAGTTTTGCAAATCATTACCCGTACATTCCGATGACTCATTTATTTTCATGCTTGGATGGTTTTCATGTAAACAAAAAGAGTTACCACATTCAATCTTTAACACGCTGGCGCCAGTAATTAAGTTGTCTGAATCGTTTCCTGAATTATTGTTCCCTGAGAGTGTCCATCCGAATAATGTATTTACAGCAAACAACGAACGATTAATTTTCTTTTTATTTTTTTGCAGTTTCCAAAATAACCCGCCGCCAATTAGAATGTCTGGAGCCTTCGAATGCAATTGCGGAATTTTATTTCTTTCCCCCTCTCTCGAAACCCAAAGTTTTCGAAATGATGCGTCATCCAGAATCTGTAACTTCGTAAAAGAGATTTGATTTACGACCAATGCCTCTACATAACATTTCTGTTTGTGGTTTTTTAAATGAGACAATTCGAAATTTACGACTGAATATTCATTTGATTGAGGATGATCACATGAAAACGGATATATTATTAAAGTTTCTTTTCTAATCACCGGCAATTTTAATTCACGGGCGAGTGATATGTTTATGAAATTTCTTTGGGATGCATTATCGAATAATACGGCACACTTTAGAGAGTTTAAATTAGAACTATTTGTTATTCTTGCGAAGCAAGTTTGTAAATATATTTCATTATTCAAGCGGATTTTGTACAGGACACTTATAGGACAATACAGAATTATCATTTTCGCAAACACTGTTCTCAGAATTATTTGTTTGGGTATGTTCGATGTGATTTTTATCTTTCATATGAGCCGTTGGAGTTTCCGATTTTTGCTTATAGCAAATTAATGTATTGTGTTTTCCTGAACACGTGTCACATTTGAGACCCGATAAACAGAATTTTGCGGTATGTTTACCTCTTTTGAAACATAAATAACAGATTCCCTGTTTGCGTAAAGACAATTTTTTATCCTCTAAATTTAATTTACACATTTTACTGTCATGATCGTTATTTGCATCAACACAAAATATACATTTACTAACAGTTAATTTAAAGGCTGATGCCTTTTGCATTGTGTTAGAATTTTTATATCCCGAACCAGATTTCCGGTAGTAAGCATTATTATTATTATTATTTTCCGATGATTTTGAATCAAATCTGGAATTTGAGTTTTTATATCCGCTATTGTGAGTTTCTACTTCGCGTTTTAAAAATAAAAAGGTTTTTTCCCTAGTCTGAACTTCTAATTTTAAATGTTTTAACAAATCTTGTACATCCCATTCCTCGGATTCTGTTTTCATTTTATTATAGTCTATCATAATACTGGTAGGTATTAATTTTGTAACAATTGGAAATAACAAATTTCCGTAAGATTTTAAATCCACACCTAAATTTTCGAGAGATTTAATATTAATATCAAGGGCGTCGTGCAGTAAGCGTAATTCTTTAATTTGATTTGGAGATTTAACAGGGTTCAAATTTAATAACGCGTCAATTTTATATCTTATTATAATATCTTTTTTTCCGAATCTAGATTTTAATAAATCAATTGCAGTATTGTAATTTTGATCTGAAAGTGCTAAACCCTGAATAGCTGTTAAAGCTTGGGCTTTTAAAAAGCTGCGTAAATACACAAATTTCTGCACATTAGAAATGTTGTTGTTATTATGTATTGTAATTTCATACTGGCTCCAAAATTCAGTCCAGTTTTCTGGAGAACCGTCATAAAAAGGAATTGATAACTTGGGTAGTCTCACAGAACTATTATTAATTCTTTCTAAATGCAGATTGGTTGTTTGCTCATTTCTTGGCTGCGATAAGATCGGAGTAACGTTTAAATTTTTAATTTTCTCTATCTTATTGATAATTTGAGCTTTTACATCAATAATTGAATCTCTGTATTCTTGTCTCGTTTCTATTTCGGTTTGTAGCTCGTTGAGATCCGTGATTTTGGCCTCAATTTGATCTTCAACTTCTATAATTTCGTTATTCTTTACTTGCAGTTTTTCTAACTGTGATTCTAATTCAAAAACATTTAACCCTTCGTCGGGTTCATTTAATTTTATATTTATCGTGTTTATCAATTTTGTACACAATCCTTTTAGGGTAGATCTTTTTCTCTTCAATTTTTCAAGTTCGGTAGCCATATTGATTTAATTTACAAATTTGGACTATAGTATAAGTAACAGCTTTAAATAATATTTAAGGGCCTGGCAGTCCCTGTTCGGGCGCCAATAATTATGTTGCTAAAATTCTTAACGACTTTATAAAATTCATCATTCAAGCACATGTCGCTACCTTGGCGACTCATTTCATATATATCCTTTCATATATAATTATTAATAAACATTTCAGAATATTAAATTTAAATAAGGTAAATATCTTACCTTATCGGTCCAGATTCGTGGGGACTGCCGGCCTCTGTAGGTTCCTGTCTATTCATTGGAGTCGAATACAAGACATAAATCCAAAAAAATAGGAGAGCAAATTACGGCTACACACATTTATTACATACAACATAAACGAAAAAAAAGAACACACACTGAAGAGAAAAGAAGAAACAGAACATTAATATCGGCGCGCAGCGCCATCTACAGGTTTAGATTAGACCAATAAACTACACCAACCACTAGTTGGGCAATTTTATACAGGTTGATAAAAACATTTCTTTTGTGTGTGTATTATTTGTCATTTACAATGTTCAGTAAAAGTGGTTCACAATATGCTACACTTTCAGTCAAATAATTTAGAAACTCTTTCAGGGCTAAAATTCTTAACCCTTGACACTCACAACGCTCCTGGCGTGTTCACTAATTGCTTAGAATGCATTTTAAAAAACAATGAAAAAAAAAAATTGCGAGTAGTTTGCTTTTTCTCGAGAAAGGATGTTCTAACCCATCACTGTAAAAAATATGTTCTATTTGCTGCCAGAAATTCTCTGTAATTTGAGAAAATACGCGTAGTTTACTAAAAAATTACTTTGTCAGAACGTATTTTCTCAAATTACAGAGAATTTCTGGCAGCATATAGTGCATATTTTTTACAATGATTAAGTACTGCAGGCTGAAATTTTGAGCTTTTTTTTTTGTATCACAATCCCTCCATCCATGAAAAACTTTTTCCCATTTCAACACACCAAGATATTAGCTGAGATTCAAGATCTGGCGGATGTACACTCTTTATCCAAATTTTATTCCAATAACTTCCGCTGTTGAACTAGGATTTTTGCCACATTATACCAGTATTCAATTTGGCAGATTACATGTTTTAGATGTCTTTCAGAAGATCCTCTTCTTTGACTAGTCATCGTCTGCACCGTAAACATCACGTCTTAAATTTTCCTTTTTTAACACTCTCCAACAATGTTGAAAAGTGTTAATGTGTTTGGTTCCCGTGTCTGTTTGTCCGTCTGTATGTCCGCGCTCTAACTTTCGTAAATATTCATGGAATTTCTTGAAACTAATAGATGATATTGAATTTCACTAGGATGTTTCCTGTCGAAAATGGGGATAAACGCAACCACTGGTTTGCTTACAAGAATTTCCGAAATAATTCCAATCACTGCGCTCTGTAAGACGTGCACTAAGGGACAAGAAAAGAAGCCGCACTTATATATTTTCCATTTCTCTTTCTGCAATCGCCAATTTTATTGTTTTTAAAAGTGCTAAATCTGTACCTGCATCTGGAAGAAAACTGCTAAAAGTTCCTGCGAATGGGGAAAAATCCCTACTTTTGGCAACACTGGCAGGGACACAAAAAGGAAAATTATATAGATCTGGAAAAAAGAGAAAATAAGAAAGAAAGTTTTTTTTTTTTTTTTTTTTTACATATGCATGAAATTTTTTTAGTAATCATTATGATTTCGAATTCTTAACAGATAATTATTTGATTGTTCCTTCAAAACAAGTGAACATCTCAAGTTCCGATGCGCTCTCTTTCGAAGAAATTATCAATACTTTGCTAAAAGTTCACCTCTTTCCTTTTAAATTTAAAGTCTTTCCGTTTAAGCTTCTTGCTTCTTGGTTATTTCAGAATAAGAACTAAAAATTGTCTTTTAATCAAACATTATAAAAAGAATCACTTGCGAATCAAATCAAATTTATAACTTATTACCGCGCTTTAAACAATACATTCCTTGAAATTATTACTAAGACAAATGATGGGGCGTGTTTAATTGCTGTAAATGTAAAATTTAATGTTGTAAATGTAAAATTTTCGACAAAGAGAAATAACGGAGGGATTGCTGTATTTTATTTCAAAAATAAAAAATCGCAGTGTAAATAAAAATTTGTTTAGCGTGCATACGGCATTTTTGCTGCTGAAGAGATTTGTTTGAGTTTGTTAACCGGCGATGCTGATTTTATGAGCGGCGGTTTTAAAATTAGTTTGCATTGATTAATTTTGGTCCTGGCAATTTGATCAGATTAAGCGGCGGATTTTATTAACCAGTGAATTTATTGAGCGGCGGTTGCTGCATTCCAATAACTGTATGCTGTAGGCAAAGAAAATATATAACATTGTGTTTTTTCGTTTTTTTTTTTTTTTTTCTTCAAGTTGACCGTTTTGATAACTGAATTGTGATAGCTCTCTGGTGGAACATCGGGTTTTCATTACAGTTCAGGCCAGAGTTCCCAACTTTTATAATTTATTCACGAACATTTTTAGCCCAGCCTTCTTTTCGCACATGAAATTTTTTAGATTATTTCTCTTTAATATGTGACAACGATTAAATAAGAAGAAAATCATTTTTCAAAATTTCCGGTATGAAAAAGAGGCGGGGATAAAAATGCTCGCGAATAAATTATAAAAGTTGGGAACTCTGGTTCAGTCATTGATGTTTGTACTGGCTTAGAATCCACAGCAAATCGTAAATCTTGGTCTAATTATCCTAAGGAGGTATAAATGACTGTTATTTTGCAAACCAAATCAAACCGATCTGTTGGAACAGTACATACCGGATTACACGAAACAATTTAGTTCTATTTCAGGTGTTTCTGCTACAGGCGGGAATGAACTGACGAAAAGAGCTTCCTCTCCGCTAAATATTTTGAGAAATTAAAGTAGGTTATTTTCTCAAATTATCTTATATATTAAAAAAATTTATGAAAACTAAAGTCAGTCCGTCTGGCCGTTCTATCCGGCCGATTTCCTTCATTTTTTTTTTTAATGAAAGGTATTTAGGCACAGATATGTCATCAATCATTGAAATTTACTCAACTTCCACCTTACTCAAGTTATACTCAAACGCGATTCTTCCCTGTACATTTCTTATGGGACACATTCACTCAAACAATTCGAATTCTCATAGCTCCTCTTCTAATGAATGGATCTTGATCGTTTCACTCTCAGAACACTCAGTGGATCAAGTTCTTTCTTTTGAGCTATTAACTGCTTAAATTCGTTGAGTCTGAGAAAAGTTATGCGTGCACAATCAACTTTACATTCAATTTTTTCAAGATTTTCCTTCACTCAAACCTTCATAACTAGAGTTCTAATTAATGTAGGCTGTTGACACAAGTCTAAGAACACTCAGTGGATCAAGCTCTTTCTTTTGAGCTATTAACTGCTTAAATTCGTTGAGTTTGAGGAAAGTTATGCGTGCAGAATCAACTTTACATTCAATTTTTTCAAGATTTTTTCAAGATTTTCCTTCACTCAAACCTCTATAACCAGAGTTCTAATTAACGTAGGCTGTTGACACAAGTCTAAGAACACTCAGTGGATCAAGCTCTTTCTTTTGAGCTATTAACTGCTTAAATTCGTTGAGTTTGAGGAAAGTTACGCGTGCACAATCAACTTTACATTCAATTTTTTCAAGAATTTTTCAAGATTTTCTTGCGTTTGGTGTAAATCAATTATTTGAAAAAAAAAAATCTATATATTAATTTGAAACATGTTTTTGTCTGTCTCCACTATATTGAGAGAACTACTTGGTGTAAAAATTTGGTTGAGGTGTCTAAAAAAAGGTCTTGGTCTGTAGTTCTGCAATGAAAAGAGAAAATTAAAAAAAAGACGAACAGTTTCCCCCCCCCCCCGGGGGGGAACGGGTTAAAGCTCCAAATTACTTCACGGTGTGGAAAGTGTACATATGGGGACTAGAGTCGAATACTAAAAAATCACTTTCTGCGAATTTGGAATTTTCGATTTTACAGGGGGGGGGAGAAAGGGGGAAAGTAGATTTGGAGGGGAGGGGGAAGGGGGGAAATTAGTTTGAGAGGTAAATCCGTTCTAGACCCACACATGTAGCCCCTCATTTCAAAGGTCTTGAAATTTCATGTCGATTGGGGATGTTCGTATACAGTATATTGCGACCCCTGGTGGTGAAAAATGGAACTAGGTGATTTTGCTGTAGACCCTATCATGTTACATCTTATTTTAAAGGTCTTGGTATTTCCTGATCGTTTGTGATGTTCGTACAGAACACACTGCGCCCCCTGGTGATGGAAAGTGCAACTAAAGGATTTTGCAGTTGGCACCACCATTTGAAACCTTATTTAAAAGGTCTTGGAAATCCAAGGCGATCAGTGATAGGGGTCTTGAAATTTCATGTTGATTATGGATGTTTGTATACAATATAGTGCGCCCCCTGGTGGTGAAAAATGGAACTAGGTGATTTTGTAGTAGACCCTATCATGTTATATCTTATTTTAAAGGTCTTGGTATTTCCTGACTGTTGGTGATGTTCGTACAGAACACACTGTGCCCCCTGGCGGGAGAAAGTGCAACTAAAGGATTTTGCAGTTGACACCACCATGTAACACCTTATTTGAAAGGTCTTGGAAATTCAAGATGATTGGTGATGTTCGTATGCAACATACTGCGCTCCCTGGTGGAGGAAAGTGAATTTTGCAGCGCGTGCGTAGCATGCCTGCTATACGGTGCCGCAGCCACAGGCGGGGGAAACACGATTCAGAGGTTCGTGCGGTTCAAGATTAATTTTTAAGATTTTTTTCATGGTATTAGCGACCCGCATATACGCTGCCACAGGCACCGGGGTCACGAGCCCGAGTTCCGTTCTGTTTGAGGCAATTTTTTTTGTTATATATGATTATTATTTGTTTCGCGATGCTTTCATTTAAAAATAGAAATTCAAACAAAATAGAGTTAAAGATATTAAATCATACAAATTTAAAGTTCATTTAAGGTTATTATTATGGGCCCGGGCAACTCCGGTCGGGTTCGTTTGGTTCCAGGTTAATTTTTGGGGAATTTTTCATGTTGTTAGCGATCCGTGTATGCGCTGCCGCAGGCACCGGGGTCACAAGGCAGAGTTTCATTCAGTTCGAGGTAATTTTTTTGTTACAGCTGATTTTTTTTTTTTTTTTTTTTTTTTTTTTTTGCGATGCTATGCTTTTATTAAAAAATAGAAATTCAAACATAATCGAGTTAAAGATATAAAATCATACAAATTTAAGGTTCATTTAAGGTTATTATCATGGGCCCGGGCAACACCGGTCGGGTTCGTTTGGTTCCAGATTTATTTTTGGGATTTTTTTTATGTTATTAGCGGCCAGCGTATGCGCTGCCGCAGGCACCGTGGTCACGAGGCAGAGTTTCGTTTGGTTCAAGGTAATTTTTTTGTTACATCTGATTATTTTTTCGCGATGCTTTATTTAAAAATAGAAATTCAAACAAAATCGAGTTTAGGATTTAAAATCATGCAAATTTAAGGTTTATTTAAAGTTATTATCATAGGCCCGGACAACGCCGGGCGGGTCAGCTAATATGTAGTCATAGTATTAAACGAAATAGAAAATAAAAGATAGCAACTATTTATTTGGAGTCAGTTTGACGTCACCAATGACAATACTTTGTAGAAAGTGGTGTCGTATATAGTATTTCTATTTATAAGCATTTTTCCGAATTTCTTTTTATTAAGTGAAATGTCGTAAATTATATTAGATGTTTTAACTTGAAATACATTTAAATAATGATGCGACGGTTTTTGAAACATTACGGTCAATAAAGTGACCGTCGCATTCGACGGGTTCCAGCTAGTTTATTTTATTTTTATTTTTATATATTTTTTTTTCTTCTTACAGGGTTCAGTTCACAATTTCAGAAGGAAAGCCATACGTATCTGGTTTTGGTAGTGTTCAAGATAGCGTTGAAGACGGCTTATTCTGGTTTATTTACAGGAAACCGTTGTCATCGGATGGTGATTTGGTTCTCGTCCCACAGAGTAAGTAAATAAGAGCATTTTAGTTTTTTTTTTTTTTTTCCAGACATGGATGTATTGCAATTACATATCTAGTTTTATCTATCTAGCTATTTATCTATCCCTTTCCCCCTCTCTCATATACATATATACTGTTATTTGAAAAAATTAAGTTGGTGCAACTTTTAATACGTCGATAACCTCCTAAGCGAAATTTAAGTATACTTTAAAAAACTGGACTTCATGTCTAATCATCGGTCAGCACTATGCAGAGCTGCCAATCTAATCCGGCAAATTCTTAGTACCGCCACTTTTTCTACGCCACTTAATGTTTAGAGCAATTATCTTCAAATGTACGAGTATCTACGATGAATTAAGAAAAAAAAAATACTCTAAAAATTAAGTGGTGTAGAAAAAGGGGCGGTACTAACAATTTGCCGAATTAGATTGGCAGATCTAACTATGGCAACATATTTATACGGTGATTTGCGGCGAAATTAATTTGGAGTAGAGATCATTCTTTTTATCAGTCTGTAAATAGCCCGTAACAAGTTCCTAACCAATTCTAGATGCATGAGAATTTTACACAGAACTCATAGCACTATTTACGAAAGAAAATTATCTTCTTTTTGCGATTTAGTAGGTAGAAAATTGTTTGTAATAAATAGTGGTATAAATTCTGCGCCGATTTTGATAGTCCACTTTGTACGCCATTTTGTTTGAAAATGAAAATAGCAACTACTTGAAAAGAAATGGGTTGGTTGGTTGGTTGTAGGATTAAGGCCGATTGACTCCTTATGTGTCCTAGGCCTATAGGGGGAATGCCCTCTGTGGGGGTCTTTCTAAGGGGTCCCAGCCCGTATTTACGCGAGTTTCGGAGGAAACCACGGAAAACTCCGAACGGCTAGGTCGATGAGCGCTACCTGGGATCGAACCCGGCACCTCCTATCTACCAGCTTTGAGCGCAGAATGAAAAGAAATGGGAAATTAACCATCTCTTTCGACTGAGTCGAAGGCCTTAAAGGAAAAAAAAATAGCGATACTAAAACTATAGTCGAATAATTTGCGTCCTTAGGCCACATTATAGAAAAATTCCACTTTTTATTAACGTAAAAATCCTTTAGTTAAACACTTTTAAATATCTGCACAGTTCGTTCGACAATCACCTATAACATGCCTATTCAGTTGTGTTTTAAAGAATGTAAAAGTTAGATGCTGATGCTCTTCAGATAATTTGAGTGTTATAAATACGACTGTAATGAATAAGAATCCTACTCTCAAAGTATGAATCAACCACATAGAAAGTATGAGTCCTTCACTCAAGAAAATCTTTACAGTTCGTGCGACGTTAACATTTAATATACCTGTCACCGCTAAAGTGCAGAAATCAGTTAATATACAGATTAGCTAGGAAATCCGCACATTAACTACGGTAATCCGTTAAAATGCGGAAAATTGTTACATTTCTGAAATTATCAACGGAATCTATGAAATACCTACATAATCTGCACATTACCTACTAGGTACTCGTTAAAGTGAAAATAAGATCTTCGGCGAAACAATAACAACGTTTCTGTTCGCTTAAATTGAATGTTATTTATTTATTTTTTGATGTCTAAAGAATCAAGTTAATACAATCGAGCAATCAGCGCATTAGTTGATAAAATCAGTCAATCAATTAAATGAAAATCTACAATAAAAAGAATAAACGTTTTAAAATATTACTGCGATTAAGGAAATTGACATACTGTTATTTATTTATTTATTCAATATCTAAAAAATCACGTTAATACAATCAAGCAAATCACAAATTAGTTGATAGAATCAATCATCAATCAATAGAAAAACTATAATACAAAGAATTCAACGGTTTAAAATATTATTACAATTAAAGAAATGAATTTGCGAATTATATGGTAAAATCATACTTACTTATTAGGGCAATCTAAAGATTGGTGACACTTTGAATTGCATAGCAATTAAATTCTGTACGGAAGATTCAGAGAAAACCATGAAAAACACAGAACACCTTCATTCAAATATCTCCAATTATGATTAAATGACTTATAATATATCATTCGCAATATGTTTTAATGTAATTTTATCACGAACTTTTAAACTGATGTAAGCTGTTAAATACAGTACGAGAGCTTCAGAGAAAAACACAGAAAACTCTGAACCTGTTTATTCTTTTTTATTTTGCAAACTTTCAAATTCTGATTATCCCGTCACATTCCGTATAAAGGATTTTTAACACTATTTATCCCGGAATTACGCAAGTTAAGGAGAAAACCATGGAAAAATCAGACACAAATCTTTTTATAACAATGTTTACATTACTTTTGTTTCTCAACTTCTAACTAACATTGTTTCATAAGTAAACTATCATTTTAAAATATAAAACGTAACAAACCACTTTAAAACACGTAGATACAATATTTTATTAATAAACTACACAAAGCTTTTCGCCATCATAATAATAGCATCATCAGGTGTAATTGCGTTACATAGAACCAGCAATACATAAATAAAGAAGTTCAAATGGTTTAAAGTTACGGTTACAATAAAAAATATTTTGAAAGTTACAGTTACCATAAATTTTTTTCATTTCAATATCATTTTCAGTATTTATTTTATTCTCTCGATTGGCACAACGCGTGCCATATTTTATGAAGTGATGCAGCATCCTTGGAGTTAATAACTTTATTGTATTTGATAATATTTACTGCTTCTGTTATTTAGCAGGTCTTGAAAGTCTCGAGGGGCTGAAATAACTTCGGACTGGGTCCACATAGGAATAGCATCAGGGTGCTCGTAAAGAAAGTCTACTAGAATTGAACTTTTTTTCTCTTTAACATTACGAATGTGTTCAGTAATTCTTGCTTTAAGCGTGCGACGTGTTTGCCCAATGTAGTAAAACAGTTCATCATTATATTTGATAGGGATTTTATAAACCCCTCCAGGTCTGTTGATATCTCTGTCATTAACAACTAAGTTTTTAATAGTACAGGGGGAGGAGAAAGGAATGCATAGATTAAATTTACGTAAAATAAAATGCTTAAAATTTTTAAATTCATTACAGAAAGGTAGACTATTGGTATATTTAATTTTAGTATTATGGTTAATACTAATATTATTATAGATTTTATTTTTGACCCCATTGATTATTTTTAAAACAGTGTTTTTACTATACCCAGCGTTAATATACCTAAGTGAATAATTTTATAAATTTCTTTATTTCCGTTAAACTGAAAGGAGGTATAATTGATGGAACGAAAAATATAAGAGCGAAAAAAAGCTATTTTAAATTCAATAGGATGAGCGGATGAAACAGGTATGGGGGAAGGGATAAAAGAGTCTTTGTAATAAACGTCAAACCAAATAGTAGAGTTATCATGAAAAACGGTAGTTTTTCGAGTGACGCAAGCGGAAGCCCAAACTGAACGCTGCGAACTCATATATACGGCTAGTTTGACATCAGAGAGATTTGTAAAAGCCGACACTTAATATCTCAGCAAATATGCCATATTTTGTTCTGATCTTTTCAAAATAGTCTTTTATCTACGGTCTTAATCTATCCTTAAAATTTTACATTTCTACATGCAGTATGTTTTGAGATCTGAATCTCAATTTAAAGCCAAAAAGGGAAAACGATTGGTGTAATGGACTAAATTCTGAAAAATATCTCTAAAACGGCTCGAAGAATTTTCATATAATTAATATATGCTGTTAATAGGATCTTTCTTAATCTAGTAACGTCTTCGTTTTTTTCAGGAAAACTCTTGTTTTTTATAAAAGTTGTTTTAAAAATAGAACTATATTACTCCGCCAATTGCATGCTTTTCTTCGGCGAAAATGGCCGTAAATCGGTTCTTACTTCTTGCTTGCAAGGCTTTGTTGGTTGGCTGACCAACGTGAATGCAGTCAATAACTTTTTGTTATGAAGAAAATATTTTTAATTTTAAAATTTCCCATTTCGTCAAAAAATTATTTAGATAATATTTAAAGTAAAAGAAGTATTTTGTAATCATAGATATTCTATTTCATCGTTATTTATAATGAATTAATTTCTTTTTAAAGCGAAAAAGTTTATCACTCATGCACACAAATTTATACCATGGTTCATGATCTTTGGAGCGCATGCGTACTTCAAAATTTTTGGCGCTCGCTGACTCGCTGTAGACAGGCGCTAATTGTTTACCATCGAGGTTTTGCACTGTATTCCTCCGCCAATTAAGCTTTCATTTTCATTAGGTTTTTCTATTTTATATATTACTTTTATAGATTACTTCAAAGTGTATTATTTAATCAAGAAAGAAGATATTCTAGTTTATAACCCTAAATTATATGATACTGGAAGGTTTTAGTAAATGATTTGAGAAAAGCGAAACTTAATACTATGTTTGCATCTACAAAGAAAATAATATTTAAACCAACATTAGAATTCGGAGGTACGTGTTTTATTATGGTTACATATTTTTTTTCGAATAGTCAGTAAATGTGTTTATATCTTATCTTTGATCTGTTTGCACTGCCAAGCCTAAACAAATTATTACTCATAATCGCCTGTAATCATAATATGCCTGTTTTTTAGTTCCATGTTTATGTATTGCTCGGTAACCTAGAAAATAATAATATATACTTGCTGTTATTTCGCTGCTTATCAATAAAATTTGCACTTTTTTTTTCTTTTTCAAGCTATTCCTGAAATATTTTTTGCTTACAATCGCCGTAATACACAATTATTATTATTATTTTTTTTTAATTAAGTCTTACAACATAATAACTTTTATAATCTCTAAGAATTATCTGAGGATGATAATTTCACATCTAAAAAAGATGTTAAGAATAAAGTTATCAGTTTTGGTTTTAGTAATTCACTATGCTGAAAGTATCAAAATGTAGCAATGAACCTGATTATGTATATACACTACAAAAGTTCTGCATGAAAGCGTGCTGTTTACCATTTAACTAAATTTTATGTTCAAAAGCCTTTTTTTTTTTTTTTTTGTAATTTTAAGATGTGCAAATTTTCATATATGCTTCAATTATTCTTTCTTGCAACTACTCGGTATTCGGTGCTCGTCCAAGCACTCAGCAACTACTCGGTCAAAGTGCTATTTGGTGTAGCACTAATATCTAACAAAAGTTGTTTTTGTTAACAACAGTACTTAAATAAAGATTATATCTTTAAAATCGAGTTAACAAGGAGTGCACGTATTTTAGATAATGTTGCCATCTAGGACATTTTAAGAGATCAAACAAATATTATGTCCACCCCCGTTAAAAAAGGTGATACATGATACAAGTAAAAAAATAGTGAATTTGAGTTTATGTCATATGAAAAGCCCAGTGGCAGAAACGCTGCGACACGGCGACATAGTCGCGGACACAGAAAAACGGCTTGCAGACAGTTTTTGTCTGCACTAATAAAAAAAATTGACCCTAACTTTCAGACACTCTTTGTCTGTACTACTAAAAAAAAAATTTTCCACAACTTTAAGACAGTTTTTGTCTGCAGCCATAAAAAATTGTCTGCAATTTAGATATTTTTGCCCACGACAATGTGCTACTGATGTATGACGTCTTAGACACTCTGTGGTAGGAACTCTAGAGCTCCCTATAGGTGCCTTGGTAGGAACACACAAAACAGTGCTTAACAAGGGCGACCTAGGAGCCTAGATCTCCCTTGATAGGCAGTGTTATGCATGTATTCTTTTTCTCCTGTTACCTGTTACTGAGATTCTACGGGAATGTAGGAAAGTGCTAATTTCATTTAAAACTGCTCCAAAACTTCTCCTCCACTTCAAAATTCACTTATAAAAATTTCTGTATCAAAACTAAAATTAATACTTTTATTATTTATAATTATTTATATTGTGTTGTGTCAAACATTGCTATGAAATATTTAATTGAATGAGTTAAACTTATTATTTTATAATTGTTTATACTATATTATTTTGTAGTAAAATTGTATTGTGTATTGTTGCACGAGATCACCACTGTTGTTAACACCCCCCCCCCCCTCCTCCCAGATTGCCGCTTTCAGCTTTCAGGCTTTTTGAGTACAGATTACGAAATTTTAAAAACCTGTCGCAGACAGCTACAAAATTTTATGTCACTGGGATGAAAAGTGTCCCACCTAAGCTATATCATGCAGTTTATCCACCTGAGTGAGAGGCATTTTTGTTAGTTTTATTGTAAGCTAGTCAATGCTTTATTGTTATCTTTAAGTTGATTTTTTTCAAAGATTATTTTTTATTGCTGGGGTGCAACATGATGTTGTCATCTAAGAAAGTTTAAGTATTTATTGAGGAATCTAACAGTTAATAACTTTCTTTGCTGTGAGCTCAGCATCATGCCACTGTGTATTGTAATATTTTCTAGTAATTTTCTACATTTAAATCAATCACCATTTCTGAAAAGGAATTTTTTATGTTAATTTCTCATAATTAAAAAAGTAAAATATTACTAAATGTAAATGGTACTATTTAAATAGTTCGAAAAAAATTAGGAAGTTGACAGCTGATTGTCAGTAATTAGCTGGCCAAATATTCGGCATTCGGCCAAAATCATTAAATAAACAGATTAACCATGAAAAGTGTCTAAAACTGATTATTTTCGTAGAGCTAAAGTTTTAATTAATACAGACATGGTACAATCTTACAGAAAAAAAGGCTGAACTTTCCCCGATCCCCCCCCCTCAAAAGTGGTATCAGGCAACTGACACAATATAAATTTTTCAATAATAAAAATAATGTTAAATTTGATTGCATACATGCACACACAATAAACAAAATCAGAACAATAAATCTCATATTGAATATCATATTAATTATAATTTAAATAGTTGTAAGTGCTTAAAAAACAGACAAACTTATTACGTATACTTGAAAATAAGTTTATTCTGTAGAAGCATTGTTTGCTGGGGCAATTGATTAGCAGAATAATGTAGTTCTAGTTTATTAGGAAAATGCAGTTGAAGAGCTATTTCTTTTTCATTTTCTCAAAGTTTGAATTTGACATTTCTTGAAAGCCAATCACATAGAAATTGCTAATAATATATTGCACAAATTCAGGCTGACCCCCCCCCCCTACACATGTCCAAAAAGTTTTAATGCAGATTTGCATTGATCCCAAGAATAATAATTTTCAAGCTTAAAAAGGCTGAAAAGTAACATGTCTGTTAATATCTTTACTTTTTCTTTTCCTCTTGAATTTCATTCTGTACACCACTGAAAACAGAAAACTCTCTTGCGGTAAACATTGCAAAAAGAGCCATTCTGCCACTTTTTTTTTTTTAACTGTGGTATGCTCATGCATGCAAGAACATAGCAGCGCCGGATCTAGGGGGGGGGGGCTAGGCTAAAAGTACTGACATTCCTAATTGAATATTACAATTGGAAATTTTTCATTGATATGGAATAACATCTTGAAAAATCTTACCCCCCCCCCCCCAAAAAAAAAAAAAAAAAAAAAAGTTTTAGATCCGCCACTGGAACATAGTGCATGAATAAGTTGCATTTTCTTTTTTGTTTAGAAACAGAATTTACTATTAATTAAAGTGAATTAAATTACATTTAGTTTAAATTAATATTTTGTATTTTAGAAGATTAATTTCTCAAGTAAATGTTTGAATATTGAAGTGTGGAACTTTAAAACAGGCATATTCGAAAAATAGAGGTTACAAGTGATTTGTTTATACTTGAAGATATTTTTGTTTTAGCCAACAGATCAACAGACATTTATTTACTTTTCGGAAATATGAATAACTACATTTTAGAAAATAAAACTATAAAACACTTGCCTCTAAATCATAGTAATGGAAGTGTATATTTGTAATTTATTTTCCTTGTAGCTGCAAATCTTATGCATTTCATGAATTGCTAATAGAATAGGGATAATTTTGGATTTGGGTATGAATTATATTTCATGAAATAAAATGAAAACTAATAATTTCATATGCCTACAAGAATTCACATTTATATACATCATCATTACCTATAATTATATACTGAAAATATATTAGCAACATTGAAATTGAAATTGACACAAAAAATATTTTAGTTTTTGAAGATGGCAATTCAATCAAAACAAGTACTTTCAAACAGTGCTGCTAATTAACATGCTGCTATATATTTTCCAAATTTAGATATATACTGCACATTATATATGTTTACTTTAACATTTTATCGAATTGAAACATTTGGGGAGCAAATGTTCAAATCAAGTTTTTTCTTAAAAAAAAAAAAAAAAAAAAAAAAAGAGTTATTTTTTTAATTTATTAGTTTTTTTTTTTTTTTTTTTTGGTCTGAAAAATTGTATCTAAAGGTGAAAACATGGTTTGAATGTTTGCTCCTCGTTTATGTTTTAATAGTTTTAATGTAATTAATGATTTTAAAACATGGGGTACTTTGGGTCAGGGTTGTTCGGTTTTTTCCATAGTGGAAAAAACCTGGTTAAAATCGCCCCGGACAAAATACCGTTTTGTCCACTATTAATTATTTGCGAGTCCTAAATTAAAAATTACCTTTATTCTTTCCATATATATAAAACAATTCTTTATCATTATGTGTATGTGAGAGCTTGTGAAATACGGTCGCCATTGGCGACCAATATTTTTTAAAACTAGTAATAATGTTTTCAACTTTAAGGATTTTTTTTTTTTTCTTAATATATATATTTTGGTGAAAGAATTGGTCCCGAAATCGGGCTCCAATTCTACTTTCGCTGTTTTGCCCTCACCACTTTTTGAGACCCTGTGTTGAATTAGGGAATTTACACATCTCCGTGCATGTTTCACAACTCTGTGTTAAATTATTGCACCGTTTTAGGGAATTGGTTTACACTGCTCCTGTCTGTGCATGCTATCGATCTGGTGCTGAATTTTTGTACCTGTGTAATGATGTACCATTGTCGATGGTGTATTAATTTAGTGAAAATAATAAAACCAGTTTTATGATGTTAAATTTAAACAAGTGTTTCCTGATGTAAAAAATAAATCATTCCAGCCTAATAAATAATTGATTTTTAGTTGGTATAATAATTGGTATATAGAATCTTAATTTCTATATTCCAGGGGTGCAGAAAATGTTCAGACCTCTGAAATTTCCCCAAAAATAACGCATCAACCTATTATCTGAAAGTTTTTTTTTTTTTTTTTTTTTTTTTTTTTTGGGGGGGGGGGGGGGGAGGGGGTAACGGGTATTTAAAGGGAATACACTTGTAAAAGAAGAATACAGCTCTTAATTTGTAGTTTAATATTCGAAAATTTGTTTTTTCAATAATTTTTTCTTACTTCCGTTTTCATTTTTATTTTATTCTAAGATAATAATTATTCAAAATTTCCCCAGACAGCCAGAATTTCCCCCGAACATCGTTCGCACGTTCGGACATATTCTGCACCCCTGCGTATATTCAAGTAAATTTTGAAACGGAATAAAAAGAAGAAAGAAAGAAAGAAAATGTTGGAGAATATTTTTTTATGGGCTACCATAATTTTTTGTTGCCGACCATATTTTTTAATAAATTTCTGAACCCTGTGCAGGGTTTAAACTGCCATAAGTTTTTTTAGCATTTTGCTAAAACATGTTGGTCAGAATTTCACTAAAAAGCTAAAACTGGATAACTATATAAAATATCTCTATATAATAACTCAGATTTTTTTTTGTAATATTTGCAGGCAAAAACTACGAAAGAACTGAAATTTTTGGGAATCATTATTTGTATAGTAATTTGGATTTATTTTTAATGATTGAATTTAAATGCAAAAATATTTAAAACTATGTCAGAATTTGCTTCATAGAAGCATTCTTAGCACTAGTATTTCACGATTATCTACCACTACACTTTATTTAATTTTTAAATTGCTTTTTCATTTTACATGTATGATATGAGTACCTCTTTTTCTATTGTTGAAATCAAAACATAGTTTTCCTGATTCATATTTTTAAAGTCACAAATATGGATGCTTGGTTAAAATCATCAATGAACAAAAGGAATAGAAAACAAAATTGAGGATAACAAAGCTAACAAGGAACACCGTGTCTGGCTGTGATTTTAATGAAACTTTAATTTCTGATAGAGGGCATGTACCAAATATTTTTTATCACAGAAATTTTTGCTATCATCCATGTTTTCTCTATTTATTGAATTTTTAAAATGTTAAAAAACACATCAGCCACATATCAACAGTAAGCTCCGCCTTTGGGTGTGACTTAAAAATACTAAATGATTTTGCGCTTTCATGTTTAAGTTACAAATGAAAATTTATAGTAGTACTGAAAATTATTTCAACTGAATTATTCATTTGAGTATTCACTTGCTGTATAAATACAAATTTTTCGCATATTTTTGAGTAAAATTTGATAGCATATCAAATATGAAAGAAACGCCTCTCTCTCATTGAAATCCGAGCCGGACGCTTGGGTGATGTTCCTTGTAAGTAAAAGAAATCAATGGTATCCAAAGAATTAATTAACTTTCGAAAAAGCTAAAATAGTGCTTGCCTATTTTCGCTAAAATGCTAAAGTAATTTTTTTGCCAGGTTAAACCTGTGTATGTAAATAAAATCAATTTAAATATTTCAAAATAGACATAAATGATTGAAATAGGCATGCAAAGTTAACAATATTTAATAAATAAATATATCTATTTCTAAGGGTGAATTGGGTGCAAAAGTATAGTTTATAGTTTCAATTTTAATTCCCCTCCTTTCCCCCTCCCCCACTGCTTTTAACTACATTATCATCTCCTCCCTCATAGTCGTAAACACCTTTAAAAAATTTGTTATTAAGCATGATGAAATGAATGATTCACATATATTTCATGGAATTTTTTACTTTCTGAAAATACATAGGTAAGGAAAGTATTGTAATTATAACAAAAATTTGACGTGAAGTTGGTGTATCTACATGTTTGAAGTTCCATGAGTTCATTTTTGCTATTTTACGATAATGTATGTACATATCTGAGTAGAGTGAACACAATATTGTCTAAATGCTTTGTTCAAATGAGCTAAAAGTTCGTGCATATGTTATAGGTTATCGTAGTACAAACTGTATACATCTTGGAGAATCTAGCACAATTTTATTTATTTATTTTAACCAGGACACAAAGATAAATTCTTTATCATTATAGTCTATGGGCTCAAATAATTTAAAGTGTGATAGCATCTGAATTCCTTATTCAATTCAGCTGAAACTTTTATATACATGTTATCAGTCCCTGTTGAATGAATCGTATAGATATATTTTGCTGAATCTAGCATTTATAGTTTTTTTTACAGGGAAATAACGAAAAATTCTGTAATATTATGGCCTATAGTCTGAATTTATTTAAAATGTGATGGCGTCTGAAGCCTTATTTGATTGAGCTTTGAATTCATATACAAATTATAAGTATATGTCACACAAACTATATACATTTTGGTGAATCTAACACTATTAGTTCTTTTACAGATATACACAAAATAATTTGGATGCATTCCATTCCATTAAACAATATATTATTTGTGAGCAAATAATCAAATAATTTTCTCAATTGTTTATTTAATGACTTCTCTTACGTTATTTTATTTAAACAACAGTGAATTACTTTCATGTTCAGAAAGTCGACTGGAGTCACTCAACATTTTTATTATTTCTCTTTAAGTTTCTGCATATTTATCAAATTGATTATATATATATATATACAGTCATACACATGTCAGATTTATATTATTAAAGACATTACTTTTGTGAAAAATAAATAAATAACTTTTCTATGTGGAAGTAAAATTTAATTTTGTATTTTTGTCATCTGGAATTTCTATTACCAAGTAATAATTTTTTTTTACAAAATTAAAATAAGAAATATATTCAGAAAATTCAAAGTCGTTAAATTAGTACCCATTTTCCAAAAATTGATTTTTTAAATTTTTAGTATTTCATTTTGTGGTTAAAAAAAGCAATTTGTGTGAAAATTTGCATTTTTGAACGAAAAAAATATATAAAAATTTCTAAAAATCAATTTCTTCGAAAATGAGTACCAATTTAATGGTTGTGAATTTTCTGAAAGTGAAAACGGAATTTAAAAACTACATTTGGTGATGAGTAATCTCTATATATTAAAAAAAAAAAAAAAAAAAAAAAAAAAATACTGTCGCTGGCGTCAAATTTTTTTTGTCTGCGACAGCATCTTCTCGCGGAGGGCAGGGTCCTTCGTATCATGAGAGGTATCAACGTGTTCCGAATACTTCAAGGAAGACATTTCAGCTGCTTAGAAATTTCTATCATTTTAATTAAAATGTGATGGCGTCTGAAGCCTTATTTGATTGAGCTTTGAATTCATATACAAATTATAAGTATATGTCACACAAACTATATACATTTTGGTGAATCTAACACTATTAGTTCTTTTACAGATATACACAAAATAATTTGGATGCATTCCATTCCATTAAACAATATATTATTTGTGAGCAAATAATCAAATAATTTTCTCGATTGTTTATTTAATGACTTCTCTTACGTTATTTTATTTAAACAACAGTGAATTACTTTCATGTTCAGAAAGTCGACTGGAGTCACTCAACATTTTTATTATTTCTCTTTAAGTTTCTGCATATTTATCAAATTGATTATATATATATATATACAGTCATACACATGTCAGATTTATATTATTAAAGACATTACTTTTGTGAAAAATAAATAAATAACTTTTCTATGTGGAAGTAAAATTTAATTTTGTATTTTTGTCATCTGGAATTTCTATTACCAAGTAATAATTTTTTTTTACAAAATTAAAATAAGAAATATATTCAGAAAATTCAAAGTCGTTAAATTAGTACCCATTTTCCAAAAATTGATTTTTTAAATTTTTAGTATTTCATTTTGTGGTTAAAAAAAGCAATTTGTGTGAAAATTTGCATTTTTGAACGAAAAAAATATATAAAAATTTTTAAAAATCAATTTCTTCGAAAATGAGTACCAATTTAATGGTTGTGAATTTTCTGAAAGTGAAAACGGAATTTAAAAACTACATTTGGTGATGAGTAATCTCTATATATTAAAAAAAAAAAAAAAAATACTGTCGCTGGCGTCAATTTTTTTTTGTCTGCGACAGCATCTTCTCGCGGAGGGCAGGGTCCTTCGTATCATGAGAGGTATCAATGTGTTCCGAATACTTCAAGGAAGACATTTCAGCTGCTTAGAAATTTCTATCATTTTAATTAAAGAAGTTATTAGCTATAAACGACAAATTTATGAAAGTACTCTATTTGCCACCTTGAAAAAAGTTTATCCCAGTGACGTTGGTCTTCTGTCATGAAGTCATTTTACACGGGAAAAATAAAATACGATCCATGGTTGTAGGTAGGTAGGTTGGATTTAACATCGCCCAAGTATTGCGCTATGGGTAATTGGTGACTGTCTGGGAAGCACTTCTAGGGATGTTCCAGAGACATACACCACAGACATCACAATTTTGATCCTCCATGGAGGAGATTCCCCAGACGTATATTTTTGATGGGAACATGGAGGACTTTGTGGCCACGACAGATTTTATGTGCACCAGACACCATTAGTGTACACGACGGTCTTTGACCGGCTCAAGTATCGAATCAGCAATCTTCCAATTATGAGCTCGGTGCTTTATGGACTGGCTATACCGCTGCTCGGAACCATGGTTGTAAAAAATAAATGTCAGTGTTGCTATTAATAACTTTTTTTCTCTACTTTTAGAAAGTAAATTTTCTTACATGGGAAAATTAAAATATCCATAGTTGTAGGTAGGTAGGTAGTTAGATAGGTTGGATATGACATTGGCCATTACTGCACTATGGATAATTGGCGACGATCTGGGGCACACCCCTAGGTATGTTTCGGAGACATGCCATCACATTTTTGATCCTACACGGAAGAGATGGCTCCCCCGCTTCGGTGACCCAAAAAGGTATAGTTTTGATGGGAATATGGAAGATATTGCCGCCACAACAGATTTTACATGCACCAGCCACCATTAGTGTACACAACGGTCTTTGGCCAGCTCGAGTACCGAACCCGCAATCTTCCAATTACGAGGTCGGCGTGCTATCGACTGGGGTGCCGCGGTCCTGATCTATAGTTAAAAAACAAAGGTGATATACTTAAAGCTATAATAGAAAATAGTCTGGATATTACGGATTTCTTTCTATTAAAAAAAAAAAAAAAAAAAAAAAAAAAAAAAACTGATTTTAAGCATGATTTTTATAAAAATGTGCTATTAAATATTACATATTTCAATTTGACATTGAATATGGGGATTTATATAATAATTTTCTGCTTTTGTCTTGTGTTATGCACTATTAACATTCCTATTCAGTGAAAGGAAAGCAGCGGATAGGCGGGCAGAGCTCTGCATGTGTTAAGAAGTAAAGTGAGTCGGGGGAAGGCGAAGCCTCCCTCAGGGGTTGGTGAGCGGAGCGAGCAGGGGGCAGAGCCCCCTAGTTATGAAAATAGATCTTCCCGTAAGATAGGCCATAGCTGTTGCCAAGATTAGGTATTGTCCTCTCTTAAGAATAACTTCTTCACATTCTACATCATTATCACTTAAATTAGCATCAGACAATTTGTTTTTAATTAGTTAATAGATTGTGAATAACTCCAAAGTCATGATATAATATCAAAGTTCACATACTCATCAAAATTTATATTTAGAATGGTAAAATAATGACCAGTCAAGAAATTTTGTGAATTTTAGAAAAGTGGAAAAGACATAACTAATATTGTGTGACTTATAAACAAAGAAATTTTTCATTCAAATGAATAGGAATGAATCAAGACTTCACTAAAAGGTCGTATAAATGTAAAAGATGTATAAATTGGGTTTTTTTGTAATGGAAATTTTGTGATTACGATAACTTGACATAATACTCAAAATTGAATTGAACCAAAGTTATACAGCAAACTTATCGTACAAATATCTTAGATGAGTTCGTTAACTAAGTTGCTCTGCAGTTTGTTTTCAAGTGGCAGCTACGTGAAAATTTCAAATCCACATTTTGAATTTTGATGTTTACATTGACCACATAAAGGTCTCAACCAAGTATTTATTAATGAATTTTATCTGCCATTTTTAACAAAATGACCAATATCTTTAGTACGGCCATTTCAAATCAGGATACCACTTGTAAATGTATCATCAGAATACCTTTTAAAATACTGAATCAGTTCAAGTTGGACATTGAACTTATCACACCAATATCTTGAATGAATTTTGTACCAATATTTAGTTTCCAAGTTGCAGCCGCTTGAAATCAGGCTGCTACTTGAAAATGCGCCACCATAGTAACTTTTAGAATACTAAACTGGTTCAAATCAAAGTTGGGAAGTGAACTTACAATTCAAATATCTTGGATAAGTTTGCTAGGCAACTTGCTCCACCATTTTGTTTCCAAGTGGCGGCCACTTAAATTTTTTTTATTACAATAACTTTTGTAATACTGAATCAGTTCGAATCACGTTTGCACAGTTGACATATCATTCAAGTACCTTTGATAAGTTCACTGGGCATCTCAGTCACTCTGTCCTTTTGTTTCAAAATGGTGGCCACTTGAAAATTATCACAATAACCCTTGAACCGATTTGCTTAAAACTCCATATATACATAGCCCTCATTAATAAATCCATCAAATTCATTAATAAAATGTAGCTGCCATTTTGAAAAAATGGTGGCAACTTCTTAAGTTAAAAGATAAATCAACCTAACCTTCCTATGAGCCGGAAGGACTTGTTTTAATTTTTTGATCAATAACCTCTAAAAAGTAATGATATCAGTACAAAAACCCTTAACGGGTTAAAAGTTTGTGACGCAGCTACTTTATCGCTATAAAATTTTGAAATATGGGTCTTAAAAATAATGATATAAATTTTAAGTGACGCTTTACTATTAGTTAAAATATACGTAGATTTTCTTATTTGATCATTTGCTTTTTTCTTTTATTTATATTTACAATGCAAACATAATATTTTTAACTTCAAGATAAGACAAATATATTAAATATACTCACTGATACTTTTTCATTCGCACTTCAATTTCAAAATAACAGTTTTAAAAGGAATGATATAAAAATTCCAGTGACTCCTCGGTGTCATTTTAAAAGATTTGTTTTTAGATTCCATTAAAATTACCTTTGTTTTGTCTATTAAAGTATATTTACACATTGAAACAGTGCTTTTAATTTTCAAATATACTGTCAAATAATCACACTTTCACTGAGTTTGCATTATAAATTGAAATTATTTATTTCAATAAATTGATTTGTCTTTTGCGTCACGCTATCCAAAACTGTGAATAAAATTTATGTAAATGTTACTTTGTATCATAGTATCCAACTATGTGAAAATTTGTGCAAAGAGATAGTGTGATGCAAAGAATACATTTGCACAAATTTTGTTTGCAGTTTTGGATAGCGTGACGCAAAAGACAAATCAATTTATTGAAATAAATAATTTCAATTTATAATGCAAACTCAGTGAAAGTGTGATTATTTGACAGTATATTTGAAAATTAAAAGCACTGTTTCAATGTGTAAATATACTTTAATAGACAAAACAAAGGTAATTTTAATGGAATCTAAAAACAAATCTTTTAAAATGACACCGAGGAGTCACTGGAATTTTTATATCATTCCTTTTAAAACTGTTATTTTGAAATTGAAGTGCAAATGAAAAAGTATCAGTGAGTATATTTAATATATTTGTCTTATCTTGAAGTTAAAAATATTATGTTTGCATTGTAAATATAAATAAAAGAAAAAAGCAAATGATCAAATAAGAAAATCTACGTATATTTTAACTAATAGTAAAGCGTCACTTAAAATTTATATCATTATTTTTAAGACCCATATTTCAAAATTTTATAGCGATAAAGTAGCTGCGTCACAAACTTTTAACCCGTTAAGGGTTTTTGTACTGATCTTCATTACGGTGAATAGTTAAGTCCAAAAAGGAAATTCATATTCAAATGTAAATTTAATAGAGGGGAATTGTTTATTGAGAATATCAATAAAGTCAAGGAGAGAATTTTGAGAAAAAGGCCAAGAAATAAAAATGTCATCCACATAACGTAAAAATATTGTGGGTTTAAGGGTAATTGAAGTAAACGCACGTTCTTCTAAATCAATTAATAGAATATCTGCAATCAAGGGACTAAGGGGGGACCCCATAAGGGCGCCAAAAATTTATTTATAAATGATATCATTAAATATGAAAACATTATTGGAATTAATTAAATTAAAGGTTTCTAAAATGAAATTAAGATATGACGCAAGGATAGGATTGTTTTTACATTTATTAGCAATAATATTGTATACCTCATCTAACGGGATATTGGGAAAAAGAGAAATTATATCTAAACTAAAAAATTTATCAATACGGTTTAGTTTTGTATTTAGAATTCTAGTTTTAACATCGATACCTGAATTCACAATATGTGGATTACGACTAATAATAGGTTTATGTAGGTTAGATAAAAAATTTTCAAGAAAATACGTAGGGCTATTCCGTTTCGAAACAATTGGGCGAAAAGGAATGTTATTTTTATGTGTTTTAATTTTAAAGAACAATTTACGAATATCAGGGTAAAGAGGGTTTTTTATTTTGTATGGGGAAATTAACTGTTTATAAGAGTTAATTAATTTTCGAGTTTTACGTGTTAAACTATCGATTGGATTAGAGGTAACAGTAATACAATTTAAATCATTAATAGCTTCAAGAGCTTTAGCATTAAAATCAGAAGTGTTTAAAGCTACCAATTGTTTAGATTTATCAGCTTGAAGAATACGAAAATTTTTGTTAGTTTTAAGTTTTTTAAGCGTTAGTAAGTTGAAGTTTTTTTACCTAGAATTCTGGTTAATATGTCTATTTAATGCAAAAACAGCCTTTGCACGAACAAGTTCTTGATTTTCAACAGGTAACAGTTTGATTATATTTTCAAATTTTGGAATCACATGCTCAGGTTTTAATTAAAACCTGGTTGAATTAAACCTGAACTCAGGTTGAATTAAAACCTGAGCATGTGATTGCAAAATTTGAAAATATAATCAAACTGTTCGTGCAAAGGCTGTTTTTGCATTAAATAGACATATTAACCAGAATTCTAGGTCAAAAAACTTCAACTTACTAACGCTTAAAAAACTTAAAACTAACAAAAATTTTCGTATTCTTAAGCTAATAAATCTAAACAATTGGTAGCTTTAAACACTTCTGATTTTAATGCTAAAGCTCTTGAAGCTATTAATGATTTAAATTGTATTACTGTTACCTCTAATCCAATCGATAGTTTAAGACGTAAAACTCAAAAATTAATTAACTCTTATAAAAAGTTAATTTCACCATACAATATAAAAACCCCTCTTTACCCTGATATTCCTAAATTGTTCTTTAAAATTAAAACACATAAAAATAATCTTCCTTTTCGCCCAATTGTTTCGAAACGGAATAGCCCTACGTATTTTCTTGAAAAATTTTTCTCTAACCTACTTAAACCTAATATTAGTGGTAATCCACATATTGTGAATTCAGGTATCGATGTTAAAACTAGAATTTTAAATACAAAACTAAACCGTACTGATCAATTTTTTAGTTTAGATATAATTTCTCTCTTTCCCAATATCCCGTTAGATGAGGTATACAATATTATTGCTAATAAATGTAAAAACAATCCTATCCTTGCGTCATATCTTAATTTCATTTTAGAAACCTTTAATTTAATTAATTAGAATAATGTTTTCATATTTAATGGTATCATTTATATACAAACTCTTGGCGCCCCTATGGGGTGCCCCTTTAGTCCCTTGATTGCAGATATTCTATTAATTGATTTAGAAGAACGTGCGTTTATTTCAATTACCCTTAAACCCACAATACTTTTACGTTATGTGGATGACATTTTTATTTCTTGGCCTTTTTCTCAAAATTCTCTCCTTGACTTTCTTGATATTCTCAGAAAACAATTCCCCTCTATTAAATTTACATTTGAATCTGAAGTTAACCAGACTCTTTCCTTTTTGGACTTAACTATTCACCGTAATGAAGATAACTCTACTATTTGGTTTGACGTTTATTACAAAGACTCTTTTATCCCTTCCCCCATACCTGTTTCATCCGCTCATCCTATTGAATTTAAAATAGCTTTTTTTCGGTCTTACATTTTTCGTGCCATCAATTATACCTCCTTTCAGTTTAACGAAAATAAAGAAATTAATAAAATTATTCACTTAGGTATTAACGCTGGGTATAGTATAAACACTGTTTTAAAAATAATCAGTGGGGTCAAAAATAAAATCCATAATAATACTAGTATTAACCGTAATACTAAAATTAAATATACCAATAGTCTACCTTTCTGTAATGAATTTAAAAATTTTAAGCATTTTATTTTACGTAAATTTAATCTATGCATTCCTTTCTCCTCCCCCTGTACTATTAAAAACTTAGTTGTTAATGACAGAGTTATAAACAGACCTTCGGGAGGGGTTTATAAAATCCCTATCGAATATAATGATGAACTGTTTTACTATATTGGGCAAACACGTCGCACGCTTAAAGCAAGAATTACTGAACACATTCGTAATGTTAAAGAGAAAAAAAAGTTCAATTCTAGTAGACTTTCTTTACGAGCACCCTGATGCTATTCCTGTGTGGACCCAGTCCGAAGTTATTTCAGCCCCTCGAGACTTCCAAAACCTGCTAATAACAGAAGCAGTAAATATTATCAAATACAATAAAGTTATTAACTCCAAGGATGCTGTATCACTTCATAAAATATGGCACGCGTTGTGCTAAAAGAGAGAATAAAATAAATACTGAAAATGATATTGAAATGAAAAATTTTTATGGTAACTGTAAGTTTCAAAATATTTTTTATTGTAACCGTAACTTTAAACCAATTGAACTTCTTTATTTATATATTGCTGGTTCTATATAACGCAACTACACCTGATGATGCTATTATTATGATGGCGAAAAGCTTTGTGTAGTTTATTAATAAAAATATTGTATCTACGTGTTTTAAAGTGGTTTGTTACCTTTTATATATTATTTATACACGTGAAATGTTTTATAATTTCAAACTTTTAATAGTTTTTAATCTTAATTATATCATTTTAAAAGTGTTTTGAATTGGAATTGAAGAGAACATATTGCATTTCTCTGTCGCAAGATGGCAATTTTAGTTTTTCTGCACTGTGAGCGAGCAAGCTATTAAAAGCTTTAAAACGGGAATAAGGCGTCACCGAGCGGGATTTTGCTACGGTCCGAATTTCCAAAGATTAGAATACGGTAAGCAAACAGGCTGTTTCAGATACTGAAACGGGAAGTGAGCGCCGTCGGCGCTGCCGAGCGGGAAATTACTACAGTTAAAATTTTCAATAAAGCTATTTCCATTACATGCCAATAACCTGTTGAGGGCGCTGTAACGGCACCACAAGTGCCACCGAGAGGGAGTTTAGTACGGTCGGATTTTTCAAGGATCGCTAACCAGCTGGTTGCCGAAAGTCGCAAGTAAGAATTAAAATTAACCGGCGACACCAAACTAAATGTGGAAGGAGAGGAGGAAGGAGTAGGGAAAGTAAATGAGAGAAACAAACCTTTGTATTTTAACGATACAGAAGCTGCTAATGCGCAAATTACCTAGTTAAAATGCCGAAAATCTCTAGATTTCGCTCTTTGACGGATCACCATAGTTAGCTAGCTAGGTAATCTGCTAATCTCCTAGGTTATCTGCTAGGTTAACTGCTTTCGAGCTTTAACGGTAACGGTAACGGTAGCAGGGCAATTCCATGAAAAATGTAACATTAGTCATATACTGAGAGATAATTCTTCTTCCACCAGTATTTTCTAAATATAATCACTATCCTATTCAATCATAAAAATCACAACAAATATGACGTTAAAATTTCTGCATGGTGATACTGGTGGAAGAAAAAGAGGAAATATTATCCTTTTTTATGACTTATTTTATCTTCTTGCATAGAATCACCCAGCAGCGTTTAGACATTACAAAATATAGTTCAACTTTCACGAGTTGGCCCTTCGTCCCTCCTTCTTTTCGAAGAGTTTATTTTAAGGTAGGGGTGCACAAAGTGAAAAGAATGAATGGGTGGGGAAAAAAGAAGGTTGCTATGAAAATAACACATCAAGCCACTAATTTTTACTTTTCGCCAATGGAAAAAAAAAAAAAAAAAAAAAAAAAAAAACACGTTTCAATCATGTCTGAAATTTCAATAGGCACTAATGACTTGTTTCCATAAAGAAGTTTTGAGCAATAAATTTAAACAAGAAAAAAAATCGTGCTGCTTACTACTGTCCACGCATTTTATTTTGTATTTCAGGAAAAAAATAATTTTCTTTGAAAACATTTAAAAAATAAAAATGAGAAAAAGTTTTTACGCTTTTTTTTATTTTTTTATTTTTTTAAGAAAAGAAAAACATTTTTTAAAATACTGAATAAATAAATGGGGAATTTTATTAAAATAAATTGAGATGTACACATAATTTTGCAGTATTATATACAATAGCTCTCAGAATATTTGCATACACATCAGATACGAATATGAAAGATAATTTCTTACATTATTCTTATAATGGCTTTTCATTTCTATGTATTTAGTCTTAAAAAAAAAAAAAAAAAAAAAAAAAAGAGAGAGAGAGAGAGAAAGAAAGAAAAGAAAAGAAAAAATTTTAATTACATGAGTGCAGTTCTTTTTTAAATTTTAAATATATATATATATATTTTTTTTTTTTTTTAACAATTTTATTTATTTATTTTTAAGAGAAAGAAAGCAAAAAGAAAGAAAGTTTGGTAGATTGGTAGTTTTTTTTATGGTGCTAGGTCCAAATTAGGACATAAGGAAAGAAAGAAAGAAAAAAGAGAAGAAGAAGAAGAGAAAAAAAAGACTGCAAACCGAAATTTTGAAATATCGTTTAGACAATCATAACATTCCTCATCGTATTAATAATTAGTTATAATGTAACAAATATTTTTTAATGATATAACGTATTAGAAAGCCCAAAAGTTCTCCTAATTTGGAAATAAGTAAGTAGATAATAAACAGTATTTTCGCCAAAATGTCGCAAAACTCGTAAAGATAGCAAACCACCTCCCTTTTCACCCTCAACCGATTTCAAGGTAGTAGAATCGTCCCTGCCTACGTCACGCTTGATTGACAGGGGCCAACTCGTGAAAGTCGAACTATAGTAACAGGTCACATTTTCCCCCTGATTCTTCCACCAGTATTTTTCTTTCTGAATTTTAAATAGTAAGTTTAACCGTCTGCACTCGAACGTCGCCTCTCAGGCGACATCTGATTCTTTACTTCAATTCGAACGGCGCTCGAGAGGCGCCACGACCAATTAAGTTACTATATATCTTATATATATCCACCAATAATGTTCTACAATTAAAAGTACTATAACAGGTAAATACTTTGTTAAGAAAGAGACTCCACCCACATTTTTTATTAAGTGCCTTTGGGCGTTGCTTGCCTTGCTCACTGGTAAATGGCCAAGAATGCTTTGCAAAATATCACATGATGAAAAATTATAAATCACAATATTCGTATATAATGCTTGTAATATGTAAATATACATCAAATATAGAAATAAAATGTTTATATTTATAATTCTTATGTTTCAAATTTTGCATTTTTCATTAAAACTATTGTCGGGTAGTTCATTACACTTACTAAAAGAAGATTCGAATGCAAAAGGTTAATTTTTCATCTCACTTCAGGCCCGCACATTTGGAAAATACAAAGTGGTCGACATAAAAGAGGCCACTGACAAACAAGAAGGCGCAGGCGCAGCCTTCGTAAAAGTTTCATTATGCTAGCCTTTTATTACGCGGCCAGCATAACATAAGGACACCAGATCTTATATTAAGCTAGATTAGATTTAGCTAGACTAGCTAAAAACCGGAAGCTACGAATCCTGCTGTACTTCTATATTTCTGAATAGATCTCTTACACAATTCTAATCCTTATCGCTCGTATGTCCCTTCTGAGGGGACATTAAAAAATCGAGCCACGCCTTAAGGTGTTCTTTTGCAAAAGAAATGTTATTTTTCTAAAACGTGTAACAATAGGCTACCTTTCAGCTACCGGAAAATTTTAACAGATTTTTTTTTTTTTTTTTTTATTTAATGATGAAGTAAAATAAAACAAATTATTACAATTTTTCGGTAGCTAAAAGGTAGTAAGTTGGAAACTATACGTGTGACGTTTTAAAGGAACGCCAAAAGGCGTGTCTTACAAAAATATGCCAGCGCAAATAGCTATTTTTGTTCTCAAGCCACGCCCTTTTAAGAAGCATTTTCTAGTACGAAAAATTATTCCAAAAGTACCGGAAAAATTATGAAGGTTTACATGCAGATTACCAAATATTTGAAAAACAGCTTCGAGTTGCTCGTATACCTATGCGAGAAAGACTAAGTACACTGGTGGAATCATTTGGGGAAAAAGGCGTGTCTGTAGTTACTCTGACTGATATAACAGCCAACATTTAAATTTATTCGGGAGAATTCTTAGCTCCTCCTTTAATTCGTACCACTTTATTTATAGAAGAAATTTCTGTTATATATAACTTCGATAAAATTACTCTTAAAATTAAGTGGTATGAAATAAAAGCGGGGTTACAAATACTCCAGAATAAATTAAAATGTTGGTAGCTATGGTTTCGATGCCACCTCATGCATATACATACATGCATCATCTTTAAAACAGTAGAAATGTATTCAGTGGATCTCACGATGTATTGCTATATCAAAAACTTATAATCAGATTTTTCTCAAATTTAAAAATCTCTCCTTACATAGTATATGATCGGAAAGTAAAAATGATTAGATGTATTTTTTTATTATGTATTTTCTAATAAATATTTTTCAATTATTTTAAACAGAAAGGGAAGAAAAGCAACTGCAAGTTTTGTTTTTTTATCCATCCAATACCACACAAACTTTAAGTCTCAAGCTTAATTAGATCAATATCTGTTGGTTGTTATCTCTAAATTTAACTTTAAAATCAGATTTTTTTTTTTTTTTTTTTTTTAAGTGTAAAATTCTGGCAACTTTCGAAATCTAGAATCAGTTGGTGATAGTTATAAAGTAATTTAAGTTGCGTGCATTAAACAAAAAAGCAGGTGAAACAAAATGTTATAAAATTTAAAATCGTTAACAAAATAGGGTTATAGTTATATAGATCTGAGAGCTATTCTAATCTAATTCGTAATGGTGTTAAGAGTTGCCTTTTTTTCACTCTAGAATTTTTGAAGAAAAGCATTATTTTTATTTAATCGTAAGTTTATATTGCAGTAGTTACTCTATAATTGAGAAAAAAAGGCGAGTCCTAACACTCTTTCGGAATAAATGAAAATAATTGGCAGGTCTAATTATAAAGTACCGTATTTTTCGGTGTATAACGCGCAGGTTTGTTAATTTAGTTATACAACGGAAATTTAAATTTACAGTGAAAGCTTCTTTTTTTTTTTTTTTTTTTTAAAAAAAAAAGAGCTTTGGTTTCTTACAAATATAGCTTTATATGTAAATTAAATTTTCTGGTGTGTAACTCATTTATGGGCCTTGCGCATTATACGCCGGAAACCACGGTAATTTATGTTTTGTACATTAGTATTATAATCGATTATTTTATCATAAGTCATGAAATCGAGATTAAACTAAGAAATAATCATAAAGAAATTTCTGTTGCCTACATCTAATATAAGGTGTAATTTTAAACTATTTTTTCATAAATTTCTAAGTTTATAACTAGTAACAAAGTAATTGTAAAGTAATTTATATTTTCTTTGCGTTTTTAATATTTTTAACCTATTTTTCAAACTATTTTTAATATTTTTTAATGTCTAGAACAAGGTAAGGAATAGTAAATTATTTTCTGCATCAAAAATATTGTATAACTTTCAGCTATTTTTCATAAATTTGTAAAGGTTTACAATAATAAGTTAAAAATAGTAATAAAGTGAAATTATATTTTGTGCATTTAACACGAAGATCGGCAAGGTCACTTTTTTGAATAGAAAAATTTAGTAATCGTTTGCAGTGATTATCATCAATTGTATAATATGCAGATAGCGTTATAAAAATAGTGTTATAAAACTGTTATAGTGATATAGCGTTATAAAACTATTTTCATAACGCAGAGGGGGGGGGAGGGGGAGTGAGGGATTGCGTTTCCAGTCTTTTATTTTATTTTATTTTATTTTTATTTATTTTTTTGTCGTGTCTATGACGTAGTCGAATTAGATTAAACCGTGGATCTTTACAACTGCATCTGCGATTTGTTGGACGTTGTCGTCATATAGGTCTATCAGTGACGGCAATACTTCAATTTCTCTCAAGTTCGCACTTATTGCCGGACACTCAAAGATATGGCAAGGTGTAAGCTGTGTATCTGGGCAATTGTTACAGTTTCTATACACCCTTCTACCCTCTTTATTAATTTTCATGCAGGGGCGCGCCAGCATTGTCAGACGCCTGTGTGCAGAGTTTCAGTTGGCGCCCTATATTACCCCCCCCCCTTTTTTTTTTTAAATCATTTTATAAAATGTTATTATTTAGCAAGTCAATTGAATCTCGAACCTTAATAGTTATAAGTTTATTGAATGGCTAGTAAAAAGAGAAATGTATCAAATAAAATGAAATTTGAAAAGAAACAAGTAAAAAGTGCATCTTGCACAAAGAGAAAAACTCCCTTATACAAGAAGTTGCAAAAATTCGAGGTACAATTGTGAAGGTAAACAGAGGAAACTAAAATAGGCAGATTTAGTGTTAATGTGGGTGCAGAAATGCGTTGAGGCATTACAGTAGATGGCTTAGATGAAAGCTGTAAGTGTAAACGTTTCTATTTGTTTGGGTCTAATTTTTAAGTAAATATTTAAACACACTCACACACACAAAAAAAAAAAAAATCTTAGTGAACTAAATCTTCCTTCACTTCATTGCAACTTTTGCGAGTATTACGCATATTATGCTGATCCAATATATCCGTCTCTATCCATATTGTTACCAAAATGTCGATTTTCTTATATGAAAAAAGTAATTGTAAAGAAACGGACAGTTTCTTGTCGAAAGATACATTTTATTCAAACTGTTCTCTAAAAAAACCAGTAAATTATCATACTCAAATTCATACCTCAAAAAGGTCGTAAAACAACGTTAAAAACACCACAGAGTAGAATTTCGCTCATTTAAGAATAAATATAAACCATTTAAACGGAAACGAACGTTCAGAACAGATGTCCGAATGCAATTGATCTTTGGGTGTGTCTCTTCTGTTTGAATAATTTCTGTCGTGATTTGGCGAACTTTCGAGATTATTCTGCGCCAGAAGCCAGTTGACGAACCCAGAAAATTCCAGAAATCGGCTCTTATTGAAGGTAGAGCTTCTAAACTTCGGAAACACTAAACTATTACTTTTCACCAAGTTTGGTCGCCATGTCGCAAAATTCATCGCTAAGTTGCCAAGTCTGTATCCAAGGCTGACAATCACCTCCTATTCCACTCCCGTTAAAATTGAATGAACTGCTCTTTATTTGCACTTCAATTGTAAATCTGCTTTTATTGCAACAACACTTTTCATTTAGGAAAGTGGTTTAACTCTTTGCAATACTATAATGAACAAAATTTTTGATTAGTCGTACTATTGCAGTACGTTTGCACATATAAATGAGTTTAACATTTTGCACTAGTACAGATAAAGGGAATTTATAAGTATATAAATTTAGAACTCATAATAATAATAATAATAATAATCCCGTAGTGAGTTCTATTTTTCTCAATTTCGTTGTTTAAAACTCTCAAAATACTCTTAACATCAAATTAATATATGACTATCGATATAACGACAAGATTTGACTTGGTTAATTATGGAAGTTTTTTTTTTTTTTTTTTTTTTTAAGGAACAAATAAATTTATAAATACATAAAATAAGAGTATATAATAAATATTACTTGGTAAATATAGAAAAAAAAAATACTTAATAGGGAAAGAAAACATCTACTGAAAGGAATTTTGCCCATTTTCATTATCTAAACTTTTTATGTAATTTGTATGTAAATTTATATGTGTGTTTCCATATAGTAGTAAGATACAAAAATCTGTTTTAAACTATTTTTCCGCCACGTTTGTACGTTGCACAGATATAAATAATAGGTACATTTATAAGTAAATAAAATAAGAATATATAATAAAAATTATTAAGTTTTAAAGTAGATTATATGAACATTTAAACAGATAATATTATTTAGTGAAATGTAATTCATTTGATTAAATTTTTTTTAATTCTGGAATAATATATATCCATTTGATCCAAAGTATCTTATGCTATCGATGTAATTACAAAATTTAAAAATCTGTCTGATGCCGTTGTAGAGCGTAAGTATTTTTTGATAATTTTAAATTTAGAAAAAGCTTGTTCCACTGATGCTACTGGTAATTATGACAGAATAATCTCCAAAATATTTAATGATAGGATAATTTAAGGGTTACGCTTAAAAACGTGTTTGAGATCAAGGAAGAAAAGGGGGGATTTCGTAAAATCAATAGGTGTTGGATACATAGAAACAATTTACGCACCAAAATCTGTGATTGCAGCTCCCATAGATCTTACATGACAAACTTTGCGCTAAAAGGGGGGAGGGGTTGTCTCAAATTCACCCCATCTTTACGTCCTCCGCCCCCCCCCCCAAAAAAAAAAAAAAAAAAAAAATCATAATAATAATCGAAAATTACAAAAAAAAAAAAAAAAAAAAAAAGGGTTTTGGGAAAAATCCTAAAGACGACGCATACCTGTTTTCAACATTTCAACATCTCTGTACCATTTTTAGTAGAATTCTTTCGATAGAATCCGGAATTTGCGAATTCCCCCCTTCCCCTTAAAAATAAAAAATTCCAAAATTGCATTTTTTTTTTTTTTTTTTTTTTTTGTACTCAAGTCTAGTCATCCCATATACAAGTTAACCACCGTGAAGTAACTTGGAGTCGAGTTATGCTTATACGCGTGTTTTTTGCTTCCTTTTCTTTGGAAAAGGTGAAAGGGAATTTCGTAAAATCCCGTCAGTATAGGCATCGAATGTATCTAGACAATGCACGCACCAAAATTCGTGACTGGAACTCCCATAAATTTTCCTGGACCAATTTAGCGCTAAAAGAGTGGTCTCGAATTCGCTCTCTCGTAAACCTCCCCCCCCCCCCCACTCTCCAAGATTGAATATCATAAACACCAAAAATGGATTTAAAAATCAAAAATTCCAAAATCGTAGACAATGATTATTATATTTATTTATTTATTTGTACTCAAATCTAGATTCATATGCAATTTCTTCACTGTGAAATAATTTGAAGCCTAGTTATGCATATAAACGTGTTTTTGTCTCCTGATTGGGGGGGGGGGGGGGGTTACAAAAGTTCATAGATATAATTTTAAGTTGGGTAATTCCTGCCAAGTGTTGTTGTATTCTGTCCAGCTGTTCTCACGTGATACCCAGACAAAAATGTTTTAAACATGCAGACACAACGCCCGCATACGCACGCACACACAGAGAAAATTTTCTGAATTCGGATTTGGCTTTCACGATGTGTGAAACATGAAGATATCGCAATGTTTTTCGATCTTGAGACATTTACTGACAAAAATCTGATTTTATTAATATAGATGTTACATCGATATTGCAAAAGGTAAAAAACTACTCTGAATAAAATCTCCGGTTCTATTAATTTTCACTTTTGCAAACTAGTTATGTTGTCTTTTTACTAATCTAAGTGGCCTTTTTCCAACAGAAGAGGGGGGGGGGGTATTAAGGCGCTCTTTTAAATTTTAATAGAATGCTTTGATATGTTAAAAAAGTCAAAGAAAATTTTGCTGAAGGTAGGCGCACCTTTAAAAAGTTATTCCACTTTTAGTGTGTCCTTTCACAAAAAAAACACCTAAACTGTTGAGAACCACAAGTTTTGCCAGTATATATTTCAAGGCGCCTCATTTAGCCACACTAGTCGCATGACTTCAGACCGGCATTATAAAATCAGATTTAATAAAGCAATACATATATATATATATATATATATATATATATATATATATATATATATATATATATTTCTTTTCTTTCTTTTTTTTTCAAATAATTTATTCTCGGCTGGCGCCTTTCTTTACCTGGCGCCTGTGTGCGCCGCACACTTCGCACACCGGGTCGGCGCGCCCCTGTTTTCATGCCTCTGTGATGACCGGTTCTTAGCCTTATTATAGTTTTTGTTATTAATCGATCTGCATTTATTTCACAAAGCTGGTGTTTCGTTTGGATTGTTTTTTTCGCCAGATTGGATTGTTTTTTTCATATTTTATTTATCACCAGTAATATTATTCAATTGACAATAATCACTGCAAACGGTTACTGAATTTTTATATTAAAAAAAAAAGGGACTGCGCCAATCCCTGATTACATAATATTGATTTTTAGCGAATTTTCACAATATAAAAGAAAGTTCTTGTTTCAGGTCCTGTTGATATTGAGGTCAGTGAAACTGATGAGATAATTTTGTGGCACAGATCGGAACCATAACCCGGCAATAAAGACATTTGATTGCACACTATTCATTAGGCCAAGAGGATTAGCTATTTCCACATTTGCAACACAAAATACTCTGAACCACTTGTAAATAAATGATTTCATGTACGTTGTAATAAAACTTTACTTTCAGTATGGTATTTCTGACGGACATTTTGTAATTTTTCGTTCAAGTGAATACGTTAAATATTAAGTAGTACTCAACAATTTTTAGTATTTAAATTTTGATGTCTCTTGTTTTTGTTTTTGTTTACAGGAAATTTTGACAAACAGCTCTTGTTTTCTGTATTTTGACATGATATAATTATCAGATTTGCCGATATTTTAATTTATTATGAAGTAGTTTTAACCCCGCCTCTATTTCATGCCACTTTTATTTTAGAGCAATGTTTTCTTATTTTATCGTATATATATATATACGATAAAATAAAATACGTAAAAACATTTTCTGAAAATAAAGTGCTGCGAAATAAATGCGGGCTCCGGCTAAAAATGGTCCAGAACAAATTAAAATCTTGATATCTATGTAATTATTACTGGATTCCGTATCTCTGATAAGTATATTGAAATTTCTTATCAAAAAATAAACAATAAAATACAGGGATGTTTGCTATCCGAATTTTTTGTTTTTTCCCCAGTATTTGCGTATTATACTTTTCGTTACAGTTAATTGCTAAAATTTACTAGAAAACTATCAGAATAGTTGCCAACATCCTAATTAATATTCCATAGTATCATTAGCCTCGCCTTCTTTTTTTCACCAGTATTTTTTTTTTTTTTTAGAATATTCTCCTTTTTATTGAATCGTAATTGCATTTGGAGAATATCACAGCTGCCAATATTTTAATTTATTCCGGAGTACTTTTAGCCCCACCTTTATATCGTACCACTTTATTATAGAAAAATTTTCTTCAGTGCGTAACTTCGATAAAATAAGAAAAAATTACTTTTGAAAAATAAGTGGTACGAATTAGAGGCGGGGCTAAAATTACTCCGGAATAAATTAAAATATTGGCAGCTATGAAATATCAGCCTATAAATTTACTGATGTGAGAAAAAGGGCGGGACTAACAACACTACTGAATATTAATTAAGATGTTGGTAGGTATGCTATCAACAATGTAACTGATAAAAAAAGTTCTCGTCTTAAGAAAAAAAAAAAAAAAAAAAAAAAAAAAAAAGGATCGCAAACAGCAAACACCCCTGAAAGCAGTGCTGCCAGATTGAGGGAAATTTTTATTTAACATCCACCACTAAATTTTAATTGAAACGGTTTGCTAATTGTTTCGAAGTACCTTTTACTGAAATCGTCTATGTAATTAGATAACCGATACAAGTAAAATATAAGGGTGGATGTTGAATAAAAATTTCCCTCAAATCTGGCAGAACTGCCTGAAAGTAGCATTTTATTTTTTTTTTTACGTCATAATGTTCAATAGATTAAATTAAAAAAATTTGTTTAAAAAAACATAGTACATGTCTCAAAGTCTTCTCTCTTTTTTCAGGACACTTTCAGGGATGGGAAATGTCCGCATTTTTTGCTTCCACTCTTCTATAAAACTTCTGACCGTATTCTTATAGTAACGTGTCGTGATTAAATACGATAGAAAGCGTTGTATAAAAAAAGTGATGGCAAAAAAGGCGAAAAATTTTTCATCCCTTTAAATATCCTAGAAAAGGGTTGAAGACCTAGAACACTTATAGTAAAATAAAAACTTAGTATAGTAATGTACAAGGTGATCCAAAGTCACAATAAATAAATAAATAAATAATGCGTTATTCAAATGGTACTGACAGTAGCATTATGCGGTTTTTAGTAAAAAAAAAAAAAAAAAAGTCAGCAAAAGTCATGTTTAGCAGAAAAAGTCTTTTTTTTTTTTTTCTTTTTTTTTTTTTTTTTTTTTTAAGTAAAAAGATTTATTACCAAATTAACTTATGTTTTCTCCATCAGGTGGCATTTTAATTGTAAAATTACCTTTTTACAGTGACACAACTAGGACTATAAATGTTCATTGTGAGGTCCGTAAAACACTGCTCATTGGGAATTCTCATAATAAAGTAACAATGTTTATCCATTAACAATATCACGACTTTCTTTCTAGAATGATTAACAGCAATAAACAATATATATTTAATTAAAAAATTCTCTAACATCTGAAATCAGATAAACCAGTTTTCGCAATATGGCATCATCTGAGAAGGCATCCTCCTTCTCAAATGAGAAATCTCGGAAAATGGTGTTTCAAAAAATAACTCTACCATTTTTTTTTTTTTTCTTATTTTTTAACTCACTATGTAAACACGGTTTTATATATCTTTACACGTGCATCACGTTTCTCTTACCGGAAAATTTTCAGGTTTCTACTTCGTTAAGTCATTTTTATGTCTTCTGATCACGTAATCTCAAAAAAAAAAAAAAAAAAAAAAAAAAAAAAACCTTGTGTGAAACAACCACACGACTTCTATTACCCACTACTGCGAGTATTATAAGCTTTTTTTTTTTTTTTTTTTTTTTTTTTTTTTCTTTTTTGAGATGATATGATCAGAAGACAAAAAATTGACCTGTTTAAGAAAATTAATAATCGCGTAAAGACATATAAAACAAAGTTTACATAGCAAGTTAAAAATAAGAAGGGGGGGGGGTGGAATGGTAGAGTAATTTTTTAAAACATCTATTTCCAATTTTCTCCCAAAGCAGGATGACTGTTAATACTCCTGTACTAACCACATAACACATGAGAAAGGATATTTACAATTTATTTATGTAACAAACCATGTAATAATTTTCAAGAAAATTGTTGAAGCCGTTTTTCAGATACCAACATTTACCAAAACTTAGCATACTCAATTATTGACCGGACAACGATAATTACGTGTAAAAGCAGCATTTAAAAGAGAGTTAATTTGTCCGGAATTTACGAACAAAATTAAATTTTAAAAAATTTTAAGTTTAAAAAAAAAAAATAAATAAATAAATAAATGAAGGCTTTTTCTGTTACGTTATAAACACAAAAAGTTTTGATAAACATTTTACATTTATAACGGAATTTTTAAAAAAAAATTTCCCGGACATTTTTGTTAAAAAATTATCCGGGATGAGTTTTGCAGCTTGAGCTGCATAACTGCGTGCTTGTTGCGAGAACAGAGCGCCACAAAGGTTTAAAGGAGCGCACTTCCAAGACCTGAATTGAGTTATTTATACAAAATACCTATAAATTTTCCTGAATTAACCAACTATATCAATCGAAAGGACACCTAATAGAGTGTTTATATAGCAAGTTTGAAGAAACTGGTTAGAGCTGTTTTCGAGATACGGATACGCCGTCAATTCCAGTTTCCGATGACCCACTTCCGGTTTTCCAATTTTCATCAAAATTTGGAAAATTCATCTGTACACCAGACCTGTCTCTATTCAGATGTTTCGTAGTTCTATGTTTATTAGTTTTGGAGATATGATAGCCAGGAAATTCCACACATACATTCATACATACGTACACACACACACTGACCAATTGCCAAAATCTACTTTTTTGAACTCAGGAAACCTTAAAACGTGTAAATCAGGTGAAAACTGGATATAGAATTTTTGAACCAAATACAATACTTCCATTACCTACGGTAGTAGGGTAGTGGAAAAGATAGTAGAAAGGGTAGAAACGGTGGTAAGGTACTGAAAAAGTAAACTTTAAAAAAAAGTTTAAAAATATTTAATAAATTTAAGCTCGCATCCCCCTCCCCCTCCCCCTCCCCCAAATGTAGCACTTTTATAGAAAAAAATCCCCGCTTCACCTTTAACGCACTTGCTTTTGAAAAAGTTTCCAATCTCTTAATCGTCTTACGCCCGTATTCACCGATAACCTTAACCGCCAGTAGAACTGGCGGTTCAGAAGCTGCCGGTCGGTCCCGAATAACCGGGAGTGACAAATCGGTATTCACCGTTTACTTGGGAAGTAAAGTTGTTGAACCGAGAGTATTTCAACCCACTTGAAACTATGAACGCTTATTGGCCAAAATGTTCACGTGATAACCTGTGTTTTTAGCTTCGGTTTATATTCATTTTTATCGAAACGATCAAAAACAAGCTTTGAATTTTAACTTGAATTATTTTTTAATTGCACACATCTTACATAAAAATGGATGGAAAGAGTTCTTTAGTTTATGAAAATAAATTACTGAATAATTTATTTTAAAAAATAAAATAAAATAAAAAATGTATTTTACTTTATAAAAAGTTACTTAAAAAGAAGAAATAGATTTTTTTTTTTTTTTTCAGTTCTCAGTATCAAAATGTTAATAATCTTTGTAATTGGTCTAAAAAGAACTATTTTTGTTCAGAACAAATAAATGTTTTATATGCTTAGATTTTACTACAGCATGCGAAACATTTCAGACAGTGATTTGAAAAATAAATAAATAAATAAAACATTGAAATTTAGAATAGAATTAAATAAATTTCACCACTATAATCCTGAACTTTTTGAAGTTATTTTCAAAGAATAAGAATATTCTCCTCAAAATAATTACAGAATAATAAATTCTTATATAAAGAAATAAAGTAATATCCAAGAGAATATTCTCTTTGATAAATTTATCTATGCATGGAATGTAATTTGTTTATTTTTGTATTTTTTATTTATTTTGTTTGAACTTATTATATAAGATAAATTTTTATATTGGGCATTATTGCTATGACAGTATTTTCCTCGATGAAAATATTATCACAGATTAGTGTTAAAAACAGTAAAAATAATCATCCGTAATTTGCCTACCTACTGCAAAATAATGTATTTAACTTTTAACAGTATTCATTATTACAATAAATTTATTGAAGTGAAAACTTCTTTAGGCGCGTTGAGCACTTTTGGGTGAAGAAAAATCTTTGAACTCCCGTCATCGTCAGCTAACGCTTTCCATTTGAAGTGAAAACTTTTGGGTGAACAAAAATCATTGAATTCGCGTCATCGAAACGCTTTCCTTCCTTGTTGATACAAATAATGTATTATACAATTAACTTGCTAATGTGAAGTATTAGTAATTATATACTGTATATTGTTTTAAAATCTGGTGCGGCTCTACACGACTTCTCTCATCTCCGAGAACTGTGTCTATTGCAGTTAGACCTCACAAAACCGTGAGAAAGCCCAAAGCTGCCATTTTTCTCACGTTTTTTACAATCTGGAGCGGCTCTACACGACTTCTCTCATCTCCGGACACTGTCTCTTAAAGATTGCAGCCGGAAACGTTGCAGTTAGATCTCACAAAACCGAGAGAAAGGCCAAAGCCGCAATTTTTCTCACGTTTTTACAATCTGGTGCGGCTCTACACGACTTCTCTCATCTCCGGACACTGTCTCTATTGCAGTTAGACCTCACAAAACCGTGAGAAAGGCCAAAGCCGCCATTTTTCTCACGTTTTTACAATCTGGTGCGGCTCTACACGACTTCTCTCATCTCCGGACACTGTCTCTATTGCAGTTAGCGCATTAAATAAAATTGTAATATAATTTTTGTAGTAGTAGTTTATATTAATGAATAAAAAAACACTTCATTTAAAAGTATTTCCTACACAATAAAATATTTCCTGACGATTCAAGAAATACACACGTAATTGTTCACGTTTTCACTTCTGTCGGCACTCCCGAAGTGCAACTTTTTTTTTTTTTTTTTCCACATCTCGAAATACTTTTTATTTTTGTTAAAATAATTACAAGATAAAAGGAATATTTTATATGCCACGTTTTTAAATTTTCTGTTGAATCATATAAACTTGACAATTCTAGGTATTAATAAGTACTTTTCAAACAAACTTTTTGAGGAATTATCCCACCAACTTGAAAGAAGATGATTAAATGTGTAATAAAGAAAACAATAGAAGAAATTTTCAAACGTTTATTAATTGAATAAAATATTCAAGGAATGCATTGTCATCATGTTCTGAGCTATTCAAAAAGTTTCAAATGTCTACCTAGTCGAGATGTTAATTAAAAATCGATTGCAAGATTTATACTGGAGAAACAAGCAAAAAAGTGAGTTAATAAAAACGTGCTATAAAGGTTGTCAATCTCCCTTAATTAGGGAATACATGAAGTGTACAATAATATTGATAGCTTTATCACAGAAATGTTCGTAAATGGAATGATTACATCCATACATGGACAATTAAAATAATTTTATAAGTTTTATTTAACTTTAGAAATTTTTTTACTTATTAATTCATCAACAGTGAATATTCATTTTAAATAGGTTGTCGGTGTAAAGGTTGATTAAATTTTTCATAAACCAACTATGTGAAAAATGCCCGGATTCGATTCCCGGCTCTGGCATTTTTCATATAGTTTCCTATTCAAAAATCTTAAAAAAGAAAAAAAAATCACTTCAATTAACATTGTAATCTTCATTCAACATGTTTAACACATTGGCGGCTAATCTCGCGCCAGTGCATGCTGTTTGAGATGCCCGTCATGTGAGATCGGCAGCCAGTCTGTTAAAACTAAAAGGCCTTACTTTGAAGCTTGACAAAGCACAAAATGAAAAATAGAATAAAAGAACATAAATCTGATATTAAATTCGATAGAACAACCATTGCACTAACTAATCTTTATAAAGATAAATTTTGATAAACAAGTAAATTAGCAAATTACAAAAATTATGTTTATACCCTACATCACGAAACTTCCAAAAATTTTAAAAATCGATACGGTTGCAACAGGGACAAACCATTGCTGAGTATAGACTGTAAGTGGTGCCACCTATTGCAACAACAGGACGAGGAAGATGTTTATGTTTACTTTTGTGATCTACATAGGCCCACCAGCGGCCGAGGTTCTATCCTCAGAGCTGGTAGACGTGAGGTCCCGAGTTTGATTCCAGGTCGCGCGTGTCGGCCTAGCCATTCGGAGTTTACCATGCTTTTCTCCAAAACTTGCATAAATACGGGCTAGGACATCTTAGAAAGACCCCCATGGAGGGCATTCCCCCAGAGGCCCAGGACCTACAGCAGTCAATCGGCCTCATTCCCAAATCCAATCGTGATCTACATATTATGTGAATCTTCTCCCGATGAAGTTGTGGAACCGTGACAAAAGTCTTGTGAAGCTTCAAAGTAAGAGCTTTTAATTTTAAATATATCTGAAAAAGTCACTTAGGAAATAAGACTTAATTTATATTTTTTTTTCTACTAGGGGCGTTTAAAAAATATGTTACATTTTAACATTGAAGGTAAAAAAAACACATTATTTAGAAGGGTGCTACAGTACGACACGCTATTTATGTACATAATTTCTGAGTTGCTGCAGATACATGTGAAAACATCGAAGTAATTGTTAGACGCAATGATTAAAGATCTGCACGGGGCTGGGCTCAGCAGGCAATTTCTTTCTTTCTTTTTCTTTTAAGTTATAATTTTTTAAAAATACATCTGTTTCTTTTAGTACTGCAGATTGTACTATTTCTTTTAAACAGTGATTTTGCCATCGTTAACATTTTCGATCTGTCACCTTGAATGAACGTGCAAACATTTTTGTTTTTACCTCAATGTATAGAGCTGAAAGTTTGTCATTATATGTATCAAAATTATTAGATTTTAACAAAAGTTGGTATACTAAATAATTACGGCAAAATCTAGCTAATGCCATATTCTTTTAGTTCAATCAGATAATTGGTTCAAACGATAGAAAATCCCACTGTAACTTTAAAAAATTAAAAATAAAAAATAAATTCATGCCAAAAATAAATAATTTCTTCTGATGTCAAAAAAGAAACATTTTTTAAAATTAATTAAAATTGAGAGAAATCGTGCTAAAAAAATGTAACAACTTTAGTATGGGACTCCTTGATATTTCGCACCAAATTAGCTCAGACGTTTGTTGCCATTATCTTTACTTATGCAATTGTGATAACTAATTTAATTAATCGCCAAAATGACAACAAAAGTTTAAAATCCACTAAAGCGCTCTTATGCTAAAGCTATAACATAGGAATTTTAAGAAATAAAGATAGTAACCGATGCTAGGAAGTTAAACACAGTTGTTGCATGCCTTTGTATGGAAGAATAAATTGAAATAAGTCCTGTCATACCAAAATTCTGTTTTGTGCAGGGCATAGGGTTTTATATTTACCTTAAAAAAAATAAATAAATAAATAAATAAATAAATCAGGTTGATCCTGATTTTGTCGTTTTTTGTCTAGACCAAGCCTTACACTGCAAAATAAAAAATATACGTGGTAGGCTGGATAATCAAAGCATTAGTACGGGTCAGGCCTAGTCCTCAAAATTTTAGCCTGTACATTTTCTAGTTCTGATGATAGAAACTCGCTTCTTGGTTCTGAAGCCAACTTAAAACTGGTGATGGACAATACAATGAACGTTGCCAGCATATATTCACAATTCCTATGCAATGTGGTTAATGTTCATTCTGTGATTGCTTATACATAATATAATACCTTCCACCTGCTACACCACGCTCAATTTTGCTGACCTTCTTTGCCTTTTAGCATTAGTTAATTAAATGTGACCTTCTTCAAACTGCAGACACCATAAAATACAATAAACTCACAACAATTGTTTTGGGTCGAAAGGACACACGATCCTTGGTCAGGCAAAGAAAAGAGGCTGCAGTTGAAGCAGCAACATGAGTACAGCACTCATGCCTACCTTCTTCGCCTAATGAAGAGTTGTGTGTTCTTTTGACTCAAAACAATTGTTGTGATTTTTTTTTTTTTTTAATTTTACAGTGTTTATTAAAAGTTTTGTAATTATTATTTTAAAATGTCAGTTCTGTGGTACTTTCTTTTAACCATTTCACAATGTCAGAATATTATTTCATGATGCTTATACACTACTGATATTTCACAATAGCATTAGGGAACAGTTTTAATACAGGACCCCCTTAGTGAAATAAAAAAATTCGCAATTAAGTAGCTCAAATGATTTTCGGTAAGGTCTGTACTTACGCAATTGAGATAATTCACATTTAATTCATTGCGAAACTGGCAAAAAATAAAAGTTGCCAAGGAGGTCCTACGCAAAAAATGTGTCCATATTATTTTACAAACTAAATTGTGACAATAATAAATAAGAGTATTCGATTAACTGAAATTAATATTTAAAAAAAAAAAAAAAAGAAATCTAAATTAAAATTTTAAAGCTTTTATAACATCAGTTTTACAGATAATTTTTATGAAGCAGGTTTTATGTCATTTTAACTATGAATTAAAATGGTTATCATCTTATAAAGCTCCACCTACCTTGGAAAGTAGCAGAAACACCGTGACATAGTCGCGGACACAGAAAAACGGCTTGAGGACAGTTTTTGTCTGCACTGAGAAAAAAATTTGTCCGCAACTTTCGGATAACAATTCACTTATAAAATTTTCTGTATCAAAACTGAAACTTATTATTTATAATTATTTATATTGTGTTGTGTCAAACATTGATATAAAATATTTAATTGAATGAATACAATTGTTTATACTATATTGTTTTGTAGTAAAATTGTATTCGTGTATTGTTGCACGAGATCACCACTGATGTTAACCCCCCCGCCCGCCCAATCAGCTTTCAGGCTTTTTGAATGTAAGCCATTTTCACCCCTGATTACACGCAAATTTTGCAGACAGATTATGAAATTTTAAAAGCCTGTCGCAGACAGCTTCAAAACTTTCTGCCACCGGGGTTTAAAACTTCAAATTTTGCCTACAGGGTCCAATACCAAATCAGTTCTTTAATGAGAATGCCTATTATTTACTAGTTAGTTGTAGGGCGACTAAGGCACCTGTTGAAAAGTGATCACATTATTTTATTTATTTCTCACTTCAAATAATTCATTTACTAGCAAGCCCGTGCAAAATCTTCGCACTTTATCACTTTGTTACCTTTAAAATTATTATTATTTTATAGACAGACGTCTATTTTTCATAAGCATGAGCAAATTTAATATTTTATTTATTTATTTTATTTTTTTTTTTTTCTTCATGCGAAAGCATATTTCATTTTATGCTGGGAAAAAAAATGGCAACAATAAAAAATTTAAATTTCTATTTTAAAGCTGTTATTTTCACATTTTAATTAATTTTAAAAAATCTAATCAAAAATTCGTCACAAATAATTTACCAAATAAAAGGGGCAGTTTTTCTGAATCTGTCGGAATAAACAGCTTATCGATTGGACAATTAGATTTTTAAAAATAAGTATGAAAATTAGGTGGCAACCTGCGTTCACACACAGACATGGTACAAGGCACTGGTGAGTTTAACTATATACGCTGATTTAAAATTAACTTTGTTTCTTATCAACATAATAAAATTAGAATAATTAATGCCATTTATACTTCATTAACAGCTGTATATCACAGTACTTTGACAATTTTGATAAGCTAAGTATTTAAAATGCTAATGAAAATATATTTATTTAATTAAAAAAGAAAAAAACTTAAATATATAGTGACAAGCAAAGCTTGCTAGTAAGTAATATAATTGATATGTAAATTGTTATTAAATATACATATATATATATATATATTATATAAACTTTTACAAATAAGTATCTGCGAATAACAAGTTTTTGTATAAGAAAAATATTTTAATAATTTAATGATAGTTATTTATAACAGAAATATACAAATTTATTCAGTTTAGCTTAAAATTGGGATAATTTTAATGTACTTACCTTATTCATCTTGAATACTTGTATCGCAACATTGCTTTGCACAAAATTACATACCACAGCAATCACTTTTATACATGTATGAATTATTTGAGTATATGAAAACCCAAAGCTCAACTTATGATCATAGAAATAATAATAACAAGAACAAATAATAGTACAAGGAATAGCATCCCCCTCCCCCAATCTCATTCAAAAGCACTGGTTATCCAATTTTCATAAATGAATACTGACAAAACACCGCAATACAATAGCACTGTACTTAATCATAAATATATATATATGTAATCTAAAGCTTTGTGTAACCTCCACTTTCAAAGGAAAAAAGACTCCAAATGTACATAACATTTAAATGCATTTTTTTACAAAGTTATTTTTTATTCAAATTATTCATTTAAAATTAGAATCGCAGACAAAAGTATTAAAAAATAGAGCTCTTATACTTACGAATCAGATTAGTTGGGTAAGGATCCCCTAGAAAGACCTCCATGAAGAGCATTCCACCTTGTCTGTAGTGTAAACAACTGGTCTTTGCCCAAACATCAACAAGATTAGCTAAGAAAGCTATCCCATTACATTTACCTTCTATTAAAACAGAAGGCATCAATGGAACAACTCACTTGGCATTTGCCTTTAATTTACAATTAGATATAAATGATCAGATTATTCAGTCCAGTGTACCGTTGTTTCTTTAACCATGAACATCTGATCTGTAGGATCTGCATATTTCACAGATAATGCACTGACATAACCTAAAAATGATGAACTTAAAAAGGATAACATACTACTGTTAAATTAATATTGTAATTTGAAATTATATGCAGTTGCAATGAAATGTATATGGAAACAAATGATGTGCCACATTACTATGTTATCTACATTAAAGGGAAATATTCAGATTAATTACACCAAGATTGAGAACAAAGTATGTGACAAATGTTTTTATAGAAATATAGAAAGTTTAGCTAAATTAAATATATATTTTTATATGTTGCTATTTTAAATTTTTTGCCATTTTGCTATTAAAATCATCTTTGGAAGAGCCAATATTTACTGGCGATAAATGAAAAATTAAACTTGCTTTGATAAATATAACTATTTCGATTAAAAATTTCAATTTCACAAAAGTAAATATACAGTTATATCCTAATATTTTAGTTACATTTCTCCAATTTGATAAGCATACATAGATTTTGAATATTAATCATTAAAGTATTAATGCCCCCTTTTTAAAAATTTGTGTGAATATATGTACAAAGAAAATAAATCCATGCAGCTACACTTAAGTTGTTGTGACAATTATTAATAAAGCATTTGCTATATTTCTATGTGAGTAAACAGTTTACCTATGAGATTACAGATTATTATTCTTTTTCGTTATTTATTTATTTAATAATTTAATATGTTGCAGCAGAATATAAGTAGATAACAATAAATTAAAGAGCAAGACATAAATTGAAATAATTTATATCGGATGGTATGTAGCAGAGAAGAATCAAGTACGGATATTAATAAGCTTCAATTTTTATCACAGCATTAGCACGGAACAGGTTCGTATGTGTACAGAGATGGTTATATACTGTGGAAACTATACGATTTGTTTTTAACCATCATTATTTAAAATTTTAGTAAAATAACATTACTACTTTTAAAGCAGTATGAGCATTTTTTAAGTAAACAATTCAGAGCAATGAACGAATCACACATGAATACGAACAAAGAAGTTATCTTAAAACATTACATATTTCTATTTTTTTAACAAAATAATTCATAGTTAAAGGGAAAAAAAAAAGTTTTTTCTCACTCACTGCAGCAGAGTTTGACATAAACGAGCCGCCATTATTATTTTTATATTTTGCTATTTGCTTCGCTTCATTACGCATGCTCAGTAACGAAAATTTACGGTTAACCTTCCTCTAGAGCTAGGTAGAGTTTCTGAGCCTGGAGTCGCTTTTCAGCCGCGGTAATATTAACTACGGTTATTGGTGAATACCATTTGAGCGTTCAAGTCGGGTTTTCGCGGTATACCGCAGGTTGAGGTAAACGGTGAATACGGCGGTTAGTCTAGTTCATCAACTCTCCTTAAATTATGCATGAGTATGTATTATCATCGGTAATTGTTTGTACTTATAGAGATGGAACACTGGCGCAGAACTCATACCAGTATTTGTTTAAGACATTTCTCTACCTGTAATATCGTTGATTTAACAAGTAGAGAATTTTGGTATATTGATAGTGGTATGAGTTCTGCGCCAGTATTCCCTCCCTGTACTTAAAAACAATTTTTGTTGACTACATACTGTATGAAAAACAAAATATCCAGCGAAAGTTTGGATCAAATATGATCGAAAGGCAAAAATTGGTACACATTTTATTTGCATACGATTTAAAATGTTCTTTACTCTAGAATAAACGCATCATCATATCGTCTGAAATTTGACTCTTTTCTTGTTGCGATTTTGAGAAGAAATAATTTTTTACTGGTTTAAATGAACCCTACTTAACCCCATATTATTCCCCAATCTAATCTTCTCTTCATCTACGCATCACTTGAAGCCCCAAAAATCGCTAACTGTAACTGTAGCAAGAAGGTCTAGCCCACAGATTATCATACAGATAGGACAGTGAAGCTAAAACGCGAACTGGAAATATAGTAGCACCACTAGTGTCAACAGAGGGGAACTACATGTGTTAGGTCTACATGAATAGCATCTTTGATCGAAAATTGTTTTTCTATTTCGCGAGTAGTTAGTAGCAGGTTAGTATGGGAAGTTTTCTTTTTCTTCACTTTCTATTATTTTTGAATTCAAAAAATTATCCTCAAAACATTCACAGCTATTCTTCTAAGAAATAAGGATTATTTTTTATAAAGTTTAAAAATATGCTTTGTGAAACATATTCATATTCAAGCACAAATTAAAATTACAAACTCTAATTCTGAAACAGCAGTATGAAATCGTTAAATATTTAACGTTGCTTGTTTTAAATAATACAAAATGCTTTAAAATGAAAAATGTTTTTATTTTATGTATATTCAAAGTTTATTTTCTTAATATTTAGCACTTGCTTCTTAAAATAAATTGCTTTTAACAATCAAGTTTTTAAACAATAATAAAGTTGCCAAATGAAAACATATGTGCAGTTTTCTTTGCTTCTCTATTTCTACTGCTTTTAAATTCACAAAATCATAACATTACAGCTATTTTCTAAGAAATAAAACTAATTTTTATTATGTTTGAAAATAAATTTTGCCAAACACATTCGTGTTGAAGTGTACAAATTAATATAACAAACTGTAATGCTGAAATAGCAGTATGGAGTAAAATCTTAAATAATTAACATTGCGTGGTTTAAACAATACAAAATGCTTTAAATGAAAAAATATATTTCTGGTTTATATATATTTTCGAAATTTATTTGCTTAATATTTAGTACTTGCTTCTTAAAATAAATTGCTTTCGACAATCAATTTTGTAAACAATAACAAAGTTGCCAAATGTAAACATCGATACAATGGTTAGTTGGTTGGATGTTGGGTTTAACGTTGCATTAATATTACAATGAATATAGATACAATAAAAATACGATGAGCGATTGCGTAAACCGGAAATCTCTAGAAACTTACAGCCATTGACAATAGGGTCGTTGCAGTCAAATTTTGGTTACCGAAGAATATACGGGAGTGTCCTATCTGTATAATAATCTGTGGTCTAGCCATAGATTTCTTGTTCACTATTCATTCTTGCTTTCTGCCCAACGCCCGACTGACACGAGGGATGAGGCATGAACGATTGGACCTTCAGAAATGTCTATAAACCACTTTTTTGCAAACATTTATAAAAGCAATTCTCTTTTTAATTTTCCGGTTTCAATTAATTTATGTAAATATATTTCTAAAATCTATAAATCAAAAGACATCCGATTCTGATGATTATATTCATAAAAGTAACATATGTAACAAACATAATTGTATAATAGTAAATCTTTGTTAACATTTGATCGTATATTAAATCATATTTTTAATTACCCTGTACTTTCGTTTTTTATTAAATGTTACTTTAATGTGATATTCCAGTAACAAAAAGTAACAGGCCTTTCACTGGTCATTCATTGGCTACCGATGATCTGAGGAAAGGTAGATGAAAGGATAGCTAGAGTCAGAGGATAAGTTCTCATCGGAAATTCATCGAAAATGTCTCATCAAGGGCATGATATAAAGATATCGGGTATGGCTGACTTTCTAATTAGAATACGATGAAATGCCGATAAAAGAATTTTATTGGAGATAACTATCCAATGTTAATTTGAGCAACTTGAGAACACTTAATGTTGATGGTACTATAAGACAGAATGTTGAACATATAGCCAATTTCTGATAAGTATCGAATGATTATCTGTGCAAATTAAAAGCACCCGCCAGTAAACACAAATTTAAGTTTCTTTTAATACAGTTTTGCATAAGAAAGCATGGTTGGCACATAAAATTGACTAAATACTAAACAATGCATGCCTCTGGAAGTGATCTATAAGCAGAGTTCCCAACTTTTATAATTTATTCACGAGTATTTTTAGCCCCGCCTTCTTTTCGGACCAGAAATTTTATAGATTATTGCTCTTTAATGTGTTGCAACAATTAAATAAGAAAAAAATTATGTTTCAAAACTTCCGGTATGAAAAAAAAGCGGGGCTAAAAATTATCATGAATCAATTATAAATGTCGGGAACTCTGAATATAAGTATCTGCGGCAAACTCCACAAGTCGATTGTACTTTACTTTATAATCAATTGCGTTTCAAGCCAATCTTGGATTGGACATTTTTTTTTTTTTTTTTTTTTGGTGAAAGAGAATTATGATGCATACAATTTTAATAACAGTTTAAGATTGGTTATTGAAAAATATTCAAAACTTAACGCTTTCGCGATCGCTCACGTTGATTCCCGTCATATGGAGATTTGTAACTCCACCAGTAGGCGTTTCTTTTGCAATATGTATGTTGCTATATTTCTAAAATGTTTTTCATTATTCATATTCTTACAAACAAAATACTATGAATACATGTGCTTTCATTAGAAAGAGTATATTATTATTATTATATATATATATATATGTAATATATAAATATGTATACAGAAAACCTTGTTCATAAATAATGCAGCTTGAAAGAATAATGCCCATAGGTGAAGCATACTAGCAAAAATACAAAAACGTGCGTTCGCGAAAGTGTTAATATAATACAGAATGAAATTTAAATAAGATTACAAATTATTTCAAATTTTGATAGCGAATCATGCTTTGTAAATCCAAAAAAAAAAAAAAAAAAAAAAAACAGCATTTTTTTGTTTAGAATCAACAACTTTAAAATTGATAAATTGGAAATTACATGTAGGAATTTTATCCAAAATTTATTCAGGTCACACATGCACTAAAAATTCCATTCTTTATTTAATTTAGTTACATATTAAACATAATATTTTACAGCTATTTATGATATGTAAGCTAAAATAATTTATTATAATATACTGATAGATACTCCTGATAGATACTCCTACAACTTTTAAAGTACAATCAGAAGTAAAATTTGAAAAAAGTTTAAATATGTGGCCAAATATGTAAATATATTGTACAATTTTGCCACTCAACCATTTATAAAAAAAAAAGTTCTTAAATCGGGTTTTCACAGTGATACAATATCGGGGCTTTCAACGGGGGAGGCTTAACCTTTAGAGATAGATGGGCTCTTTTAAATATCCACAGTGCCTTTAGAACCCCTCTCTAAAGGTTGAAAACCCTCAAAACCGCTGCATAGTGGTGAGCGGCCACCTTCGTCTTAGAACCTTTGAATATCGGTGGGTTATCTACTTTTCCTGATTTTTTCTTATCGAAACTAAATCTTTGACACTGCTCTGAACGTTATATACAAGCTATTACTCCAGTAAATTTCTAATAATTGGTGAAAGACCAAGCAAAATACGATGGATCAATGCTGCTTGGGATACTTTTAACTAAAAATTTTTTAGCTTTCTTATTATTTTCCAAAAGATAAAGAGATACTTTGTGATACATACGAAGCGAAAGAAAAACGATGTTCATAAAAAATTTGTTTTCTTGAATTACACGTACAAACGCATAGACACACAGGCATACATAAAAATTTAAAAACAAAAATGAAATAATAATAAACAAGTACTATTAACACTTTTGTCTTTTTGAGAGGAAGGTTTGCCTGTGGGCGTTATTCTCTGAGTTACAATTTTTCAGGACAAAATTTTCTGTATTCACATGTATATTACAAACGGATATGCATTATAATCATACTCTTTCTAATCAAAGTCTCTTATCAAACTATTTGTGTCCATAGTATATTGATTGTATAAATATGAATATTGTGTATATTTTTAAGAAACAAATAGCATACAAATTGCAAAATGAAACGCCCACTGGTGGAGTTTCAGATTTTCAAATGACGTGAAACTACGTCAGTGGCCGCGAAAGTGTTAAAATTTCTTAAATATAACTAAATATTATAATTCATTTTTAAATTATAATTGGTTGCATTATAGAATTTGACTTAAAAAAAAAAAACTGTAGCTTCTTAAATATGTTTAAATTGAAAACGGTATATATGCAGTGCAAGCGCACCAATAGAATTTGAATATAACTGCTCAAAAAATATATCATTTATTTTTGTTTAATAAATGCTATCGTATAATTCATATGCAAATCATTATTAAAAAGGAAAAAAAAAAGAGAGAGAGAGAGAGAGAGAGAGAGAGAGAGAGAATGAAAAGAGGAAAGAAAAGAGGAAAAAATAAATTAATTAATTGCTTAAATTAATTACTTCGACTTCAATTGTTTAAATTATAATTAAAAGGTGGAAAAGCATGAATTATTTTTATTTCCACTTTATTTAAAAGTAGAAAATAGTCGATTTTAAAGAGTTCATTCTTTGCTAAAATGATAATTTATTCAATAAATTTATATAGTATCACGCCGCTTCGAAATTTAGTAATAAACACAAGCACGTGATTCACAAGATAATGGGCTCTTCCCACCTGACGTCAGAGGTCACATGATAGAGGAAAAACAAATAGCAGACGAAGTCTTGTTTATCTAGAGCGATTGCTGAAATAACATATTTTCTATTCATATTTTTGACCAATCGTATTTAATCTGTTATTTTTTATACATCATCATTTTTAATCCATTTTATATCATTATTCATCATCTTTTGTTTGCTGTATAGATTTACAATCATCATTTAGTTTATATTTGTTATTGATGTTCATAAAGAACATCTTAAATACTCTGATTTTTGGTACTTTAATCAGTGACAGGGCAATATCGTACTACCTAAATCCATTTAGACCAGTAACTAAGTTAATTAACTTGTTATAACACCTTTATGCAATTAAATTAAATGAAAACATTTTAAAATTTCAAATTATAACCCATAAACATTCCACAAGAACAAGCTATTATTTAATATTTATTGCTAGATCGGTTAATGTAACAGTTACACAAAAACATACAAAAATCGATTCTTACAGGTGAAAATAAATAAACACATAAAGTGTTTTTTAAAAATTATTAAATTTACAAATACAATTATTCTACTGTTTACAAATGCACAATATTACTTTTATTTTATTTTATATTAAATATTAAATCTTTTGTTCTTAAGAAAAATATTTAATTGAATTCGATTCTCAAAATTCGATTATTCGTTTTCCTCTATCGCATGATTAAGCAGACGACGGTGGGAAAAGCCCATTAAAGAAAAAAAAAAAAAGTACTAAAGCTAAAATAACATTGCCATACTTTCCAACCGTCTCATTAATAACCGGACAATTGTTAACGCCCCTTTTTTCACACTACTATATTTTTAGAGTTATTCTCTCCAAATGTTGTTAGGATTAAATAAGACTAGAATTACTCTAAAACATTATTGATGTGAAAAAAAAAGACGTGTACTAAAAATTGTACGGTTCATAATGAGATGGTTGGCAAGTATGCATTTCTATTTAGAAGAAAATTCTTTTACTAAGGTATTAAATGTTTTACATATCTCAGATCCCAGTTTCTTTATTTAATTTAGTCATACCTGCCAACATCCTAATTGATATTCCGTAGTATTGCTAGCGCCTTTTTTTTTTTTTTTTTTTTTTTTTTCACTCCAGTATTATTTTTAGAGAATTTTTCTTCTTTTTCATTCGTAATTTCAATTGGAGAATATTACTCTACAAATTTACTGGTGTTGAGGAAAAGAAGAAAAAAAAAAGGGCGGGACTTACAACAGTACGGATTATTAATTAGGATGCTGGCAGGTATGAATTTAGTAGACATTTGTTCCGCCCCATCACTGCTGACAACTCTATTCAACACACTTGCTGCAGTTGACAAGGATTATAGTTGCCAGTCTTATTATCTTAATGTAAATATTAGTCTAATTCTTAATTCTGTTCTATGAGGAATGAAGAGAACATTCGAAAATAGGTTTTTATTTTATGTTACATTGCTTTTATTTTTTATTTCATACAGCACTGAAAAAAGGGCGGGTTACCCGAATAGAAAATACCATAGAATACATTAATGACAAATTTAATATTGATTTCTATTTAATAATGTAATTAATTAAAGGCAAAATTAAGAAATCTTAAGGCTATCTATCGTATAAAATCCCTAATAAATTAACCCTTTAAAGGGGCTTGACATTTAAATCATCAATTTTTAAATGAAGAAAGCGTGGTTGGTAATTTTTTTTTTTCTTTTTACACCGCCCGCCGTTTTTAATATATTAAAATACATGAAATTAAAAAAAAAACTGTGTCCCACACTGTTTTGACTCCTTTTTTCACAAATTCTCTTTCTAAAACCGTGAACAGTAAATTAGCCACAAAAATGGGTACTTAAACTAAAAACTTTTACAGGGAAAAGTAGTTTTCCACGCCTTTTTCTTTTAAAATTATTGAAATTGGTGATAAGTCTTCTCATATTCTTATAATGAATTATAAATTAAATTATTTTTATCCAATGAGCGAAATGGATTTCTTTTCTTAAACCAGTTTCAAACCAAAAAATGTTTTAATATACCATTACTAGAAATAAATGGCTTAATAAAGGGTTAATTAAGAAAGAAGAAGAAAAAAAAAAAAAAAAAAACGCAATAATGTGAATAAAATTTAATATTTCATACTCAAACAACACCCAAGGGGCCTCTCTACCTATCATCTCGGAATGCCGAAGCCAATGTTATTTTATGAGAAATTTTGCCCCATTATTATTCATTAACTAGTATATATTTTTAAATTCCGTTTTCACTTTCCGAAAATTCACAACTATTAAACAATTTACCGCTTTCTAAAAAGGTGATTTTATTTATTTTTAAGATTTAATTTTTAAGCTCAAAAATGATAAATTTCACAAAAATTTTAAAATTTGCTTTTACAACCTCAAAATAAAATATTAAAAATTTTTAAAAATAATTTTTAGAAAGTGTTAAATTGTTTAATAGTTGTGAAATTTCTGAATGTGAAAACAAAGTTTAAAAATATATATTAGTTAATAAGTTATAATGGGGCGAAATTGTCCATAGAATAACATTGGCTCTGGCTTCTAGGGACGATAAGTGGAGAGGCCTCATTTAAGATCCACGTTTAATAATCAAGGCAAAGCAAGTTCTACAAATGCGGACTGAATATTTCAGAGTAACTTACATTAAAATTGCAGTCTTGAATTATCAAGATTCACAAAATTTTCTTGAGTTTATTGAGCAAGCTTAAAAATAGTGTAATGCCAGCTATATCTTCTACCTGATTTGATATTTATAATAAATATATAATCATCGACAAAAGGCAAATTTTCGAAATTAACGTTTTCCTCTAAAGAAGTGATACATGTTTGTCTTCCCGGAAGTTCTCTGAACTCTCTTCTTGAAGTTTAGAATGTAAAACTCTCTGAACTTCAAGAGTAAAAGGGAATGTTATACGTCAATATTCTGTTCCGAAATAAATAGGGTTTGAGTTACAAATTAATGAAAAATGCTAAGTTTGGGTTCACTCTGCATATTTGTCCTAGCACATAATTAGAATTTAAGTATATTTATTTATTTATATTAAAAGAGCAATTATTTAAGAATATCCGCAATTTTTGTAAGATTTTTTTCTATATATCTTAAAGACATTTCGAATGAATATTAAACTATTATTTAAAAAATTAAAATACTGCATAGACACAACATACTTCGTTAAATATTTTAAATTTTTCTGGTTAAATTTAGAAGCTTTAAAAAAATGTTTAGCGCTTAAAAAATAAAATAAATAAATAAAATAAAAATTAATCTTTTGAACTACGTATGCGCAAGCGTTAACTTTTTTCCCCCCCCATAATTTGCCAGAAAAATGTGTAGATTTATTCTAGAAATTCCAACCAAATACAGTTAAATTTCAAAAAGTTATCGACAACAGAAGGAAATGAAATTTTATTGAATCATTGAAATGTGTATATATACAGGGTGATTATAATTAAAGTTTAAGTTTTAAAACGCTATAAAAGAAAAGTACTGATCAGAATGACGTCAAATTTGAACGGAATATTATTAAAGAAGAGGAAAAGCGTATGGCATACGAAAAAAAATAAATAAATAAATAAATAAAAAATAAAAATAGTTGAAAATTTAAACAAAAGAATTAAGCATATTAACCAAATTAAGGATATTCTGGTGCTGTAAGTGTTAGAATGTGTATATGAAAATAGCTATCATGCGCGACTCTTTGCAGCTGTTACAAAAATGCCGGGTACACTGCTTTCTTTATTTCGCGTCTGAGAAGTTCCCAATGATTGTCTCAATGAAGGACCACGCTCTGCTTGTGAATCTTTTTACAAGAGCAATGGTTGTGCGTAGAGTCCTGCATCGGGTTACCCGACCCGCGGGTCGGGTTGAAAGAATTTTTTCTGTTGCGGTTCGGGTTCGGCTAGGTCGGTGAGCGCGACCTGGGATCGAACCCGACACCTCCCATCTTGAAGTTCGCAATCTTGATGTTCACAACTCACACAATTTACTTTCTTCTATATTCAATCGAAGAAAGTATTGGATTCGTAAAAATTTTCGACTTCCGGTTTTCGACGAATTTACAAGTTTTGAGATGTCTAGGCAGACTATATGTCAGGTTTCATTGCGTATAATCCAACAAAACCTGATATGTGAGAAGACCAATATGAGATATTACGCTGATTCAAATTGAATGCCTATTAGCCAACAGGTGGCACTACTACACAGCGATTTCCGCAATTTAAAGAAAGGCTATACCTCAAGATCTACTGCACAGAATTTCATATACATTTCTATGTAGGTGCCCTTTAATATATAATAGCGCCTGTCAACTTTCAGTGTAAACCGTTCAATAGGTGGCGCTGCTACTCAGCGATTTCCACAATTACAAGGAAATCTATATTTCAGGTTCTATTGTGTATCATCAAACAAAACTTAATGTGTGAGAAGGCGATTATGAGACATTATGCTGACTCAGTTTGAATGCTTCTCGGCCAATAGGTGGCGCTGTGATATTGCAAATTTCATCGATAACAGGATGGCTATATCTCAATCTCTATGTCATATAACTGTACGAACCGTCATATGTGAAATAACCATTATAAAAACGCATTGTTTAAGAAGTTATTTATAGACGATAAAACTGTCTCTCTTTGGATATTTAGTGTTAGATTTCCCTAAGATGAAAATTATTTGCATTCATCACGTTAAACTTTTTAATAATAGTTTTAATAAATTATTCGCACTTAGTGAATTTGACAGTAAAATATAGAAGTATATCTTGTGGTGGCCACAACATACTAGTTGTTTTATAATTTTCCAACTGTGTTGACAATGAAAATTTACTTTAATTTATATCATGTTATACCATTTTACCTTGTTTTGCATGATTTTTAGGTTAACAGGTAATGTTGATCTATTTTTCGTGTTTCGGGTCGGGTTCGGGTCGCAAAAAATTCTCTGTTGCGGGTTCGGTTTGGTTTTCGGGTTGATGAAAATTTTTTTGTTGGGTTCGGGTCGGGGGAAATCCGGCCTGCACAGGACTCTAGTTGTGCATCAGTAGCTCTGCAGAAGTTCCGGACACTCAAGAATATGAAAAAGGCGTTGGTCCGATGGCTAGCGTGGGTCTGGAGAAAATGATTCAGAAATTCGAAAAGACAGGTTCATTTGATGTGCAATCTGGTAGAGGGAGGAAAAGAATTGATTCGACGTTAGTTGAAGAAGTGACTACAGCAGTGCAGGAGGAATCGAGCTGTGGTGTACAACGGCGCATGTGCACGGGGAATTGCCCGAACACTAGGCAGTCCTGTGAGCACGTGCATAAAATTTTTTGCTTGGACAATGAGTGGCAGTGGAAAATTTTGTGTACATATGAAGCCCATTTCCATTTGAAAGGATATGTCAATAAACAGAATTGACGAATACGGGCAACAGAAAATCCACTCGCAAATACACCAGTACCACTTCGTTCTGCAAAGACCAATGCCTGGTGCGGATTTACGGCATCATTTATCATATGGCCATATTTTTTCGAAGAGCCTGGTGTTTTCAGTTCTGTTACCTGTACAGTCACTGGTAAGCGTTGTGAGTGTCTTTTTCTCAACTACGTCATTCTAGCTCTTCAACAGAGTGGATGTGTGGATGGGATCATTTTTATGCAAGATAGAACTCCTTCACACATTATAAATCCAGTGAAGCAGCTGCTGAAGCGGCATTTCGGAAATGTTAGAATTATCAGCCGTCGTTTCCCTACAGCCTGGCCGTCCCGATCACCTGGTCTTAACCCGTGCGACTTCTGGCTGTCGGACTATCTGAAAGATGTTGTGTTCAGTGCTCCGATTGCAAACATAGCTGAACTGAAGGCACGCATTGCGCAACACATTCTGAATGTGACCCCGAAGACACTTCAATCAGTAGTAGAGCATGCTGTCACTCGATTTAAACTTGTTGCAGAAAATGGTGGACATCATATTGAACATGTTTTGCGTCAGTCTCACAAAACTTAAAAATCGCTTTGATGGATGTTTTTTATGCGGTTTTTGGCATTAATTTGTCATTTGTAATCTAACGCATTTAAATTCTGACGCTTACAGCGCCATCTGTTGCTAAAGTTTGGGACTATTTTTCTTTTTTATGTTATACGCTTTCACTCTACTTCAATAATATTCCGTTCAAATTTGACGTCATTCTGATTAGTGGTTCTTTTTATTTTATAGTATTTTGAAACTTAAACTTTAATTATAATCACCCTGTTTATACCACCTAAACACCTTGCTTCTTTTGAATGTACTTACTATTCTATTGGCGATAACTTTCTGAATTTTTACGACACTTGCTTGTGTATTCTTTTAGAGTACTCTTTAAATTTTATTAGCAAATTATGCAAAAGAGTTTTTGTTGACGCTTGCAAATGTGTACTTAAAAATTATTTAGAAAAAGTTCTTATATACCGTTAGATATTTACTACTTTTATATTCAGATTAGAATATGTTGTGTCGAATTTACTTAATTGGATTAATTTCGAAACCTTACAAGCTATGAATGAAAAATTGTCAAAAATGCTTCGATCTTCTTAAAGAAACCATTTTATCTCAATTACTATACGCGCTTACAATTGGATACAGATAATTATTATAAGATTCCCAGTCATATGCTACAGCTATATCTCATTTCAAGCCTTTCATTTATTTACAGTATGACCCCAAACACTATATTTTTGAATTTGAAAATAATTTTCAATCTAGCCTTCGGAAAGTCTATTTCCCTAACAGACATTATCTCACAATCGTCTTGTTGCATCTTTTATTTGCCGAAGTAAGAAAGAAATGAAAACCTATTACAAGTAATTCTCTGTTTCATTGTATTAAAAAAAAAAAAAAAAAAAATGACACGAAAACAGACATACAGATGTAAAGCTCAAACATTTTGCAATATTATTTATCATAACTGTTGTGATAATTATTTAAAAGAAGAAACTAATTACGTCACACTTTGGTATTAAGCAATATATTAACTTAAATTTAGTGCAAATATATTTACAAGTTTGCAGAAATGATTTGTTTCTCTTCACATAATTATAAATGATCTTTAAATAGAGGAAAAATAAAAGAGATAAAATAATAATAATAATTACCAATTGGATAAGCTTTTATATGGCTGCTAATTTTTAAAACATAAATTTATTGTATTTTATTTTGTAGAAGAAAAATAATCTGTAGTGTATTTCTTGATTTCAGCTCAAGACTGCAGAAAAGGGTTATTGCTGACATGAATTCTTATCTTACGTTTTAAACTTATTTTATTGTTTTTTTTTTTTTTTTTTTTTTTTTTTTATCACAAATTAATATTTTAAGAAGTATACTAATACTGATTGATATTTAAATACACTATTAAAATAATTACATAAACTTTTTTTTTTTTTTTTTTTTTTTTTAATTTAACATTGCTTTTGCTTTTACATGGTGGCTAAATTTCAAAACATTTATTTTATTTATTTTTATTCCCTTTGGTACGGAAGGAATAATTGCAATGTTTTTTTTTTTTTTATTATTATTATCATCATTATTTATTTATTTAAAATATAAGTAAATAAATAAATAATGCACAATAACAATTTAAAAAATATCTTTCACATTTTAAAAATATTTTAATTAAGGCAACTTCCTGCACCTGTTTTAACTGTTTTTAGAAAATGTATGTCTCTCTGTCTAGGTGTGCGTGGGTGTGTTAACTTTTTTTTTTTTTTTTTTTTTTTTACGAAATAATGACGGCATTCAACAAAATTATACATTTGGTTTCACCGATTGATTTACATAAAGAATAAGGGTAATTACATTTTAATTTTTTAATTAGATTATTATTAGTGCCAGATGGCTCTGTTATGCTTCAATTTTTCAGCTTTTATAATGTATAAAGGCAGATATATCTTTAGATGTGAGGAGAAAATTATAAAAAACTTTACAATTTATAAACTTTATAATTTCACTTTATAAACTTTATAGCTTTTTACATGAAATTGACTTTATCATCGTGTCACGCTAGTAAACAAGTCGCCTTTATCTTACAAAAATATATAAGTCAGTCCGTTTGTCGCTCCTTCGATCAATTGCTTAGAGCGACACTTTAATGACGTGGTGGTAGAGAGTTCGGTCCCCGGAAGGTCCGGCTTGTTTGTTTTTGTATATAATAAGTAAAAAAGTTGTCAATCGGTACAAAAAATGTTTTGTCGCCTACACAGTATCTTAAGATATTTTTAAAAACTTTTTAGAAGTATTTTATACGAAATTGACTTTGTCATCGTGCCTTCGTGTCACGCAAATAAACAAGGCGCATTCATTTTAAAGTAAAGATAAGCTGTTCAGTTTGTCACTCCATGGCTTAGTTGGTTAGAGCGTCACGTTAGTAACGCGGTGGTCGAGAGTTCGATCCTCGATCATTTGACGTGTCAATTTTTGCAGATAGTTAGTAAAAAAGGTGTCAATTGACAAAGAAAATTTTTCGTTGACTACACAGTATCCTGAGAATTTTTGAAGAGTTATTTAAGAATTTTTTTTTTTTTTTTTTTTTTTTTTTAGATATTAGAAAACACAAAATATTTTAGATATTAAAAAAGCACAAAATGAAAAGTTTTAAGTAAAAAATACAAAAATAAATATTTGTAGAAGCTTTATATATATTACATATTATTGTATGAAATAGGATTTGTCAACAAGCTTACATTCAAAAATAAAAAGAGTTAGCAATTCATTGTACCTGTTAATCGTTCAGTTAGTTAGAGCATCATGTTGATAAGGCGAGAGTCGTGCGTTTGATTAACGCCGGCCCGAGGTATTAATTTTTGTAAATAATTAATAGAAAAGGTGTCAATTGATAAAAGAATATTTCAACAATAAGAAAGTCTTAAAGAATATATATATATATATATATATATATATATATATATATATATATATATTATTGAAATATATTTTTCCGACTGAGTGAAAATAATGCCTGGACCGGAAAAAAATAATCAGTCGGAAAAATAAATTTCAATATATATATATATGTGTGTGTGATTTTCTTCCCAAATCAGTTGATTGTGTGATTTTAATATACTGTAAAAATATAGATATTTCAATTTGTGAGATATGAAAACTTTTAAATATTCAAATTATTTTAAAAATCATTCAAGAACTATAGTTTTTTTTTTTTTTTTTTTTGATTTTTGTAGCATGTTCCATAATTTTCTTTGACTTTTGGTTACAGCGTCTTGGTGATATTGCGATGGTCGTGGGTTCAAACCTCAAACGGAGATGTGTTATTATAATTATTATTTTTTTTTTTAGATAATTAAGAGAAAAGATGTCAGTTGATAACAGAAAATTTTTAGTTGTCTACATGATATCCTAAGTAATTTTGATTAGAATTTAAAGAAGCTTTTTTATAACTAAAAATCACAAAATAAAAATTTAAGTAAAAAAAAAAAAAAAAAAAAAAACATTTTTTAAAATTAGAAGCTTTTTATTGTGAAGCCCTAATAAAGCACAAAATAAAAAATTATTCTGGCAAAGATATTCTATAATGAAATGAAAGTTTTAACACTATGAAAATTTCATAGAAAAATATAAATAGCTTTTGAGTACTTTGAAATTTATGGCTTAATGAATAATTATACAAAAAACTAGCAACTAAGAATATTGGTCTCGAATGCTTTTTAAAATATTTAAATATTTAGAAATTTTCATCTTTTACAAAAGTGAAATATCTATATTTTTCTATAAAATTGTCTTAGCGTTAAAACTTTCATTTCATTATAGAATGCTTCTATAATAAAACAGCACAATAAATTTTTATTTTGTGCTTTTTAGGACTTTACAATAAAAAGCTTGTAATTAAAAAAATGTTTTTTTTACTTGAATTTTTAAAATAAGAAAAAAAGCACAAAGTGAAATTTAAGTAAAAAGTCATTTTTCAAGATAAGAAGCTCTTTATTGTGAAGTCCTAAAAAGCATAAAATAAGAAAATTATTGAGGTAAAGACATGCTATAAAGAAATAAAAGTTTTAACACCAACGAAATTTTAGAAAACAAATATTGATTTTTTCCTTTTGCAAGAGATGAAAATTTTTAAATATTAAAATATTTTAAAAAGGATTTGAAAAAAATATTCTTAGTTATTAGATTTGCATAGTTATTCGTTAAGCCATAAACGTTCATTTAATGTAATTGCTTATATTGTTTTCATATCTGCAATAATTATTTATGGTGTTAAAAATTGTTAGATTTATTTAATTATTAAGAAAAAAAGTTTTTTTTTTATTTTTTTGCAATGTTTAAAATTGTTTATGATCAGTTATAATATTGTTTTCAAGATGAAGTCTCAAAGCTGGTCTAAATGTAAACATTAAATTGCTAATTTATATCATCATACTATACGTACGGGGAACTTAGGTAATCGTGAAAATTTTCGACCTCGGATTTTTGACTCTTTTACACGTTTTCAGATGTGAGGAATCCTAAAATGACAAAATTTGTATGGTGTGTGTCTGTAGGTTGTCTGGTAGTGGGGTAGTGTGTTAGTGTGTTAGTCCGTTAGTCCATTAATTTGTTAGTCTGTGTACACGATATCTCAAAAGCAAATTGTCGCAGAAAGGTCAGATTAGTTTTAAAATATTACTTTCGACACTGGCAAGAACCCTATTCATTTGCAACATTCGAATTTAAAAACTTCGTAAGTTATTAGAAATTTACGATTTTCCTAACGTGGGAGAATAGGACAAAAATTCACTTGAACGTGCATTTAATGGAAATATTTTAGTGTAAAAATATCAGACCAGTTTTAAAATAACACTTTTAATGCCGGAATGAACATCAGTAACTATAAATAGGCTACTTTGAAAATTTCGCAGGTTATTGGAAATTTACGAATTTCTTAACATGGCAATATAGGGCAAAATTTTACATAAACGTCAATTTTTAGAGATATTTTCATCGTAAAGATGTCAGACCACTTTCGAAATATTATTTAGGACACTGGCATAAATATTAATGACTATGATTTTTCCAATATAAAAATTTCGTAAGTTATTGGAAATTTACGATTTACTTAACATGTCAGAATAAGGCAAAATTGAGCATAAACTTCCATTTTCAGGATCATAAATACTTCAAAATTACATTTATGATATTTGTTTGAACATGATTGAATACAAATATTCTAATAGGAAAATGTCGTAAATTATTCGTAATTTACGATTTTATCAACATAGCGAAATTGTAAATTTTTCATATAAATATATGAATTTTGAGAATTATTGCATTGGAAATAGTAGCATGAAAACTAAACAACGGAATTGACCCTGATAAAATAAATTATTAGATTATAAAAAGATAAATATATCGAAGTGAACGGTGGATAGCCTATTAGGCTGGGATTTCGTTCTGTCACTGTATGAAGCTTTGGTCAAATTCATTTTTTTTTAACATGATTAAAATATGTCTCGCACTAGAAATTTACGAGAACTTAAATATGGTGGGGAACTGAGCAGAGTCCACCTATGCCAACTAGCACTGGTCCTCTTCCAAATTTAATTTTGGTGTTTTGTAGCTGTTGAATATTCGTTGAAAACCAGTTGGCATAGGTGGACTCCGCGCAGTTCCCCATCACGTATTTGTTTCCACACATTTCGATTATTGTTAAAAACTATCAAAGTAAAATTGCCATATCGCATCTCGGCAAGAAAAAAGACACAACTTAAAAATGCAATATTTGAGAAGAATCAACTTCGAGGTGGTATAAAGAAAAAACTTGGCTATAATAAAACTAACATGAATGCCTCTCATGAGGATGAATTGAGAGTTATAGATGCAACATTTTCCACGCTCATTGGGGGCATTTTATATGCATTTTTCAATAACATAAACCCAAATTTGCCATTTTAGGTTGATTTCTTTAGAAATGGATATAAATATTCCAATCATTTCGTTTATTTCTCTCCCTCTCTCTCTCTCTCTCTCTCTCTCTCTCTCTCTCTCTGTATATATATATATATATATATATATATATATATATATATAATCGAAATCTTATCACCATGGTAACTTCCGAAATAATACTCCAGATCGAACCAAATTTGCGCAGTGAGTTTATTCTACAAATATCTTGGATAAGTTAGTTAACGACGTTGCTCCACAATTTTGTTTTCAAGTGGCGATGTATGCATAAACCATATAAGGGTCTCAACTAAGTTTCTAAATGGATTTTATCTGCTATGATATTTCCAATCGCTTTTTCTCACCAAAAAATCCATATCTCCAAACTTTCATCAAAATTTCGATGTCCAATTTCGTGTAAACAATATTTCTGCCATTACGTTGCAATTGGCCTTTAACGATTTAACAGTGAACGCCAAAGTTTCTGAAGATGAAAATATTTCCAATCATTTACGTATCCCTAAACTTTCATCCAAAATCTCTGTACCGATTTCCGAGTAAACACAATGTCGGTCATATGTCGAAATTGGCCGATAAAGGGTAAAATGAGAACGCGAACTTTTCAGAAGATGAGGGTAAATCCAATAGTTTTAGCACCTCCCCGAAAATACTTAATCACGAACTTTCAGCAAAATCGCTATATCCATTTCCGAGTAAACCCGATTTCTGCTGTGTTTTGCAAGTGACCGATAAATGGTTAACTCCGAACGCGAATTTATCTGAAGATGAGATCCAATCGTTTTTTCTCATCAAAAATCTGTAACTCCAAACTTTCATCAAAATCGCTTTCTCCCTGTCCGTGTAAACCCAATTTATGCCATACGTTGCAATTGTCCTTTAACGGTTTAACTGTGAACTCGAATTTTCCTGAGGATGAGGACAATTCCAATCGTTTAAGTACCCCCCTTCCCCCCCCCACAAAGCACTTAATTCCAAAATTTCACCAAAATCCCTATAACCATTTCCGAGTAAACCCAATGTCTGTGATTTGCTGCCATTGGCCAGTAAAGGGTTAACATCGAACGCAATTTTATCTGAAGATGAGGGTTAATCTAAACACCCCGAAAAACACTTAACTACGAAATTTTTTGAAAATCGCTATATCCATTTCCGAGTAAACCCAATTTCTGCTATATGATACAATGGGCCGATACAGGGTTAACAGCGAACATGAATTTTACTCCCTTTCGAAATTTTCAAAATCGCATGTTTATAGTTATTGATGTTCATCCCGGCATCAAAACTGATATTTAAGAGCTGCTCTTACATCTTTACGATAAAAACATTTATTTTTATGCACGTTTAAGTGAAATGTTTTCTTATTCTCCCATGTTAAGAAAATCGTAAATTTCTAATAATTTTTGAAGTTTTTTAATTAGAATGTTGCAAATAAATAGGGTTCTTGCCAGTGTCATAAATAATATTTTAAATCTGGTCTGATCTCCCTGCGATTATTTGTTCGTGAGATATCGTGTAAACAGGCTAACAAACAAGCGGACTAACACACTTACGGACTAACAAACTAACAGACACCCTACAGACGAACACCATACAAATTTTGTCATTTTCAAATTCCTCACACCTGAAAATGTATAAAAAAGTCAAAAAACCGAGGTCGAAAATTTTCACGATTACCTAAGTTCCCCATACCTTATAGTATGATGGGGAACTAAAATGCGTTGAGTTTGAGGAGAAAAACTATTATTTCGATATATATCTACTTCAATTGTAACTCTTCTTCACTGTTTCATTAATGTGTTTTATTATCTAAGATAAATGCATGGATTTCTTTTTTTTTTTTTTTTTTCTTCATTTATAGCCCAGTTATTTTATACTTACTTTTCAGAATTTAAATTAAAAGTTGTCGTAACTCCAGAACTCGAAAGAAGTGCAGTTCAATATTTTCTGGACACAAAGAAACAATACGTTTGCAACATCGATAGATGGGGACCAAACATTTTAAGAACTGTGGTGGCTTTGTTTCTGGCTGACTCAGGATATTTTACTGCTGGTAACGAAACTGGAGAAAGCATTGCGAATGAAATGGCCTTAAAAATTATGTCAAAGATGGTCATCTAAGTAACACAACAACTTTATTTTTGTTATATATTGTTATACCACCTGTTCGATTTCCACCATTCAGTCATATTCGATTCTTAACATATTCGAACTCCGCACTCAATGACACTTTCGATTTAACTGTTTTCATCTCAACTTTACTTTTTTCTGTTCAACAGGTACGAACATCTCAACTCTACTCGAACAGAAACCGAAAAGAACAGTTTAAGATATTCTTTTTCATCCGCACGGTAGCTTGCATGCTATCTTTCGCATTATTCGCAATTATTACTTCACATTATTATTTACGCATTATTACTTGCATTGTTTATGTTAATTATTCAATCGCAATGTTTTAGCACAACCTATGTTTTCAACGCATATTCAAATCTGTGTATTGTATGTTTAATATAGTTTTGGTTTTTGAATGAAAGAACGAGTACTTATTATTATCTTCACATCACGTTACATAACATTTTTACTTATTTATTTATATCTGTTTGAGGTTACAATTAATTTTTAAGATCTTAAAAAATCCTTTCATTAATTTTATTTTATTTTTTTGTTTGGTTACATCAAATCTTAAATTTTTCATACTCCATAAGGCCTAGAAAATTATTTGACCCCTCAGTTTAATGACAATTTCCTTAGATTTAATTTAACATGCAGCTTGAAAAAAAAAAAAGGGGGGGTAAGTTTTTGTTCATGTAATACATTGTCTTTCTTTGGTTTTTTCCTACTGTCTACAAATTTTATAAGGGCCACATTACAGAATTATTTTCAACTTTGAAAATTGATAGTCTAATTAACTCCCCCGATCATCTTGATGTACAATTTATAGGAAACATGCAGCCTTTAGAATATTTGCTATATGAAAAATGTATTTATTTAGTTATATTAAAGTACACATATTAAATAATTTGTATATGTGAGAAACAGCTTTATGAATCTTATATTATGTAAAGGAAATGATATTATCAAGTTAATACCTGCAAGAATAGGAGTTATTTTGGCGGGAAGGGGAGGGGTCATTTTCTCATATTATAATTTTATATGATATGATATTTCCTATGTTATTAATGGCATATAGTTTGTTTAGTTCTCTCCCTGGAAAATTTTAAAAAAGAGCGCCAATATTTTCTAATAAAGACATAATATTACAAGTAGATCTCTTCTCTCTCTCTCTCTCTCTCTTTTTTTTCTTTCTTTTTAACATGCCAAATGGTTATTTACAAACAAAAATTTTAACGATGAAAGAAGAAAAAAAAATCGCCAAGAAATTCTTCCCATCCTCTAACACAGCGGTTCCCAACCTTTTTCGTTGTGCGGACCACAAATTTTATAAAAAAGACTTTGAGGCCCACTATCTACTTAATATACAAGTAAAAAATATAATGGCAAATAGACATCTATATATGTTATATATATATGTATATACTGGGCAGATATATCAGTAATTAGTAAAAGATACTGTACAAGAAGAATTATTAATAATAATAGTAATAACTTTATTGTATTTACTTAGCTGTTACCTCTGTAATAAATTTAAAAAACAAGTGATCAAAAAAAAAAAAAAAAAAAAAAAAAAAACCTTAATGAGATTTTCGATATTGTATAGCCTCCACGAGTGAGTCAATATCTGTATTGAAACTGGATAGTTTTAGCCTCAAATCCCTCTCAACATTCAATTTATAACTATATTTATTTTTCCAAAAACTAAAGTTGAAAATGCTCGTTCACATAGATAAGTTGTTGAAAAGGCCATCAAGTGTCTCAGTGCAATTTTTGCAATAGCTGGATAATCTTGCCGAACGTTTATCCAAAAAGTGACCAATGGTGTTGCTTTAAAAAATGATTTTAGAATCTGGTCACATGATAGTTTTATTAACGTGCCTTCCACTCTTTAAGATAATTTCAGATTTTTTAGGTAATTTTCTTCAAAGGGATTTCTGATCAATTGGATTTCATCTGATGAAATCCCTGAACAACGTGTTTTCCTTATTGACTACTACGGACCACGGAAATCTTGAGTAACACCACATCTCACTAGTGAATCGTCCTGAAAAACTGGTATTTGACCTCGATATTTCACGGCCCAGTACCGCACTGCCCGCGGCCCATGGGTTGGGAACCGCTGCAACACCATCTTCAGTCTTGTGCCTCTCAATGTAACATTACATCGTAAACTAGTTGGCATAGGTGGACGCTGCTCAGTTCTAGTTGGCATAGGTGGACGCTGCTCAGTTCCCCATCATATTTATGTTCTCATAAATTTCTAGTGCCAGACATAAAGGGTGTCCAGGAATTACGACTGAAAATTAAAAGGCTTATATATATATATATGTTGTCATCGCTAAGATTTTATTTCTATTTTCTTAAAAGTTAAGCGAAACATTCAAAATTAAGCTAATAAAATATTTTTTTCTTTTTAGATCTAGATGAAAACAAAAATTAACCAAATTAAAAGAAATCAAATTAGAAATATTTTTCCTGGATCACAACTTTGTCACAAGAAACCACTCAAAACTCAGGGATTTGGAGAACGATTCATCGATCGAGCATTAGAACAGTATACTAGGACATGTAGTGTTCACTATTCACAATCATCAGCTCGAATCGCAAAAGTCTGCATATCTCGCAATGCTGCAAAGTTGAAGCATCTTCTCATTAAAGATCCACCACTTTCAAACAGAGAAGCTTCGATGAAACTTGGAATATCAAAATCATCCGTTAATCAACTGAAGAAAAAGATGGGTATTGTAACTAAGACTAAATCTTCTGCACCTCTATGTAAAAATGATCAGGCTGAAAGGGCAAAAAGGGGCTGCAAGAAGCTCTACAAACAACTGGTGAAATCAGATGGTCGAAAATTTATAATAATGGATGATGAAACTTATGTGCCCTATGATTATAAACAGATTTCATGGAAAGAATTTTGTAATGACATTCCTGGTGTGAAAATCCCAGATGATTCCAAAGTTAAAAGAAAGGAAAAGTTTCCGGGAAAATTTCTCGTCTGGCAAGCAATATAACAACCCAGCAAAACTTATACTGATGGGCTCGTTCTGGCCTACAGCTGGCATCTTGCACTTGCCATCAGCTGCAGGTTGCCACATGTAGCTGAAGCAGTGGGCCGCTTACGGCTGCCAGCATTGAAGACAGTCTACAGTGAAAAGGCCGGTGGCTCAGAAGCGGCATAATAACAGCTGGCCTTTTGCAAGGTAACAGCACACGGCCACCATTATTTTTGCCATATTGCGGCCAAAATTTATAAGGCCGGTACCGGACCATCACTTGTAATTCGAATGCATAGAGGGCGCTGCGATTTACCTGCTGTTGATTTGAAGTTCCCTCTCATTTCGCTTCGCCATTTCGTGCCAAGTCTGCGGCGTACAAGATACTAATAGGTTAAATGATCTCATAAAAAGTGTAAGAGTAAGTGATTCATTTTTTAATTTTTTTTTTTTTTTTTAATCATTTTTGGAAGCCTTTGATTTTAGAATTATTATTAAAATATTAGGATTTCTAGAAAAGTACAGCAAATATCTCGTTGGTCCGTTTAAAATGAGCTATGATAGTCATTCTAATTATATTCTTATTATTTGTTATTCTTATTATTTTAATAGCGCTAATAAGTTTATGGATCCAACTTTATATTTGTATAATATAACTGTGGGAAAGTTATTAGGACAATTATAAATTTGTAACCTTTTTATACTTTGTTCTGCATGTATAAGAAGGAAGTATTTGATACGTAAAAAGTTTCGACTCCCGTTTTTCGGTTGTTTTACACGTTTTGATATGTTCTGAACACGATTTGACTTCATTAAAAAACTATGTCTATCTTTGTGTGTATCAGTAATTTTTTGAACGCTGTATTCTATGAACAATTTAATACAATTTAACTTAACTAGATATTTAGTTGGACTTTGACTTAAATTGGTGCTAATTTCATTTGAGGATCAATCCCTCAAAATATGCCGCTTTCATCCCATTTTTTCCCCAGTTTTTAACATGGCAGTATGAGAGGAAAATTTGCATAAATACACATAATAAGAATTAATTTTTAGATATGAAATAAAATAAATAAATGTTTATGTTAATAACAGTCAGCCAAGATTTTTTTTTTCTTCTTTTAAATCCAGAGAGCATCGCTTGAAAAAAAAATAAATAAAATAAATAAAAAAAATAAATAAATAAATCTTAAAAATTATCCCTTCTATATATAATTGACTAGATCCTTATATATATAAAGTACTTAAAAAAATGTACTTGTAAAATAGTAAACAGCATTTTAAAAATTCTCATATGTTAGAAATATAAATAGAAAATGAAGTATTGCCATAAATTAATTAAAAGAGAAATAGCAAAAAGTATAATCAAAATAAGTATTAGACTTTCTATTATATCCCAAAGAAACAACGCCGAAGCGAAGAAAGAGTTCTGCTTTTTCTGTCAAAAGTGTTTCAATACAGAAATTTGTATCATATTTCTTATATTATTTTTGTGATTTTATAGAGCAGAAATTTTTATAGAGCAGAAATTCCGAAATTATTATTATTAACACAGATAACACTCACAAACTAATAAAGTTTTCGCCACATAAAGATGTGAGACAAAATAAATAAAAAACAAATAAATAAAAATAAATTCAATTAAATAAATAAAGACAAGAAGATTAAAAAAAAAAAAATATTTAGATTAGAATAATTTTCTCTCAAATATTATATACTTATCACAGACGTTAATCTTTGAACTGCATTATTATTATCACTATACTGCATCATAAAATTATATATTCTGTTTATATTTGTAATTTAAATGATCACTTTTGACTGCTGAACTTTAAGTGTGTAAGACACACTGAGTAAACTTTAAATGAATATGACTATAAATTTTTAAAAATGTTTATCCAGTGTCTCTGTAATTCTACAATGGTTTTCAACTAAAAGTAAATAATCGAAGTTCTTTACCTTCATCCCGTATTTTTATTTTTTCAAATTGTTTTATTTCTCAACAAATAATAATAATAATTAACGAAAATTAAGGTTTCTTTAGAAGGAAATATAAATCATTGATGTACACCCACTACTAAATAATTAAAATAATAGTCATTCTCATTAAATCTGTGTATAAAACAGATTTTTTAACATCCTGCTTCATTTTCATTATGTAAGATTTGAAATAAGTAATTCCCCATCATTAAAGTAAACCAAACCAACGTATATCAATCAGTGCAGTACGAATGTGTTAGTTTTGAATTGGAATATTTTTCTTAGTCAGCAATTATGATAACCAGATGGCCCCAAATGCTACCTGTCCAAGATCTTGGAAGGTTAGCAACAGCGCTTATCAGTTCAAAAAATGTCGAACTGCATTAAGTAATTTTTTAAATGTAAATTTGAATATCAAATTGTAATCTGCGCTTTAAATAATGAACTTGGCAGTTAGTTTGTTTTCTGGTTAAAAAAAGTAATCCATAACTTTAGATGAATTAGTTATTTAAATAAATTAATGAGAAAAAAAAAAAAAAAAAGGTTTTCAATTGGTTTCCAGGATCATGCATGCATATTTAATTTAAATTTTTATGACAGCAAATATATGGAAAAAAAAAATGCGTACTTATATAATTTAATTGTAAAAAAATAAAAATAATTAAAATTAAAATCAAATTAAAAAATAAATAAATAAAAATAAATTTTAAAGCACATATTTATTACAGTAATAAATGCACCAAAGAACCGGTATTAATAATAAAAATCTTTGTAAAGAAACGCAATGATTGAATTAAAAAAAACTGGCAACATTTGTTTCTGGTGACACACGGCTCTTCATTTGGTGAACAAAGTAGGCACGAGTGTAGCAAAGCACTTCTGTTACACTCGTATCCACTTTTGTTCGCCTGACTAAGGATAATAGTGGTGACATCTGTTGCCTTTTTATTTTATTTTATTATTTATTTATTTATTTATTTATTTTTACAGTAATAAACGCTTCAAAGAACCGTTATTAATAATAAAAATCTTTGTAAGGAAACCCAATAATAAAAAAAAAAAAAAAAAAGAAAAGAAAAGAAAACTCGCAACATTTGTTTGGAGTGGAAATAATACCATGGCTCTTCACTGGGTGAACAAAGTAGGCACGAGTGCGGCAAAGTACATTTGCTACACTCGTGTCCACTTTTGTTCGCCTGACTAAGGGTCACTGTTGCTTTTTTTTTTTTTTTCGATTTAAGGTAACTTATTATTTTATTCTTCAGAGTCAGAACTCCGTGCTTTAGTAGTTTTAAAATCCCTTTTAAGGGGATGAGGAAATTGAAAATCGTACTTTGAAATTAGCGTCTTAGATTTCTTAAAGTTTACATACATATGCTTTGAAATGTATCAATACTACATATTAAAATTTCTGGAAAACTATTTAAATATGTTAAAAAAAAAAAAAAAAAAAAAAAAAAAAAATTAAAAATTAAATTAAAAATTTTCAAAAGATTTTAAGTGTTTTATGCGATTAATATTTTTAATAAATTCTCCCCTTACCCTGATTTCATTGTATTGTAATGTATCAATATATTCGAAATAAATTAGGTTTTTACTTTGGGCATTGGTTGGTGAGGTTTTTTTTTTTTTTTTTTTGTTAAAAATACTTTTATGTTTGACTCTAAAATTTCGCACACAAGTACAAAATACTTTTCAAAAAGTAACTTCTCAATCAATCCACAAAGTTATACCCAAATATGTTTAGAAATTTTGATAAATTACAATGATGTAAAATCGAGTGTAAAATTTAAAAATTATGTTGCATGGAATATTTATTTATTTATTTTATTTCAATAGTTTATGAGAAATTTTAATGTACTTAATACTGATGCATTTCAATACTTATGTATTAAATCACGACATTAAGGAAGAAATTTCAAAGAACGATTTTCAATATTTACCATCTCCTTAACTGTGATTTAAATATTTTTTTATTGAATGTTCTCTATATTGCATACTTAAATCAGAAACTTTTTATTTCAATATTTTATCTAGTCACTTGCAACGTTACATTTATTTATGTAAAATAACTTAACACAATTAAATAAACGTTTTGAAATTTAACACTTTGAAACAAAATTTACAAAGAATATAATATTGCATAGAACAAAATATATATTTATCTTATCAAAATCTTATATTTGCATAGAACAAAAGTAATAAAAAGCTGATCATAGATTTATTTTTAATGAAAACGGATCGGCTGAGTGTTTCTCACGCTGTACTAGAAATCCTAAATTTATAAACATAGTCTAAGAATCAAATGCTTGTAAAAATTTAATTGAACTATAAATACAGTGGGTAATCAATTATTATTATTATTATTATTATTATTATTATTTTAAAACAAATCCTGGATGAAATGGTCTTAGCAACCACAAATTGGAGAAAAGCACAAATACTTTGGATCACCCTATATCATGAAAAGCTACCGCTGACCTTAATACGCTGCATATATTATAAACAATATGTTTTTTTTTTTTTTTTTTTTTTTTTGGCAAGGGGGTGGGGGGAGGGCAAGTTTCTTTTCTTTCTTTCTTTTTTTTTTTTTTTTTTTTTTTTTTTTTTATAGAAAGAATGGAATTTAATAAAATTTTACAAAACTTACAGAAAAATTGACCAAACACTAGAAAAATATTATTCTAAAGCACACATTTATACGTGTAATATTCGGTGAGATATGAGCATTTATAATAAATATTTTATTTACTGCTTTTGCGGGAAAGATAAAAATTTTCATCACATTAGTTAAAAGCTAGATATATTGGGCAATTTATATCGAAAGTTCATTTCAATACAGGAAAAATTAAGCAAGTTATTGCGAAAAAATGGGGCAGATTTTAGGTATATACAGGTTTGAAAATTCATAAGGGGTTTTCATATGCCAAGCATTTAATTGGAAGATTAAATTTTTTCAACCATGTTTCAAAATTTTTTCTTTGTGAAAAAATCCTTCTGGACTTGTAACTCTAACATACTTTTATTTATTTAGTACTATCTGTGAGCTTATAAGGGGATTTTTACAAAAATGACCTTTTGTAACATGGTTGAACATATCTAAAATCTGGCTCGTTCTTTTACCAATAATTTGCTTAATTTTTATTCCATTGAAATAAACTTTTGTATAAGTTACCCAAGATATCTGGTTTTCGACTTACGTAATAAAAAAAATTCTATCTTTCGCGCACGCTCAGAAAAATAAAATAAATAAATAAATAAATAAATAAAAATGAATGTAAATGCTCAAATCTCTTCGAAAGTTACACATATGAATTTTATGTTTCAGAATAATGTTTCTTTAATGTTTTTTCAATTTTTCTGCAATTTTTGTAAAATTTTGTGAAAGTTCCTTCTTGTTATAAGCAAAAAATTTGCCAAAAATGTAATAATTAAATATATATATGCCTAAAAAATTGTGTATTTCCCATACAAAAAACTTATAAACATTGTATATAGTAAGAGCAATAATGTGTTCAAGTTACAACTCATTTGTAGCTTTTTATGACACAGGGTGATCCAAAATATTTGTGATTTTCTTTAATTTACAGTTGGTCCTTTAATTGAACTTTGGACTAAATCGATAGTAGAAAATGTGAGTTTTTAAACGTTTTTACATGTCTGCATTTCAAAATCATTTTGTCAAGCATTTTTTTTTTTTTTTTTGTATCAAAATAAAAAAAGTGTAAAAAAAAAAAAAAATAAATAAATAAATAAATAATAGTTTGATCAGCCTCTGTTGCTACAAAACCAAATTAAATATTGGATGCATAGAAATTAGCATTAATAAAATGTAAGGTTTCACAATAAATAAATAAATAACATAACATAGCATAAAATAAAATAAAATAATAGTCATAACCAAATCACTATTGGCCCATTAAGAGACCGCGTCACTCACCGCCGCTGGAAACCGAAGCTAGTGTTATTCTATGGGAACTTTTTATTTACAAATAACTTATTAACTAATACATATTTTTTAATTCTGTTTTCACATTTCCAGCTGTTAAGATGACGGACCTTTTTTAAAAAGTTATTTAATTTTTTATATTTTATTTTGAAGCTGCAAAATACGAATTTTCAATATGTGAAATTTTTTCAATTTGCTATTTCAAAATAAAATATTGAAAATTAAAAAATACATTTTTGAAAAAGGTCGGTCAATTTAACAGTTGGGAATTTTCTGAATGTGAAAACAGAATTTAAAAATATGTATTAGTTAATGAGTTATTTGTAAAGAAAATTTCCCCATAGAATAACATTGGCTCGGGCTTCCGGTGACGGTAAATGAAGAGGGCCGTTAATGGGAAAATATAAAGGGCCAACAAAAACACCCGAAGTAATATAATTATTTATGTTTGCCACAACTGGCCCACTGAAGGCTTCCAGCAACAATACGAAAAAATTATGTTTGCTATCAGGTGGCCCGACACTGGCCCACTAACGATTTTTAACCTATTGTTGGTTGCCATCAGTGGCCCACAACCTTTTTTCAACCGATAGCTCGCTGCCAGCAATGACCCATTAGTGGCCCACAGACTTATTCCGATCGTACCGCAGGCTGCCAGCAGTGGATCGGCCAAATGTGGCCATCTGAAGGCCGGCGTAACATATTCCCTTCGGCATCTGAACTTTTGCCACCAATGGGCCAGCAGCTGTTACTGTTGGCAGCCAACACTTGGTCTCGTGTTGGCCATCATCCCAGGTTTTGTTGGGAAGACGGATGCATGAGCGAACCATTCATTTCCAAGCAGAATTCGAATGGAGAAAGATACCTAAATGACATCCTGCAAGGCCTGTTTTTGAAATTTTTTAACTCTCAGAGAGATAAAGGAAAGCTGTTGTTCTGGCCAGATTTAGCATCAAGTCATTCCTGAAAATTGTACAGTCATATCTGAAAGAGAAAAATATTGAATATGTGCCCAAGGAAGACAACCTGCCGAATGTTCCGCAATGTCGCCCTATAGAAAAATTCTGGGCACTGTGCAAGTTAGAATACAAAAGGAGAAGAAAAATCCTCTCGAATTCAGAAGCTTTCAGAAAGGAATGGCTAAAGATCTGGAAGTTAGTAGCAGAAAAGCATAGGAAAAACCTATTTCGACACTTCAAGCGGAAGTTGCGATTAGTTAGTGATTAGGGCACTAGCGGTGTCAAAGGAATATATTAATTTGTAATTAAATACATTTATTTTCATATGCAAATAATCACTTTAATTTTTCTTTCCTTACTTTTCATATGTGTAAATGTTAATTTTCAGACAGTAATTCCTGGACACCCTTTATTATAATCATGGTAAAATAAATGAATTTAACCAAAGTTTGATACAGTAACAGAACGAAATCCCCGCCTAATAGGTTATCCACCGTTCACTTCGATATCTTTATCTCATTCTATTCTATTAATTTATTTTATCTGGGTAATTTATTTTATGTGGATTGTTTAGTTTTCAAGCTACTATTTCCAATGCAATAATCCTCAAAATTCATATTTATATGAAAAGTTTACAATTCCGCTATGCTGATAAAATCGTAAATTACGAATAATTTACGAAATTTTCCTATTAGAATATTTGTATTCAATCACGTTCAAACAAATATCATAAATGTAATTTTGAAGTTGTCTAATGTATTTATGATCCTCAAAATAGAAGTTTATGCTCAAATTCTGGCATGTTAAATAAATCGTAAATTCCAAATAACTTACGAATTTTTTAAATTGGAAAAAAAAATAGTCTATGATATTCATGTCAGTATCCTAAATAATATTTAGAAAGTGGTTTGACATCTTTACGATGAAAATATCCCTCAATATTGATGTTTATGTGAAATTTTAACCTATACTGCCATGTTAAGAAATTCGTAAATATCCAATAACTTGCGAAATTTTCAAAGTAGTATATTTATAGTTACTGATGTTCATTCCGGCATCAAAACTGATATTTTAAAACTGGTCTGACATTTTTACAGTAAAAAGTTTCCATTTAATGCACGTTTAAGTGAATTTTTGTCCTATTCTCCCATGTTAAGAAAATCGTAAATTTACGAAGGTTTCTAATTCAAATGTTGCAAATGAATAGGGTTCTTGCCAGTGTCGAAAGTAATACTTTAAAACTGATCTGATCTCTCTGCGACAATTTGTTCTTGAGATATCGTGTACACAGACTAACAAACTAACGGACTAACACACTAACGGACTAACACACTAACCCACTAACACACTAACACACTAACTCACTAACAGATACCCTACAGTAAGACACCATAAAGTTGAAAAGAGGTTGAAAATTTTCACGATTACCTAAGTTCCCCATACCTACAGTATGATGGGGAACTAAAATTCCATTCAACTAAATTTTACAGTAGAAATTGAATTTTATTTATTTATATATTTTTATATTTTTCAAAGCATATAATTTTTTTACATTTCATTCTGCAATTTCGAAGCCTAAGTTAGTCTTTTACATTTACTGTTATGCAGAACTAAGATTCCTTTGGATCAGTTAAACCGCGAGCAATCTTGTAATTACACCAAATTGTACAAGAGTACACCTATTTTAAGTCCCCATCATACTATAGGTATGGGGAACTTAGGTAATCGTGAAAATTTTCGACCTCGGATTTTTGACTTTTTTACACGTTTTCAGGTGTGAGGAATTCTAAAATGACAAAATTTGTATGGTGTCTGTCTGTAGGGTGTCTGTTAGTGGGTTAGTGGGTTAGTGGGTTGGTGGGTTAGTCTGTGAGTCCGTTAGTTTGTTAGTCTGTGTACACGATATCTCAAGAACAAATTGTCGCAGAGAGGTCAGATCAGTTTTAAAATATTACTTTCGACACTGGCAAGAACCCTATTGATTTGCAATATTCGAATTTAAAAACTTCGTAAGTTATTAGAAAATTACGATTTTCAGAACATGGGAGAATAGGACAAAAATTCACTTAAATGTGCATTTAATGGAAACTTTTTACTGTAAAAATGTCAGACCAGTTTTAAAATATTACTTTTGATGACGGAATGAACATCAGTAACTATAAATATGCTACTTTGAAAATTTCGCAAGTTATTGGAAATTTACGAATTTCTTTACATGGCAGTATAAGGCAAAATTTAACATAAACGTCAATTTTGAGAGATATTTTCACCGTAAAGATGTCAGACTACTTTTGAAATATTATTTAGGACACTGGCATGAATATTAATGACTATGAATTTTCCTATATAAAAATTTCGCAAGTTATTGGAAATTTACGATTTACTTAACATGTCAGAATAAGGCAAAATTGAGCATAAACTTCCATTTTGAGGCTCATAAATACATTAGACAACTTCAAAATTTCATTTATGATATTTGTTTGAACATGATTGAATACAAATATGCTAGTAGAAAAATTTCGTAAATTATTCATAATTTACGATTTTATCAACATAGCGAAATTGTAAATTTTTCATATAAATATGAATTTTGAGGATTATTGCATTGGAAATAGTAGCTTGAAAACTAGACAACCCGCATAAAATAAATTACCCAGATAAAATAAATCAATAGAATAGAATGAGATAAATATATCGAAGTGAACGGTGGATAGCCTATTAGGCGGGGATTTCGTTCTGCCACTGAATCAAGCTTTGGTCAAATTCATTTTTTTCTAAAATGATTATAATATGTCTCGCACTAGAAATTTATGAGAACATAAATATGGTGGGGAACTGGGCAAAGTCACCTATTCGAACTAGTTTAAATTAGCAATTAAATGTTTACATTTAGACTAGCTTTGAGACTTCAGCTTGAAAACAATATTATAACTGATCATAAACAATTTTAACCATTGCAAAAAACCTTTTTATCTTAATAATTAATAAATTTAACAATTTTTAACACCATAAATAATTATTGCAGATATGAAAACAAAATATGCAATTACATTAAATGAATGTTTTGAATTAATGTTCATTTGCATTAATTGTTATTATGTAATGTTATGTATGTTATTTACATTAATGTTCATTTGCATTAAAATGTTCATTTACTTTAAAATGTTCATTTACATTAAACGAACATAACAGATGAACATTTTTAAATATTCTAAATATTTTAAAAAGCTTTCGAGGCCTTTAAAATTTATGGCTTAAGGAATAATTATACAAACCTAATAACTAAGAATATTTTTCTCAAATGCTTTTTAAAATATTTTAATATTTAAAAATTTTCATATGTTGCAAAAGGAAAAAAATCAATATTTTTTTTCTAAAATTTCATTGGTGTTAAAACTTTCATTTTTTTTATAGCATGTCTTTACCTCAATAATTTTTTATTTTATGCTTTTTAGGACTTCAAAATAAAAAGCTTTTTATCTTGAAAGCTTCTTATCTTGATGATATTTTACTTAAATTTTCATTTTGTTCTTTTTTTCTATTTTAAAAATTCAAATAAAAAAAAAACATTTTTTAAATTACAAACTTTTTATTGTGAAGCCCTAAAAAGCACAAAATAAAAATTTATTGTGCTGTTTCATTATAGAAGCATTCTATAATGAAATGAAAGTTTTTACACTAAGAAAATTTTATAGAAAAATATAGATATTTCACTTTTGTACAAGATGAAAATTTCTAAATATTTTAAAAAGCATTCGAGACCATTATTCTTAGTTGCTAGTTTTTTTGTATAAAAAACCATTAAACCATATTGTCATTAAACCATAAATTTCAAAGGTCTCAAAAGCTATTTATATTTTTATATGAAATTTTCTTAATGTTAAAACTTTCATTTCATTATAGAATATCTTTCCAGAATATTTTTTTATTTTGTGCTTTATTAGGGCTTCACAATAAAAAGCTTCTAATTTTTTTTTTTTTTTACTTAAATTTTTATTTTGTGATTTTTAGTTATAAAAAAAGCTTCTTAAAAATCTAATCAAAATTACTTAGGATATCATGTAGACAATTAAAAATTTTCTGTTATCAACTGACATTTTTCTTTTAATTATCTGGAAAAAAAATAAATAAATAATAAATAAATAAATAAATAAAAAATAATAATAATAACACATCACCGTTTGAAGTTTGAACCCACGACCATCGCAATATCAGCAAGACGCTCTAACCAAAAGTAAAAAAAAATCATGGAATATGCTACAAAAAAAAAAAAAAAAACTATAGTTCTTGAATGCTTTTTAAAAAAAATTGAATATTTAAAAGTTTTTATACCTCACAAATTGAAATATCTATATTTTTACAGTATATTAAAATCACACAATCAACTGATTTGGGAAGAAAATCATATATATATATATATATATATATATATATATATATATGTACTAATTATAACTACTCTAACTATATATATATATATCTGTATATATATATAAATTACGTGTCACGATGTTTGTCCGGGGTAAACTCCTAAACTAAGGAACCGATTTTAATGAAATTTTGCACACTGTGTGCAGTTTGTTCCAACTTGAGAGATAGGATAGTTTTTATCTCAATTTATTGTCACAATATTGTTTTATTGCAATTATTTGTTAATTATAGACCTTTATTAAAGTTGCTCCAAAATATCTGTGAGTTCCATTAATTTAATTGTTGCCAAAAAAAAAAAAAAAAAAAAAAAAAAAAAAAAATACGAGTTCATTTTCTTTCGTCATAAAAATAAATACATTTAATCAAACGTGAACGTTAAAAAATTATATAAAGTTAAATTATGCGTCTCACGAAAATTGACGTCGTAATTAATTTAAAGATTTTATACACATTGATAAAGTGCTAATGTAGTTCTATCATAGATATAGTAATATATATAGATCTCTCATCCCCATGTTATTGTACAAAGATTTTTGATGCCGAAAAAAAAAAATAAATAAATAAAAGCTTTGGAAACAGCCATTAAGTGGTATTGAAAAAAAAAAAAAAAAAAAAGAAAAGAAAGAAAGAAATGTGAATTTGAAACTGTATCTGGAGTCTTCCATTCCCCTTTAGCAAATAAATTATTCATAAATTTTATTTGCTAAAATATTAGTATGTATTCCCGTGTGTATTCACTCGGGGAAAGACGGCCATATTTTGGTAAAAACGTCGTCTTTTCCCAAATGAAAAGGAATAACTTTTTTCTCCCCAATGATCACTCTATTCTATATATGCTATACTATATCTATGAGTTCTATACGCAAGCGAAGTGTGACTCACTGACCGTCTGTGCAGCCAAGAAAAAGATTTCCTATGTTAATTGCCCACTGAATTTTTTGTAAGAAATTATTAAAAATCCAGGAAATTTATTTCCCGATTTTAATCCTTATATTTGGGTATAGATATGTATTAGTTATCGCGGGTGTTAGATTGAATTATTTTGCTGTCAAATTGACAAAATTTTAATTTTAAATTTCAAAACTCTGTCGCCCTTGGCTTTTTTTATTATTATTATTATTATTTGGCGATCAAAAGCGTAACACGAAAATATACATGCCAGATGTATGCATTGTACGAAATGCAATATGTATTATTCATTGTACGTATGTATGACATGTAATATGTATTGTACGAAATATTGTTTCAAAAATAACCATGATTTTTGAAAGGAATTAAATATTTTCGCCAGATAATTTGGCGATATTCTTTTTTTTTCGCCAAGGATGACAGAAATGAAATCTATTCCGTTGCAAAATATTAGTATCTTACATCAGATATTTTATTTAGACATTTGAAAACAAATTTGACTTCAAACTATTATAGAATATTTATCATTTTCCTTTTAATTAGTATATTATTAGTATATTAAAATTTAAAAGCATGGTATATAAAAAGTTTTTTTTTTTTTTTTTTTTTTTTTATCTTATAATTATTCTTATCTTAATCCTCAATGTTTCCCATCTTTATTAACTTGAATTTACTATTAAAATTTTAACATACTCAAAAACTTCTCATCACTTCGTTAAAATACACTAAACTTTTCCAAAATCTTTTTCTATTTAAAATGATACATGTATTTACTTTAAATGTCCAATATTTCATAAGATTTCCAATTTTAAAGTTTTAAAATATTTATCAAATTTACTTATTTTTCTGGTTTAGCCTTATTGTTTTCCTTTTTATAACTACAGCTGTTGCCCTCTTTAAAATATTTAAAATGATGAGGTCATTTTATAGTAAAATTATCCATTATAGCATATATTATATTTCACTCCTCCATAAAAATTGATTTTAAAATCGTCTGTTTCTTTTATACTTTTATTTTAATAGAATTTAATTTATATATTAGTCATTTTAGCAATTTTATCCAAAGTAGCATTAGAAATAATATATATCACTTCTCCATTAAAATTTATAGGACCCTACAATAAAATTAATTTGTGCTTAATATCAACACTACGAAAATTTTTATCAATCGCTTCCAAATTTTGACCTAAGTTTCAAATCTCAACCCTGTGGGTTTTTACATCGGCTACAACGTTTTCGTCTTTGTTCGTAAATAATAATTTGACTGTACTAAATAGTTTACAGCCGTATAATTCAACGTATAACTTAGTCACAGCAACGCGTATGTGTCTGCTAGTATATATATATATATCGAAATTTATTTTTCCGACAGATTAGTTTTTCCGGTCCAGGCATGGCCGGCGATGATCAAACACACGACTCTCGCCTTATGAACATGATGCTCTAACTAACTGAACCATTAACAGATACAATGAATTGCTAACTTTTTTTTATTTTTAAATGGAAGCGTGTTGACAAATCCTATTTCATATGATAATATGTAATATATATATAAAGCTTCTACAAATATTTATTTATGTATTTTTTACTTAAAACTTTTTATTTTGTGCTTTTTTAATATCTAAAATATTTTGTGTTTTCTAATATCTACAAAAAAAAAAAAATCTTAAATAACTCTTCAAAAATTCTTAGAATACTATGTAGTCAACGAAAAAATTTTTTTATCAATTGACACCTTTTTTATTAATTATCTGCAAAAATTCACATGTCGAACCATCGGGGATCGAACTCTCGACCACCGCGTTACTTTATACGTGATGCTCTATCCAACTAAGCCATGGATTGACAAACTGAACAACTTATATTTACTTTAAAATGAAGGCGGCTTGTTTATTAGCGTGACACTAAGGCACGATGACAAAGTCAATTTCATATAAAATACTTCTAAAAAGTAAAAATAAATAAATAAATAAATAAAGCCCCAAAAAATTCTTAAGATACTGTGCAAGCGACGAAAAATTTTTTGTATCAAATGACAACTTTTCTACTTATTATATGCAAAAACGAACACGCCGGACCTTCCGGGGACCGAACTCTCTACCACCAGGTCATTAACGTGTCGCTCTAACCAATTGACGGAAGAAGCGACAAACGGAATGACTTATATTTACTTTAAGATAAAGGCGACTTGTTTACTGGCGTGACACGATGACAAAGTCAATTTCATGTAAAAAGCTATAAAGTTTATAAAGTGAAATTATAAAGTTTATAAATTATAAAGTTTTTATAATTTTCTCCTCACATCTAAAGATATATCTGCCTTTATACATTATAAAAGCTGAAAAATTGAAGCATAACAGAGCCATCTGGCACTAATAATAATCTAATTAAAAAATTAAAATGTAATTACCCTTATTCTTTATGTAAATCAATCGGTGAAACCAAATGTATAATTTTGTTGAATGCCGTTATTATTTCGTAAAAAAAAAAAAAAAAAAAAAAAAAAAAAAAAAAAAAGTTAACACGCCCAAGCACACCTAGACAGAGTTACATTTTCTAAAAACAGTTAAAACAGGTGTAGGAAGTTGCTTTACTTAAAATATTTTTAAAATGTGAAAGATATTTTTTAAATTGTTATTGTGCATTATTTATTTATTTACTTATATTTTAAATAAATAAATAATAATAATAATTAAAAAAAAAAAAAAAAAAAAAAAAAAAAAACATTGCAATTATACCTTCCGTACCAAAGGGAATAAAAATAAATAAAATAAATGTTTTGAAATTTAGCCACCATGTAAAAGCATAAGCAATGTTAAATAAAAAATAAAAAATAAAAAATAAAAAAAGTTTATGTAATTATTTTAATAGTGTATTTAAATAGCAATCAATATTAGTATACTTCTTAAAATATTAATTTGTGATTAAAAAAAAAAAAAAAAAAAAAAAAAAAACAATAAAATAAGTTTAAAACGTAAGATAAGAATTCATGTTAGCAATAACTCTTTTTTCTGCAGTTTTGAGCTGAAATCAAGAAATACACTACAGATTATTTTTCTTCTACAAATTAAAATACAATAAATTTATGTTTTAAAAATTAGCAGCCATATAAAAGCTTATCCAATTGGTAATTATTATTATTATTTTATCTCTTTTTTTTTCCTCTATTTAAAGATCATTTATAATTCTGTGAAGAGAAACAAATCATTTCTGCAAACTTGTAAATATATTTGCACTAAATTTAAGTTAATATATTGCTTAATACCAAACTGTGACGTAATTAGTTTCTTCTTTTAAATAATTATCACAACAGCTGTGATAAATAATATTGCAAAATGTTTGAGCTTTACATCTGTATGTCTGTTTTCGTGTCATTTTTTTTTATTTTTTTTTTAAATACAATGAAACAGAGAATTACTTGTAATAGGTTTTCATTTCTTTCTTACTTCGGCAAATAAAAGATGCAACAAGACAATTGTGAGATAATGTCTGTTAGGGAAATACACTTTCCGAAGGCTAGATTGAAAACTATTTTCAAATTCAAAAATATAGTGTTTGGGGTCATACTGTAAATAAATGTAAGGCTTGAAATGAGATATAGCTGTAGTATATTACTAGGAATCTTAAAATAATTATCTGTATCCAATTCTAAGCGCGTATAGTAATTGAGATAAAATGGTTTCTTTAAGAAGATCGAAGCATTTTTGACAATTTTTCATTCGTAGCTTGTAAGGTTTCGAAATTAATCCAATTAAGTAAATTCGACACAACATATTCTAATCTGAATATAAAAGTAGTAAATATCTAACGGTATATAAGAACTTTTTCTAAATAATTTTTAAGTACACATTTGCAAGCGTCAACAAAAACTCTTTTGCATAATTTGCTAATAAAATTTAAAGAGTACTCTAAAAGAATACACAAGCAAGTGTCGTAAAAATTCAGAAAGTTATCGCCAATAGAATAGTAAGTACATTCAAAAGAAGCAAGGTGTTTAGGTGGTATAAACAGGGTGATTATAATTAAAGTTTAAGTTTCAAAATACTATAAAAAAAAATGAACCACTAATCAGAATGACGTCAAATTTGAACGGAATATTATTGAAGTAGAGTGAAAGCGTATAACATAAGAAAGAAAAATAGTTCCAAACTTTAGCAACAGATGGCGCTGTAAGCGTCAGAATTTAAATGCGTTAGATTACAAATGACACATTAATGCCAAAAACCGCATAAAAAACATCAATCTAAGCGATTTTTAAGTTTCGTGAGACTGACGCAAAACATGTTCAATATGATGTCCACCATTTTCTGCAACAAGTTTAAATCGAGAGACAGCATGCTCTACTACTTATTGAAGTGTCTTCGGGATCACATTCAGAATGTGTTGCGCAATGCGTGCCTTCAGTTCAGCTATGTTTGCAATCGGAGCACTGAACACAACATCTTTCAGATAGTCCGACAGCCAGAAGTCGCACGGATTAAGACCAGGTGATCGGGACGGCCAGGCTGTTGGGAAACGACGGCTGATAATTCTAACATTTCCGAAATGCCGCTTCAGCAGCTGCTTCACTGGATTTATAATGTGTGAAGGAGTTCTATCTTGCATAAAAATGATCCCATCCACACTTCCACGCTGTTGAAGAGCTAGAATGACGTAGTTGAGAAAAAGACCCTCACAGCGCTTACCAGTGACTGTACAGGTAACAGAACTGAAAACACCAGGCTCTTCGAAAAAATATGGCCATATGATAAATGATGCCGTAAATCCGCACCAGGCATTGACCTTTGCAGAACGAAGTGGTACTGGTGGATTTGCGAGTGGATTTTCTGTTGCCCATATTCGACAATTCTGTTTATTGACATATCCTTTCAAATGGAAATGGGCTTCATATGTACACAAAATTTTCCACTGCCATTCATTGTCCAAGCAAAAAATTCTAATTTTGTCTCTCTTGCTGGCAGGTCAGCAGGAAGCAACTTTTGCACATGGCTAATTTTGCATGGATAAAAATGCATGATGTTTCGTAGAATTTTATGCACCGTGCTCACATGCCTGCCTAGTGTTCGGGCAATTCCCCGTGCACATGCGTGGTTGCACACCACCCCTCGACTCCTCCTGCACTGCTGTAGTCACTTCTTCAACTAACGTCGAATCAATTCTTTTCCTCCCTCTACCAGACTGCATATCAGATGAACCTGTCTTTTCGAATTTCTGAATCTTTTTCTCCCGACCCACGCTAGCCATCGAACCAACGCCTTTTTCATATCCTTGAGTGTCTGGAACTTCTGCAGAGCTACTGACGCACAACCATTGTTCTTGTAAAAAGCTTCACAAGCAGAGCGCGGTCCTTCATTGAGACAATCATTGCGAACTTCTCAGACGCAATATGAAGAAAAGCAGTGTACCCGGCATTTTTGTAACAGCTGCAAAGAGTCGCGCACGATAGCTATTTTCATTTACACATTCTAACACTTACAGCACCAGAATATCCTTAATTTGGTTAATATGCTTAATTCTTTTGTTTAAATTTTCAACTATTTTTATTTTTTATTTATTTATTTATTTTTTTTTTTCGTATGCCATACGCTTTTCCTCTTCTTTAATAATATTCCGTTCAAATTTGACGTCATTCTGATCATTAGTTTTCTTTTATAGCGTTTTAAAACTTAAACTTTAATTATAATCACCCTGTATATATACACATTTCAATGATTCAATAAAATTTCATTTCCTTCTGTTGTCGATAACTTTTTGAAATTTAACTGTATTTGGTTGGAATTTTTAGAATAACTCTACACATTTTTCTGGCAAATTATGGGGGGGAAAAAAAGTTAACGCTTGCGCATACGTAGTTCAAAAGATTTATTTTTATTTATTTTATTTATTTATTTATTTATTTATTTTTAAGCGCTAAACATTTTTTAAAGGTTCTAAATTTAACAAGAAAATTTAAAATATTTAACGAAGTATGTTGTGTCTATTAGAGATAAGACGGGCTCAAATCTTACGCAAGTCTTCGGGCTCCGGGCGGGCTCGGTTTCAAGCTAAAAGTTCCGTTTATTTTATTCTTCACTAACTGGAAAATGTAAAAAAAAAAAAAAAAAAAGAAAGATTGGGGAAAAAAAAAAAATTATTCATTTTGAGAGCACCTTTAGTAATGTCATAATAATGATAGGTTATAAATCACAAAATAATCTTGCAAACCTTAGTAGCTTTGACTTTCCTTTTCTAAATAGAACTTTTTTTTCAACGGGATACATATTATGTCATAGTGTTATACAGTAATCCTTCCTCCTTCGTTATATTGGGCCTCGTTATATCACTCATTCGGATAAATTTTTTGTCCCACGATAGGCGCGTTATAAACAATGAGCTGCACTATAAATATATATTATATAAATATATACATGCATACAAAGACACAGACATTATAAATTGTTATAATAACATTTATAGTTATTTAAATTCAGGATTGGTAATAAGAAAATTAATTTGAAAATGAAAACGGTATTACTATTGTGTATGCGATGTATAGCGTACCACTTTTAATATCGGGCTCGGGCGGGCTCGGGCTCTGATCACATAAAATTTTTCGGGCTCGGACGAGCTCAGTTCAAAAGTGTTTCGGGCTCGGGCGGGCTCGGATTGCCAAAATGGAGCCCGAACTCACCTCTAGTATTTAAATTTTTTTAATAATAGTTTAATATTCTTTCGAAATGTCTTTAAGATATATAGAAAAAAAATCTTACAAAAATTGCGGATATTCTTGAATAATTGCTCTTTTAATATAAATAAATATATATAATTAAATTCTAATTATGTGCTAGGGCAAATAGGCTTAGCGTTTTTTCATTAATTTGTAACTCGTACCCTATTTATTTCGGAACAGAATATTGACGTATAACATTCCCTTTTATTCTTGAAGTTCAGAGACTTTTACTCTCTAAACTTCAAAAAAGAGTTCAGAGAGCTTCCAGGAAGACAAACATATGTAGTATTTCTTTACAGAAAAACGTTAAATTCGAAAATTTGCCTTTTGTCGATGATTATATATTTATTATAAATATCAAATCAGGTAGCAGAAATAGCTGGCGTTACACTATTTTTAAGCTTGCTCAATAAACTCAAGAAAATTTTGTGAATCTTGATAATTCAAGACTGAAATTTTAATGCAAGCCACTCTGAAATATTCAGTCTGCGTTTGTAGAGTTTGCTTTATCCTTGATTATTAAACGTGGATCTTAATTTGTGTCAAACATCCTTTAAGGCAGAATTACTAAACTCGTCTCAGGCGAAGGCGAGGGTGATGTTTGAGTATGAAATATTAAATTTTATTCACATTATTGCTTTTTTCCCCCCTAATTAACCCTTTATTAAGCCATTTATTTCTAGCAATGCTATATTAAAACATTTTTTGGTTTGAAACTGGTTTAAGAGAAGAAATCCATTTCGCTTATTGGATAAAAATAATTTAATTTATAATTTATTATAAGAGTATGTGAAGATAACTTACCACCAATTTCAATAATTTAAAAAAAAAAAAAAATAGGCGTGGAAAACTACTTTTCCCTGCCAAATGTTTTTAGTTTAACGGCCCTCTTCACTTACCGTAGCTGGAAGCCCGAGCCAATGTTATTCTATTGGGAAATTTTCTTTAGAAATAACTTTTTAACTAATACATATTTTTAAATTCTGTTTTAACATTCAGAAAATTCCCAACTGTTAAATTGACGGTCCTTTATTAAAAATCTATTTTTTTAATTTTTAATATTTTATTTTGAAATTTCAATATGAAAAAATTTACATATTGAAAATTCGTAAATTACAGCTTCAAAATAAAATATAAAAATTAAAAAAATCATTTAAAAAAAAAAAAATCCGTCTATTTAACAGCCAAGATCTTTCATAATGTGAAAACAGAGTTTAAAAATATGTATTAGTTAATAAGTTATTTGCAAAGAAATATTTCCCATACAATAACATTAGCTTCGGCTTCCTGCGGCGGTGAGTGAAGAGGGCCCTTAGGTACCCATTTTTGTGGTTAATTTACTGATCACTGTTTTAGACAGAGAATTTATGAAAAAAGGATTCAAAACAGTGTGTGACACTGTGTTTTTTTAATTTCACGTATTTTAATATATTAAAAAAGGCGGGCGGAGTAAAAAAAAAAAAAAAACTTACCAACCACGCTTTTTTTATTTAAAAATTGATGATTTAAATGGCAAGTATACTTATCAAGCCCCTTTAAGGGGTTAATCTAATAGGGTTTTTATACGATAGACAGCCTTAAGATTTCTTAATTTTGCCTTTAATTAATTACATTATTAAATAGAAATCAATATTAAATTTGTCATTAATGTATTCTATGGTATTTTCTATTCGGGTATCCCGCCTTTTTTCAGTGCTGTATGAAAAAAAAAAAAAAAAAAAAAAAAAACTAAAAGCAATGTAACATAAAATAAAAACCTATTTTCGAATTTTCTCTTCATTCCTCATAGAACAGAATTAAGAATTAGACTAATATTTACATTAAGATAATAAGACTGGCAAATATAATCCTTATCAACTGCAGCAACTGTGTTGAATAGAGTTGTCAGCGGTGATGGGGCAGAACAAATGTATACTGAATTCATACCTGCCATCATCCTAATTAATAATCCGTACTGTTGTAAGTCCCGCCCCCCCCACTTCTTTTTTTTTTTTTTTTTTTTTCCCTCCACACCAGTAAATTTGTAGAGTAATATTCTCCATCTGCAATTACGATTGAATAAGAAGAAATATTCTGTAAAAAAGATACTGGTGTAAAAAAATAGACGGCCCTAACAATACTATGGAATATCAATTAGGATGTTGGCAGGTATGACTAAATTAAATAGAGAAACTGGGATCTGGGATATGTAAAACATTTAATACCTTACTAAAAGAATTTTCTTGGAAATAGAAATGCATACTTTCCAACCATCTCATTATGAACCGTACAATTTTTAGTACCCGTCTTTTTTTTTTTTTTTTTTTTTTTTTCACACCAATAATGTTTTAGAGTAATTCTAGTCTTATAACGTTTGGAGAGAATAACTCTAAAACTACTGTGTTGTGAGAAATGGGGCGTTAACAATTGTCCGGTTATTAATGAGACGGTTGGAAAGTATGGCAGTGTTATTTTAGCTTTAGTATTTTTTTTTTTTTTAATTATCTCGTGAATTTTAGTTATCTCGTGTTTATTACTAAATTTCGAAGCGGCGTGATATATATAAATTTATTGAATAAATTATCATTTTAGCAAAGAAGGAACTCTTTAAAATCGACTATTTTCTACTTTTAAATAAAGTGGAAATAAAAATAATTCATGCTTTTCACCTTTTAATTATAATTTAAACACTTGAAGTCGAAGTAATTAATTTAAGCAATTAATTAATTTATTTTTTTCCTCTTTTCTTTCCTCTTTTTATTCTCTCTCTCTCTCTCTCTCTCTCTCTCCTTTTTTTTTTTTTTCTTTTTAATAATGATTTGCATATGAATTATACGATAGCATTTATTAAACAAAAATAAATGATATATTTTTTGAGCAGTTTTATTGAAATTCTATTGGTGTGCGCTTGCACTATATATATACCGTTTTCAATTTAAACATATTTAAGAAGCAACAGTTTTTTTTTTTTTTTTTTTTAAGTCAAATTCTATAAGGCAACCCATTATAATTTAAAAATGAATTATAATATTTAGTTATATTTAAGAAAGTTTAACACTTTCGCGGCCACTGACGTAGTTTCACGTCATTTGAAAACCTGAAACTCCACCAGTGGGCGTTTCTTTTGCAATTTGTATGCTATTTGTTTCTTAAAAATATACACAATATTCATATTTGTACAATCAATATACTATGGACACAAATACTTTGATTAGAAAGAGTATGATTATAATGCATATCTGTTTGTAATATACATGTGAATACAGAAAATTTTGTCCTGAAAAATTGTAACTCAGAGAATAACGCCCACAGGCGAACCTTCCTGTCAAAAAGACAAAAGCGGTAATAGTACTTGTTTATTATTGTTTCATTTTTGTTTTTAAATTTTTATGTATGTATGTGTGTCTATGCGTACGTGTAATTCATGAAAATTAATTTTTTTATGAACATCATTTTTCTTTCGCTTCGTATGTATCACAAAGTATCGCTTTATCTTTTGGAAAATAATAAGAAAGCTAAAAAATTTTTAGTTAAAAGTATCCCAAGCAGCATTGATCCATCATATTTTGCTTGGTCTTTCACCAATTATTAGAAATTTACTGGAGTAATAGCTTGTATATAACGTTCAGAGCAGTGTCAAAGATTTAGTTTCGATAAGAAAAAATCAGGAAAAGTAGATAACCCACCGATATTCAAAGGTTCTAAGACGAAGGTGGCCGCTCACCACTATGCAGCGGTTTTGAGGGTTTTCAACCTTTAGAGAGGGGTTTTAAAGGCACTGTGGATATTTAAAAGAGCCCATCTCTAAAGGTTAAGCTTCCCCCGTTGAAAGCCCGGATATTGTATCACTGGGAAAACCCGATTTAAGAACTTTTTTTTTTTTTATAAATGGTTGAGTGGCAAAATTGTACAATATATTTACATATTTGGCCATATATTTAAACTTTTTTCAAATTTTACTTCTGATTGTACTTTAAAAGTTCCACTGGGAGTATCTATCAGTATATTATAATAGATTATTTTAGCTTACATATCATAAATAGCTGTAAAATATTATGTTTAATATGTAACTAAGTTAAATAAAGAATGAAATTTTTAGTGCATGTGTGACCTGAATAAATTTTGGATAAAATTCCTACATGTAATTTCCAATTTATTAATTTTAAAGTTGTTGATTCTAAACGAAAAAATGTTGTTTTTTTTTTTTTTTTTTTTTTTTTTTTTTGGTTTTAAATTATGATTCACTATCAAAATTTGAAATAATTTGTAATCTTATTTAAATTTCATTCTGTATTATGTTAACACTTTCGCGAACGCACGTTTTTGTATTTTTGCTAGTATGCTTCACCTATGGGCATTATCTTTTCAAGCTGCATTATTTATGAACAAGGTTTTCTGTATACATATTTATATTACATACATATATATATATATAATAATAATATACTCTTTCTAATGAAAGCACATGTATTCATAGTATTTTGTTTGTAAGAATATGAATAACGAAAAACATTTAAGAAATATAGCAACATACATATTGCAAAAAAATCGCCTACTGGTGGAGTTACAAATCTCCAAATGACGGGAATCTACGTGAGCGATCGCGAAAGCGTTAAGTTTTGAATATTTTCCAATAACAAGTCTTAAACTATTATTAAAATTGTATGCATCATAATTCTCTTTCACCAGAAAAAAAAAAAAAAAAGTCCAATCCAACATTGGCTTGAAAGGCAATTGGTTAGGGAAATAAAGTACGATCGACTTATTGAGTTTGCCGCATGTACTTATATTCAGAGTTCCCGACATTTATAATTGATTCATGATAATTTTTAGCTCCGCTTTTTTTGATACCGGAGTTTTGAAAAATGATTTTTTTTTTTCTACTTAATTGTTGCAACACGTTAAAGAGCAATAATCTATAAAATTTCTGGTGCGAAAAAAAGGCGGGGCTAAAAGTGCTCGTGAATAAATTATAAAAGTTGGGAACTCTGCTTATAGATCACTTCCAGAGGCATGCATTGCTTAGTATTTAGTCAATTTTATGTGCCAACCATGCTTTTTTATGCGAAACTGTATTAATAGAAACTTAAATTTGTGTTTACTGGCGGGTGCTTTTAATTTGTACTGATAATCATTCGATACAAATCAGAAATCGGCTATATGTTCAACATTATGTCTTATCGTACCCTCAGCATTAAGTGTTCTCAAGTTGCTCAGATTAACATTGGATAGTTTATCGGCATTTCATCGTATTCTAATTAGAAAGTCAGCCATACCCGATATCTTTATATCATGCCCTAGATGAGACATTTTCGATGAATTTCCGATGAGAACTTATCCTCTGACTCTAGCTATCCTTTCATCTACCTTTCCTCAGATCATCGGTAGCCAATGAATGACCAGTGAAAGGCCTGTTACTTTTTGTTACTGGAATATCACATTAAAGTAACATTTAAGAAAAAACGTAAGTACAGGGTAATTAAAAATATGATTTAATATACGATCAAATGTTAACAAAGATTTGCTATTATACAATTTTTGTTTGTTACATATGTTACTTTTATGAATTTAATCATCAGAATCGGATCTCTTTTGATTTATAGATTTTAGAAATATATTTACATAAATTAATTGAAACTGGAACATTAAAAAAGGAATTGCTTTTATAAAAGTTTGCAAAAAAGTGTATTATAGACAATTCTGAAGGTCCAATCGTTCATGCCTCATCCCTCGTGTCAGTCGGGCTTTGGGCAGAAAGCAAGAATGATTAGTGAACAAGAAATCTTTGGTTAGACCTTCTTGCTACAGTTACAATTAGCGATTTTTGGGGCTTCAAGTGATGCGTAGATGAAGGGATGAATAGATTGGGGGATAATATGGGGTTATGTAGGGTTAATTTAAACCAGTAAAAAATTATTTCTTCTCAAAATCGCAACAAGAAAAGAATCAAATTGTCAGGCGATATGATAATGCTTTTATTCTAGAATAAAGAACATTTAAACCTTATGCATATAAAATGTGTACCAATTTTTGCCTTTCGATCATGTTTGATCCAAACTCTAGCTGGATATTTTGTTTTTCATACTGTATGTAGTCAACAAAAATTGTTTTTAAGTTGCAGGGATGGAACACTGGCGCAGAACGCATACCACTATCAATATACCAAAATTCTCTACTTGTTAAATCAACGATATTACAGGTAGAGAAATTTCTTAAACAAATACCGGTATGATTTCTGCGCCACTGTTCCATCCCTATAAGTACAAACAATTACCGATGATAATACATACTCATGCATAATTTAAGGAGAGTTGATGAACTAGACTAAGACGATTAAGTAGATTGAAAACTTTTTCAAAAGCAAGTGTGTTAAAAGTTAAGTGCGGATTTTTTCTATAAAAGTGTTACATTTGGGGGAGGGGGGATGCGAGCTTAAATTTATTAAATATTTTTAAACTTTTTTTAAAAGTTTACATTTTCAGTACCCTACGACCGTTTCTACCCTTTCTACTACATTTTCCACTACCCTACTACCGTAGGTAATGGAAGTATTGTATTCGGTTCAAAAATTTTATATCGAGTTTTCACCTGATTTACACGTTTTAAGGTTTCCTGAGTTCAAAAAAGTAGTTTTTGGCAATTGGTTAGTGTGTGTGTACGTATGTATGAATGTATGTGTGGAATTTCCTGGCTATCATATCTGCGAAACTAATAAACATAGAACTACGAAACTTCTGAATAGAGACAGGCCTGGTGTACAGATGAATTTTCCAAATTTTGATGAAAATTGCAAAACTGGAAGTGGGTCATCGGAAACGGGAATTGACGTCGTATCCGTATCACGAAAACAGCTCTAACGATTTTCTTCAAACTTGCTATATAAACACTCTATTAGGTGTCCTTTCGAATGATATAGTTGGTTAATTCAGGAAAAATAATAGGTATTTTGTATAAATAGCTCAATTCATGTCTTGGAAGTGCGCTCTTTTAAACCTTTGTGGCGCTCTGTTCTCGCAATGAGGACACAGTTATGCAGCTTCAGCTGCAAAACTCATCCCGAGAATTTTTTAAAGAAAAATCTCCGGGAAAAAAATTTTAAAAATTACGTTTGAAAAAATTACGTTATAAATGTAAAATTTTTATCAAAAATTTTTGTGTTTATAACGTAACAGAAAAAGCCGTTTTTTTTTTTTTTTTTTTTTTTTTTTTTAACTTAAATTTCTTTTTAATTTAATTTTGTTCGTGAATTCTGGACAAATTAACGCCCTTTTAAATGCTGCTTTTACACGTAATTATCGTTTTCCGGTCAATAATTGAGTATGCTAAGTTTTGGTAAATGTTGGTATCTCAAAAACGGCTCTAACAATTTTCTTGAAAATTATTACATGATTTGTTACATAAATAAATTTTAAATATCCTTTCTCATGTGTTATGGGGTTATTACAGGAGTATTAAGCCATCCTGCTTAGGTAGGAAAATTGGAAATAGGAGTTTTAAAAAATAACTCTACCATCTCCCCCCCCCCTTATTTTTAACTTGCTATGTAAACTTTGTTTTATATGTCTTTACGCGATTATTAAGTTTCTTAAACAGGTAAATTTTTTGTCTTCTGATCATATCATCTCAAAAAAAAAAAAAAAAAAAAAAAGCTTATAATAATCGCAATAGTGGGTAATAGAAGTCGTGTGGTTGTTTCACACCATTTTTTTTTTTTTTTTTTTTTTTATTATTTATTTATTTATTTATTTTTGAGATTACGTGATCAGAAGACATAAAATTGACTTAACAAAGTAGAAACCTGAAAATTTTCCGGTAAGAGATACGTGATGCACGTGTAAAGATATATAAAACAATGTTTACATAGTGAGTTAAAAAATAACGGGGAAAAATGATAGAGTTATTTTTTGAAACACCAATTTCCGAGATTTCTCATTTGAGAAGGCGGATGCCTTCTCAGATGATGACATATTGCGAAAACTGGTTTAACTGATTTCAGCGTGTTACACATTATTTCAGATGTTAGAGAATATTTTAATTAAATATTTATTGTTTATTACTGTTAATCATTGTAGAAAAAAAATCGTGATATTGTTAATGGATAAAGCATTGTTACTTTATTATGAGAATTCCCAATGAGTAACGTTTTACGGACCTCACAATGAATATTTATAGTCCTAGTTGTGCCACTGTAAAAAGGTAATTTTACAATTAAAATGCCACCTGATGGAGAAAAAAATAAGCTAAATTAGTAATAAATCTTTTTACACACACACACACACACACAAAAAAAAAAAAAAAAAAAAAAAGACTTTTTCTGCTAAACATGACATTTGCTGACTTTTTCTTTTACTAAAAACTGCATAATGCTATTGTCAGTACCTTTTGAATAACGCATTATTTATTTATTTATTTATTGTGACTTTGGATCATCTTCTACATAACTAAACTAAGCTTTTATTTTACTATAAGAGTTCTAAATCTTCACAATCAGAGCCTGATTAAGGGGGAAGCGCACATTATCTCCGCTCTCACCGGAATATTTTTACAATTATTTTTTACTTCATGTCATAGAAATTCCACGCTTTGACGAGGAAATATTTTTTATAAAAAATGAACGGTGTAAAATAATCCAATTTATTCACCGTTATTAGACACCAGAATTCTTTTAAAAGAATTTTTAATGAGAATTTTCTGTTTATTATAGGAGGAAAGTATTTGTTAAAAAATAACGGTGTAAGTATAAATAATGTGTGCTTCCCCCTTAAACAGGCTCTGTTCACAATTTCTCTACGATATTTAAAGGGGTGAGAAATTTTTCGCCTTTTTCGCCATCACTTTTTTTTTATACAACGCTTTCTATCGTATTTAATCACGACACACTACTATAAAAATACGGTCAGATGTTTTATATGAAAAGAGTGGAAGCAAAAAAGGCGGACATTTCCCATCCCTGAAAGTGTCCTGAAAAGAGAGCGAAGACTTTGAGACATCTACTATGTTTTTTTAAACAAAATTTTTTAATTTAATCTATTGAACATAAAAGAACAAATAAAGTGTTACTTTGAGGGGTGTTTGCTGTTTGCGATCTTTTTTTTTTATTTTAAGACGAGAACATTTTTTTATCAGTTACATTGTTGATAGCATACCTACCAACATCTTAATTAATATTCAGTAGTGTTGTTAGTCCCGTTCTTTTTCTCACATCAGTAAAATTATAGGCTTATATTCCATAGCTGCCAATATTTTAATTTACTCCGGAGTAATTTTAGCCCTGCCTCTAATTCGTACCACTTATTTTTCAAAAGTAATTTTTTCTTATTTTATCGAAGTTACGTACTGAAGAAAATTTTTCTATAATAAAGTGGTATGGTATAAAGGTAGGGCTAAAAGTACTCCGGAATAAATTAAAATATTGGCAGCTGTGATATTCTCCAAATGCAATTACGATTCAATAAAGAGGAGAATATTCTAAAAAAAATACTGGTGTAAAAAAGAAGGCGAGGCTAATGATACTATGGAATATTAATTAGGATGTTGGCAAGTATGCTGATAGTTTTCTAGTAATTTTTAGCAATTAACTGTAACGAAAAGTATAATACGCAAATACTGAGGAAAAAACAAAAAATTCGGATAGCAAACATCCCTGTATTTTATTGTTTATTTTTTGATAAGAAATTTCGATATACTTATCAGAGATACGGAATCCAGTAATAATTACATAGATATCAAGATTTTAATTTGTTCTGGACCATTTTCAGCCGGAGCCCGCATTTATTTCGCAGCACTTTATTTTCAGAAAATGTTTTTAAGTATTTTATTTTGTCGTATATCATGAAAAACGGCAGTTTTTCTAGTGACACAAGCGCAAAAACAAACGAACGCCACGACACTCAGCGGAAACGGAAAAACGGACGAAAACTGCGACACTTATATATACAGGAATTTAAAGATCAAAGAAACCGCTGAAAGCCGACACTTAATATCTCAGGAAATATGGGAGGTTACCCAGATAGCAAAGGACATCGAAATCACATTGGCCGCTCATCAGAATCGTTGGGAAATGATTGGTAATAATTTGAGGACTTTCTCAAGATCTTGTTTCGATCTTTTGGAGCGGTTTCTTATACTAGCCTCGAGAACAATCATCGATAGAATATCCAAATAATGTGCCATTTCAATTAGTCGATAAATAATTCATGCGTGATATCGGGCCATACTCCATGGAGAGCGAAATTCGAACCATTTTTTCCCGCTTTAAACACCCCGCTTGCTCTTGGAATTACCCCCCGTGTTGCTACACTTCCGGACAAATGCCACCCTCGCTTTCACTTCGGCGATAATTTACATGTCTTGGCAAAATAGCAAAAGCGATAAGTAACAGATTATTGGAAACATCGTAAGAAATTGGAGGCTATTAAGGTTACAGGGAAAGATATAATTGCTGTTTGCTTTTAGCCATTTGAAACTCCTATTGGGGGTTAACAATAGTCTACAGCAATTAAGAAATAGTTTGAGGCTTCAATTACGATTAATATATTTACATGATTTATTTCGAATGAAATCTCTGTAAAAATAATTATTTTTCTTTATTTTTCTTTATGTTTTATTACGATTATAAAGAAATATTTATAGGGCCAAATATTTGCAATACGAAATGTAATATAAGTTTGATATTAAGTCAAATCATATGGATCTTTAAAGCTGAATAAGCATTTAAATATTTATCTAACCTCTTTTTTATTGTTATATATCGTTTATATATGACATCGTTTATATTATGTCACCGTTTCTATATATCTATATATCTATATATTTATGTATATATATATATATATATATATATATATATAATATCTGTGTTTCCATTTGCAAACATTTATTACTTATTTATTTTACAATATTTACTGAACATTATGCGATTACACATGTTAAAATTTGTATTTGTACACACATATACAACTTAATGAGTGAGATAAATTTAAAAACGAAAAATCTAATCACACAATGTTTGTACAACATTATTTCATTTTCTAATATTCAATTTAAAATGCCAAGAGTATACAAATGTATAAATACAAACAAAAGATTTCTCTTCAAAGGAAGCAATTTGGATTTATTTTTTAAACAATGGCCGAGATGCTACGTTCTCCAAACTAATAGAAAGGAGATCTTGAGTTCCATCCAAAGTCGTGCTCGTCGGCCTACCGGAGTTTTTTTTTTTTTTTTTTTTTTTTCTTTGAAACTTGCGTGAATGAGAACTAGGATTCCTTAGAAAGGCTCCTACTTATGGATTTTTATCCAGGGCTACGTCCTTCTCATACATAATCTGGCTGAATATTAATTACCTATACACCCTAACTCATAAAATCCTTTAAAACAGAGGATATTTTTTTCTCCGTAGAATTTTCCACAAAATGTCTGAATTATGTCAGTGCAGGAAATCTTAGACCGTCCACATCAATATTTTAAAAGCAATAAATATGTAAGGGGTTAAGACGCCTTAGAATGACCTCCTCCTCAGACATTCCTCTTAATGTAGATTCTTATCGTAGAAAATCGATCTTTCATATTATTTCAGAAAATCCCTTTGGTTTAAAATAATAATATGATGAATTTGTGTCTTATTATAAAACAGAATATCATCAAATACTCTATACATTTGGTAATGAAAGCGAATTCTGAACATAACATTTTTTATTGCAATCGAAATTTAATTTGTTGAGGAAAATTATTACTTACTTTTTTTATTCTTCAGCTATTACGTAATGGTGAATGTGCGGTACATTCCTCCCGTTCATTATACGATATTTATATATATATAAAGCTGAAAATTTATCAGTCTGTACCGATTTTTAGTTTACTATACAAAGCTACATCTTTCAACTGATAACTATGAAAAGTGGTACATTTATGAATAAGGACAAAAATCTAGCTAACATCGTATTTTTTAGTTCAATCGGATAATTAATTGAAAAGATAATAAATAAAACCTCCATTTTAACTTTAAAATTATTTTTAAAAATAAATAAATAAATAAGTGAATATATTATGTCGACTTTGTATGTCGGAAAAAAAAAAAAAAAAAAAGAACGTGCAAACATTTTTTGTATTTTTTATTTAAATTAATTGTTTATGTGCAGTTCTTTTTTTTTTTTTTTTTTTTTTTTTTTCACAATGAATTCGAATTGTTATAATTATGATTTTATTGAGATAGTACATGTAGGGATTCATTCTACTGCTTTTATTTTATTCCATTAAATATTTCTCTCACTTTTAACGTTTAAGTAATTTTGATACTAAAACTCAACGGTAATAGAAATAGCCAATTTCGTAATATTATAAAGCTAAAAGGTTTTAATTTCATTTCCTCTGATACTTTCTTTGCTTTATTTTTTCTTTAATTCAAAAATTTTTTAATCATTACTTCAACCCGAGCAGCGCTATATGTGTATACTAAATATATATATATATAAACCTGCTAGTATTCATATATCGAATAATCCGCAAGACTACAGGTTCTTGCAGATTATATTGACATTTCATCATCTGTTTCCTTGCATTTTACAACTTATTTCTTTTTATATTGCTGTTTAAAGCGCCATGTTCCGGGTTCAAACCCCGTTCAAGAATGAATATTTGTAGTGTCTTTTAATGGCTTTTAATCTCATGAGAATTAATAATAATAATAATAATAATAATAATAATATAAAAAAAAAACAGCTGAACGAGACACAATTTCTTTATGCGAAAGTATAATAAAGTGAATTTGAGCACTTAAAACACATACAAGAAGTATATCAATTTTTGTCAAGAATGATTTGCAGTCCTTATTCAACTAAAACTAAATAAATTAGAATAAAGTAGTGTACAAGTTTTATTTGAAATAACTAGAAATAGATAGGCATCAGTAATACATTCGCTTTAAAACAGAGTAATAAGATTTAATTTTTCCTTATCAATATGATAACATAATAAAAGATATATATATATATGAGTGTGTGTGTATTAATCTTTTTAAATAATAATTAAATATATATATATATTTAATGTCCAAATTCTTTATTAACTTTATATAATAATGTATTTCGGAATAAAATATATATTAATAATATGGTTGTGAATATATTGCGTTCATAAAATGTTATTCGAAATAAAGAAAATAAAGAACTTGATATTTAATAAAGAAGCATCACAAAACTGGCGTTGTAAAAATTATTACTTACAAACTTTGAATAAACACCATAAAATGCAATAAACTCGCAACAATTGTTTCGGGTCGAAAAAACCACGACCCTTCATCAGGCGAACAAAGTAAGCACGAGTGCTGCAATCAAAGCGGCAACGCACAAAATCGTTTAAAATGAAAAGAAAAAGTTTATAAAGTAGAAACTAAATATAGCTACTGGTGTGAGTAGAATTGTACCAAAAAACAAGGAAATAAATAAATGAGTGAGATTAAACATATAACAATCAAAGGATAACAAAAATTAAACTAAAATCTAAGTTACGTGAGTAATTTCCAAGCATCAGAGAAGAAAGGAGTGGAAGAAATATCATTAACAAGCTTTTTCGAATTTTTAAATATGTAAAATGCTTCATGAATATCCAAATGGGAGGAACAGACAGGAGATGAAATTATGTTAGTTTTGGAAAAATCAAAACGATGACCTTGAGACCAGCAGTGGGAAGCAATAGAAGATTTGGTAATCTCTTCATTACGAACATTCCGGCGGTGCTCATTTATTCTGTGTTTCAAACGCCTCCTAGTTTGACCAATATAACCTAAGTTGCAGGACGAACACGGAATTAAATAAATTCCAGAACGGTTTTCGGTGGGAATGGGATCCTTAAGAGAAGATAATTTAATTTTATTGACGGGTTTGTAAATAACTTTGAAACCAAACGGTGAAAGAATTTTAGAGATTTTAAAAGAGAGTGAAGAATAAAAAGGTAAAACAACTGGGATGAGACTATGATCGTTTAATTTGGGAGCAGAACGTTTAGGATTCTTAAATTTATATAGAGCTTTATCGATGATAGATGGGTTATAGCCACGAGAGAGAGCAAGAGATTTTAAATAATTAATTTCTTTCGAAAGATTAGACGGATCTTTGGTCAATTCGATTGACCCATGCATTCAATTCGCTTTTGAGGTTGAACAGGATTGCTCTTTGCCTTTCCTTGACGTTCTTGTGAATAAAGAAAAGGATTGTTTCTCAACTACTGTTTTTAGAAAACCCTTCTCAGTCTCTTTGCCGCCGCATGCTCTCTCTAACCACGCCCCTCAACAAAAAATGTCTGCTTTTTACACTTATGTTTACCGTGCCTTACACATTTGTTCTGATCCGTCTAATCTTTCGAAAGAAATTAATTATTTAAAATCTCTTGCTCTCTCTCGTGGCTATAACCCATCTATCATCGATAAAGCTCTATATAAATTTAAGAATCCTAAACGTTCTGCTCCCAAATTAAACGATCATAGTCTCATCCCAGTTGTTTTACCTTTTTATTCTTCACTCTCTTTTAAAATCTCTAAAATTCTTTCACCGTTTGGTTTCAAAGTTATTTACAAACCCGTCAATAAAATTAAATTATCTTCTCTTAAGGATCCCATTCCCACCGAAAACCGTTCTGGAATTTATTTAATTCCGTGTTCGTCCTGCAACTTAGGTTATATTGGTCAAACTAGGAGGCGTTTGAAACACAGAATAAATGAGCACCGCCGGAATGTTCGTAATGAAGAGATTACCAAATCTTCTATTGCTTCCCACTGCTGGTCTCAAGGTCATCGTTTTGATTTTTCCAAAACTAACATAATTTCATCTCCTGTCTGTTCCTCCCATTTGGATATTCATGAAGCATTTTACATATTTAAAAATTCGAAAAAGCTTGTTAATGATATTTCTTCCACTCCTTTCTTCTCTGATGCTTGGAAATTACTCACGTAACTTAGATTTTAGTTTAATTTTTGTTATCCTTTGATTGTTATATGTTTAATCTCACTCATTTATTTATTTCCTTGTTTTTTGGTACAATTCTACTCACACCAGTAGCTATATTTAGTTTCTACTTTATAAACTTTTTCTTTTCATTTTAAACGATTTTGTGCGTTGCCGCTTTGATTGCAGCACTCGTGCTTACTTTGTTCGCCTGATGAAGGGTCGTGGTTTTTTCGACCCGAAACAATTGTTGCGAGTTTATTGCATTTTATGGTGTTTATTCAAAGTTTGTAAGTAATAAAGAACTTGATAGTTTTCATGCACATTTTTATACTATTTTCCACAGAAACACTTATAGAATCTTAAAGATGACCCCTGTCTCGAATATCAAACAGGAAATGGATAGTTTTGAATGAATTTGGCGTACTATTATTGTGCCAAGGTCATTATTTTTTTCACACACCTCTTTAACTTGACATTGAAAGTTTGAATCTCAGTCAGTGCCCCACAAACCATCTAGCTATGCAGCAATATTTTGTTTATTCCCTTTAGAAAATAAGAAATTCTGAAGTAATGGTTTATGACATTTTTTTTTTCTTTTTAAAAGGTTTAATGGGAGGTACATATATTATTTTAAATTGGATATTATTGGAGATTCATTGGATATGAATATAATTAAGGTATAAAACCTTTTGTTTTCAATTCATTGTGATTTTTCATTTCTTTTAAAATATCATAGCAAGTATGAATTGTGAGTTTGTTTCTGTTGATCCCAATTTCTTTTTATTCTTATTAAAATTACACAAAAAATGTACAATGTTTAAGATTTATTTAAGCTTTTCAAAAATTGTAAATTTGATATTTTTAATTAATTTAAAAAATACATAGTTAATTAATGCAGCAAATATTTTCAATGCCATTTCTCGATCATATAATAATTTAATTTAGGGTTTAAATATTAAGAATGAATTAAAATCTTTAGGATTATTAAATCTGTTCATTACTTTTAATGATTAATTAATAAAAACTTTCATATATTTTTTTGTGTTATTTACATTTTTTTTTTTTTTTTTTTTTAAATTCTTCTTAAAATTATACAAAAAGCTATGTGGTATTTAAAGATTGTATAAGGTTTTGTAAAAATTAAAAATAGTACACTTAATTAATTATAATGAAAAGTAGCAAAATTTAAATTTTTTTTCAATGTTATTTCAAGATTCGTAATTTATAATTTTTATGTGCTAAATTTTCATGTTTTAACACATAATTTGCATTTTTATAAAGATAACGCATTTTTCTTTCCTTTCTTTCTTTCTAAAAACGAAAATTTTAATCTTTAAGATAATTTAATAATTTCATTGCTTTCAATTATTGATGTATTCAAAATTTCTTATATATATATGTATAATATATATATATATATATATATATATATATTTATTGAAATATTTTTACTTACTTTATAGTAGAGAATTTTCTATACTTAATTTATTTTAGAAAATACTGTTTTGGAAAATTCTGATTCAAATTTTATGTTAATATGTAAATTCTAAGCCAAGGGACTATCTTAAGGAAATGACATTGATTTTTTTGCTTTTTAATTATCCTACTTCTTTTTTTTTTTTTTTTTTTTTTTGGAATTAATAATATTAATTTTAAAAATTTTAAACGCTAAAACAGACTTTCCACATGAAATAATTTTTTCTGTGATTTTAGTTAGCAGACAGATAAAAATTTTAAAATCAAAATGCAAATTTGAAAAAAAAATTAATGAGTAAATTATCAAAAATAATTCAGTTAATTAATTATTTTTAGTATTTTAATTTATTTTGAATAAGTAAAATTTAATTTGTCTTACGAGTCGTGAAAAATTATTGAACATTTTTCTACATTAATAATTCTGCAGGTTTTTTGTAATTGATTAAGAATCTTAAATTAATATTTTTTTCAAAAAAGCTGAAATAAGTGTTAGACACCGCTTAGATTTTGTGTAATTTTATTAGGAAGTTTAAGAACTTGTGATAAACAGAAGCAAACTCATATTTCATTTTTTCTACGACATTTTAAAAGGTATGAAATCCAATGAATTTACGTGAAAATTTGATTAAAACGTTTACAAATAACATCGCTAAGTAAACCACACGATATCATATAACGTCGAAACAAATATGATATTGCAGAATAATCCACATGACATAATATAACGTCAATAAATAATCGGCAGGCAACCATTTGGTTAAAAACAAGGAAGAAAAATACATTGTAAAACTCTGAATGATATCGTAAGATAATCCACATGACATCATATAACGTCGATAAGTAATCAGTAGACAATCATATGGTCGAAAAGAGGGAGAAAAAGCATCAGGGTTGTTTTAAAAATGCTCAGAGTCAGATGATCGATCGGTGGTTTACCGGGCGGACATATAGAACTTCCTGCCGGCGTCAGGAAATGAGGTCGTTTGAACGAAAAATAGTCAAACGTGGACATTCGGCCGAAGTTCGGCCAATAATTATTTGCTGTTTGGGTATCTTCTGATATTTTCAAAATAGATTTTCACCCTCTGTCTGATCCTACCCTGAAATCGCTACATTTCTGCGTGCAATATATTTCGAGATATGAATTGGCTCATTTAAGTTATAAATGGACGGACTATATGTGTAAGAATTTTTTCTCGAATATGGCTCGAGCGAATTTAGTTTAATTTATATATGATATTAATCGCTTTTATCTGATGTGCCTGACATCTCCCTTTTCCCTAGGAAAACTCTTGTTTCTTTTATAACTCAGTTTAAAAATCGAACTATTTTTTACTCCGAAAATACCGTGATGCGGCAGTTTCGCGGACGAATTTCTTCTCTTCCATCTGAAATACTGAATATCAAATAATCGTTTTGGCTCCATCTATCGGGAAGCGTCAAAAATAAACACAAAATATATATATATATATATATATTTCTTTTTTAAATATATATATTAAATGAGTTATTTATTTAGGTACTTGTATTTTATATGACATTTGTTTATCAAAAATATTCTTTGTATTTACATTGTTTTCATGCTAATACGTTGTTAACTTTCAAAATTGGTTCTATTTTAAAAGGTGATTGTAACAACAAAAAAATGTTCCTTTATTTTCATAAAAATGACAAATAATATGATAATCATGCAAATATTTGTAATTTTTTCAAAATTAGGTGATAAATCACTTAAACTACGGATTGAAAAAATTCTTAAAACAGAATTTGAAAATAATTGATTTGCTCATTAAGTTTCTAGTATATATAATATATAAATTACAAAATGTTAAGCTATAATAAAATTTTGAATAGATTAAGATTTTTTTTAAATTAAATTCATAACAAACTATACTACTTAAATATTTACCAGTATAAAATTTTCACTTTTTAAAGATTTTTCTATTATTATTTATTTTTCTCTTTTAAATCAAATCTATACCTAAAAAATTATAATAAGAAATAAATATAAATAAGAAATTTTTGTCATTTTTAAAATGTACTATAATATGCCTTTGTAATGTTGCATGTTTCCATCTTTTTTTATCACTTTTTATAAAATTTTGAAATTTTATTTAGTTTGTTATTTTGTTCGAGTATGACCTATAAAACAACACTTTTAATACAGTGTTATAACTCATTACCATGCTCCTTTAATTTTACGTTTTGATCATTAACCCCTAAAAAGTAATGATATCAATACAAAAAACCCTTAACGGGTTAAAAGTTTGTGACGCAGCACTGTACTTTATGGCTATAAGAATTAGAAATACGGGTCTTAAAAATAATGATATCAAATTTTCAGTGACGCTTTGATATTAATTAAATTATACATAGATTTTCTTATTTGAATTTGCCTTTTCCTTTTATTTATATTTACAGTGTAAACGTTATTTTCAACATAAAATAATATATAGCATTTACTCATTGGTACCTTTCCATTCACATCTCTTATACTATGAAAGCATGTGTTTTAAAAGAAATTATATGAAAATCCAGTAACGCAGTGGTGTTACATTAAGTGATTTGTTTTTAAATTTCTCTGCAATTATTTTGTTTTGCATATTAAAGTATATGTGCACATTGAAATATTGCTTTTAATTTTCAAATACGCTGTCAAATATATCACTTTCATTAAGCTTATATTATGTACTGAAATATATATTCATTTCAATGAATTATTCTATCTTTTGCGTCACGCCATCCAAAACTGTAAGTAAAATATATGGAAATGTTTACTTTGTGTCATTTCATCCAAATAAATTGAAAATGCATGCAAATAGATATCGTGATGCAAAGAAAAAAACTGTGAAATTTTTTTTCAGTTTTGGATGGCGTGACGCAAAAGATAGAATAATTCATTGAAATAAATATATTTAAGTACATAATATAAGCTTAATGAAAGTGATATATTTGACAGCGTATTTGAAAATTAAAAGCAATATTTCAATGTGCACATATACTTTAATATGCAAAACAAAATAATTGCAGAGAAATTTAAAAACAAATCACTTAATGTAACACCACTGCGTTACTGGAATTTCATATAATTTCTTTTAAAACACATGCTTTCATAGTATAAGAGATGTGAATGGAAAGGTATCAATGAGTAAATGCTATATACAGTAGAACCTCGATTATCCGAACCTCGATTAACCGAAACTCACCTCGATTAACCGAAACTCTCCGTTAACCGAAGTCAGTTTCTTCTTCACTTTTTTTTTTCACTTTCTACTATCATCCAAAATTTTCTCTTAACAAACATGTATTTTTAATTTTTTTTTTTTTTTTTTTCCCACATTCCTTTTGTATGCAAGCCATCCTTTCCAAACTACGAGTGCTAATAAATATTTTAGATGATTATTGATGAATTCTCGATTATCCGAAGTACGTTCGCCCCCAATTACTTCGGATAATCGAGGTTCTACTGTATTATTTTATGTTGAAAATAACGTTTACACTGTAAATATAAATAAAAGGAAAAAGCAAATTCAAATAAGAAAATCTATGTATAATTTAATTAATATCAAAGCGTCACTGAAAATTTGATATCATTATTTTTAAGACCCGTATTTCTAATTCTTATAGCCATAAAGTACAGTGCTGCGTCACAAACTTTTAACCCGTTAAGGGTTTTTTGTATTGATATATATACGATAAAATAAGAAAACATTCCTCTAAAATAAAAGTGGCATGAAATAGAGGCGGGGTTAAAACTACTTCATAATAAATTAAAATATCGGCAAATCTGATAGTTATATCATGTCAAAATACAGAAAACAAGAGTTGTTTGTCAAACTTTCCTGTAAACAAAAACAAAAACAAAAACAAGATACATCAAAATTTAAATACTAAAAATTTTTTAGTACTACTTAATATTTAACGTATTCTCTTGAACGAAAAATTACAAAAATTTTCGGCAGAAATGCCATACTCAACGTAAAGTTTTATTACAAAGTACATGAAATCATTTTTTTACAAGTGGTTCAGAGTATTTTGTGTTGCAAATTTGGAAATAGCTAATCCTCTTGTCCTAATGAATAGTGTGCAATCAAATGTCTTTATTGCCGGGTTATGGTTCCGATCTGTGCCACAAAATTATCTCATCAGTTTCACTGACACCAATATCAACAGGACCTGGAACAAGAACTTTCTTTTAAATTGTGAAAAATCGCTAAAAAACAATATTACGTAAACAGGGATTGGCGCAGTCACTTTCTTTGAATACCACTTTTTGAATATAAAAATTCAGTAACCGTTTGCAGTGATTATTGTCTATTGAATAATATTACTGGTGGGAAATAAAATATGAAAAAAAACAATCCAATCTGGCGAAAAAAATAATCCAAACGAAACACCAGCTTTGTGAAATAAATGCAGATCGATTAATAACAAAAACTATAATAAGGCTAAGAACCGGTCATCACAGAGGAATGAAAATTAATAAAGAGGGTAGAAGGGTGCATAGAAAATGTAACAATTGCCCAGATACACAGCTTACACCTTGCCATATCTTTGAGTGTCCGGCAATATGTGCGAACTTGAGAGAAATTGGAGTATTGCCGTCACTGATAGACCTATATGACGACAACGTCCAACAAATCGCAGATGCAGTTATAAAGATCCACGGTTTAATCTAATTCGACTACGTCATAGACACGACAAAAAAAAAAATAATAATAATAAAATAAAATAAAATAAAATAAAATAAAAGACTGGAAACGCAATCCCTCGCTTCCCCCCCCCCCTCTGCGTTATAAAAATAGTTTTATAACGCTATATCACTATAACAGTTTTATAACATTATTTTTATAACGCTATCTCCATATTATTCAATTGATGATAATCACTGCAAACCTTACTAAATTTTTCTATTCAAAAAAGTGACCTTGTCGATCTTCGTGTTAAATGCACAAAATATAATTTCACTTTATTACTATTTTTAACTCCTTCTAAACCTTTACAAATTTATGAAAAACAGCTGAAAGTTATACAATATTTTTGATGCAGAAAATAATTTACTATTCCTTACTTGTTCTAGACATTAAAAAATATTAAAAATAGTTTGAAAAATAGGTTAAGATAATTAAAAATGCAAAGAAAATATAAATTACTTTACAATTACTTTGTTACTAGTCATAAACTTAGAAGTTTATGAAAAAATAGTTTAAAATTACACCTTATATTAGATGCAGGCAACCGAAATTTCTTTATGATTATTACTTAGTTTAATCTCGATTTCGTGACTTATGATAAAATAATCGATTATAATACTAATGTACAAAACATAAATTACCGTAGTTTCCGGCGTATAATGCGTAGGTCCCATGAATGAGTTACACACCAGAAAATTTAATTTACAAATAAAGCTATATTTGTAAAAAACCAAAGCTCTTTTTTTTTTTTTTTTTTTTTTTTTTTTTAAAAAAAACTTTCACTGTAAATTTAAATTTCCGTTGTATAACTAAATTAACAAACCTGCGCGCTATACACCGAAAAATAAAGTACTTTATAATTAGACCTGCCAATTATTTTCATTTAATCCGAAAGAGTGTTAGGACTCGCCTTTTTTTCCCAATTATAGAGTAACTACTGCAATATAAACTTACGATTAAATAAAAATAATGTTTTTCTTCAAAAATTCTAGTGTGAAAAAAAGGCAACTCTTAACACCATTACAAATTAGATTAGAATAGCTCTCAGATCTATATAACTATAACCCTATTTTGTTAACGATTTTAAATTTTATAACATTTTGTTTCACCTGCTTTTTTGTTTAATGCACGCAACTTAAATTACTTTATAACTATCACCAACTAATTCTAGATTTCGAAAGTTGCCAGAATTTTACACTTAAAAAAAAAAAAAAAAAAAAAAAAAAAATCTGATTTTAAAGTCAAATTCAGGGATAACAACCAACAGATATTGATCTAATTAAGCTTGAGACTTAAAGTTTGTGTGGTATTGGATGGATAAAAAAACAAAACTTGCAGTTGCTTTTCTTCCCTTTCTGTTTAAAATAATTGAAAAATATTTATTAGAAAATACATAATAAAAGAATACATCTAATCATTTTTACTTTCCGATCATATACTATGTAAGGAGAGATTTTTAAGTTTGAGAAAAATTATAAGTTTTTGATATAGCAATACATCGTGAGATCCACTGAATACATTTCTACTGTTTTAAAGATGATGCATGTATGTATATGCATGAGGTGGCATCGAAACCATAGCTACCAACATTTTAATTTATTCTGAAGTATTTTTAACCCCGCTTTTATTTCATACCACTTAATTTTAAGAGTAGTTTTTTCTAATTTTATCGAAGTTATATATAGCAGAAATGTTTTCTATAAATAAAGTGGTACGAATTAAAGGAGGAGCTAAGAATTCTCCTGAATAAATTTAAATGTTGGCGGTTACATCAGTCAGAGTAACTACAGACCCGCCTTTGTCCCCTGACGATTCCACCACTATACTTAGCCTTTCTAGTATAGGTATACGAGCAACTCAATGCTGTTTTTCAAATATTTGGTAATCTGCATATAAACCGTCATAATTTTTCCGGTACTCATGGAATAATTTTTCGTACTAGAAAATGCTTCTTAAAAAGTCGTGGCTTGAGAACAAAATTAGGTCTTTGCGCTAGGCATATTTTCGTAAGACACGCCTTTTGGCGTTCATTTAAAACGTCACACGTATAGTTTCCAACTTACTACCTTTTGGCTACCGAAAAGTTGTAATAATTTGTTTTATTTTACTTCATCATTAAATAAAATAAAATTTTCTGATAAAATTTTCCGGTAGCCGAAAGGTAGCCTATAGTTACACGTTTTAGAAAAATAACATTTCTTTTGCAAAAGAACACCTTAAGGCGTGGCTCGATTTTTTAATGTCCCCTCCATACTTGCCAACCATCTCATTATGAACCGCACAATGTTTAGTACTCGCCTTTTTTTCACACCAATAATTTTATAGAGTAATTTTAATCTTATTTAATCGTAACAACATTTGGAGAGAATGAATCTAAAAATATAGTGGTGAGAGAAAAGGGGCGTTTTTCCAGGGGGCGTTAACAATTGTACGGTTATTAATGAGATGGTTGGCAAGTATGCCCCTCAAAAGGGACATACGAGCGATAAGGATTAGAATTGTGTAAGAGATCTATTCAAAAATATAGAAGTACAGCAGGATTCGTATCTTCCGGTTTTTAGCTTGTCTAGCTAAATCTAATCTAGCTTAATATAAGATCTGGGTGTCCTTATCTTATGCTGGCCGCGTAATAAAAGGCTAACATAATGAACCTTTTACGAAGGCTGCGGCTGCGCCTTCTTGTTTGTCAGTGGCCTCTTTTATGTCGACCACTTTGTATTTTCCAAATGTGCGGGCCTGAAGTGAGAGGAAAAATTAACCTTTTGCATTGGAATCTTCTTTTAGTAAGTGTAATGAGCTACCCGACAATAGTTTTAATGAAAATTGCAAAATATGAAACATAAAAATTATAAATATAAACATTTTATTTCTATATTTGATGTATATTTACATATTACAAGCATTATATACGAATATTGTGATTTATAATTTTCCATCATGTGATATTTTGCAAAGCATTCTTGGCCATTTACCAGTGACCAAGGCAAGCAACGCCCAAAGGCACTTAATAATGTGGGTGGAGTCTCTTTCTTAACAAAGTATTTACCTGTTATAATACTTTTAATCTAGAACATTATTGGTGGATATAAGATATATAGTAACTTAATTGGTCGTGGCGCCTCTGGAGCGCCGTTCGAATTGAAGTAAAGAATCAGATGTCGCCTGAGAGGCGACGTTCGAGTGCAAACGGTTAAACTTACTATTTAAAATTCAGAAAGAAAAATACAGGTGGAAGTATCAGGGGGAAAATGTGACCTGTTACCATTTTGTAATGTCTAAACGCTGCTGGGTGATTCTATGCAAGAAGATAAAATCAGTCATAGAAAAGGATAATTTTTCCTCTTTTTCTTCCACCAGTATCACCATACAGAAATTTTAACGTCATATTTGTTGTGATTTTTATGATTGAATAGGATAGTGATTATATTTAGAAAATACTGGTGAAAGAAGAATTATCTCTCAGTATATGACTGACGTTACATTTTTCATGGAATTGCCCTGCTATAGATTGAGCTCAAATTTAGTAAGTATGTTACGGTTAAAGCTGGAAAGCCGTTAATATGCAGATTACCTAGCTAATTAACTAGGGTGATCCGTCAAAGAGCGGAATCTAGAATTTTTCGGCATTTTAACTAGATAATTTGCACATTAGCAGCTTCTGTATCGTTAAAGTTCAAACGTTTGTTTCTCTCATTTCCTTTCCCTACTCCTTCCTCCTCTCCCTCCACTTTTAGTTTGGTGTAGCCGGTTAATTTTAATTCTTACTAGCCGCCTTCGGCAACCAGCTGGTTAGCGATCATTGAAAAATCCGACCGTACTAAACTCCCACTCGGTGGCACCTGCGGTGCCGTTTCAGGACCTTCAACAGGTTATTGGCATGTAATGCAAATAGCTTTATTGAAAATTTTAACTGTAGTAAATTCCCGCTCGGTAGCGCCGACGGTGCCCATTTCCCGTTTCAGTATCTGAAACAGCCTGTTTGCTCACCGTATTCTAATCTTTGGAAATTCCGACCGTAGCAAAATCCCGCTCGGTGACGCCTTATTCCCGTTTTAAAGCTTACAATAGCTTGCTCGCTCACAGTGCAGCAAACTTTTAAAATTTTAATTGTAGCAAAACTAAAATTGCCATCTTGCGACAGAGAGTTGCAACGTGTACTCTTCAATTTCAATTAAAGTAACTTTTAAAATGATATTTTACTTATGAAATAATGTTAATTAGAAGTTGAGATGCAAAATTAATGTAAAAATTGTTATAAAATGATTTGTGTCTGAGTTTTCCATGGTTTTCTCCTTAACTTGCGTAATTCCATAAGAAATAGTGTTAAAAATCCTTTATACGGAATGTGAGTGAATAATAAGAATTTGAAAGTTTACAAAATAAAAAAGAATAAACATGTTCAGGGTTTTCTGTGCTTTTCTCTCAAGCTCTCGTACTTTATTTAACAGCTAACATCAATTTAAAAATTCGCGATAAAATTACATTAAAATATATTGCGAATGATATATTATAAGTCATTTAATCCTAATTAGAATTTGGAGATATTTGAATAAAGGTGTTCTGGGTTTTTCGTGGTTTTCTCTGCATCTTCCGTACAGAATTTAATTGCTATGCAATTCAAAGTGTCACCAATCTTTAGATTGCACTAATAAGTAAGCATAATTTTACCATATAATTAGCAAATTCATTTCTTTAATTGTAATAATATTTTAAACCGTTTAATTCTTTGTATTATAGTTTTTCTATTGATTGATGATTGATTCTATCAACTAATTTGTTGTTTGCTTGATTGTATTAACGTGATTCTTTAGATATCGAAAAATAAATAAATAACATTATGCCAATTTCCTTAATCGCAATAATATTTTAAAACGTTTGATCCTTTGTTTTGTAGATTTTCATTTGACTGATTGATTGATTTTATCAACTAATGCGCTGATTGTTCGATTGTATTAACTTGATTCTTTAGATATCAAAAAATAAATTAATAACATTTAATTTAAGCGAACAGAGACATTGTTATTGTTTCGCCAAAGATCTTATTTTCACTTTAACGAGTGCCTAGTAGGTAATGTGCAGATAAACAAGGGTCTAGTCAGTAATGTGGAGATTATGTAGGTAAATCAAAGATTCCCTAGGTAATTTCAGAAATGTAGCTATTTTCCGCATTTTAACGGATCACCGTAGTTAATGTGCAGATTACCTAGCTAATCTGCATATTAACTGATTTCTGCACTTTAGCGGTGACAGGTATATTAAATGTTAACGTCGTACGAACTGTAAAGATTTTCTTGGGTGAAGGACTCATACTTTGTATGTAGTTGATTCATACTTTGAGTGTAGGATTCTTATTCATTACAGTCGTATTTATAACACTCAAATTATCTGAAGAGCGTTAGCATCTAACTTTAACATTCTTTAAAACACAACTGAATAGGCATGCTATAGATGATTGTCGAACGAACTGTGCAGATATTTAAAAGTGTAGAACTAAAGGATTTTTACGGTAATAAAAAGTAGAATTCTTATATAATGTGGCCTAAGGACGCAAATTATTCGACTATAGTTTTAGTATCGCTATTTTTTTTCCTTTAAGACCTTCGGCTCAGTCAAAAGGGATGGTTAATATCCTTTTTCTTTTCAAGTAGTTGCCATTTTCATTTTTAAACAAAATGGTGTATAAAGTAGATTAATAAAATCGGCACAGAATTTATACCACTATTTATTACAAACAATTTTCTACCTACTAAATCGCAAAAAGAAGAGAATTTTGTTTCATAAATAGTGCTTTGAGTTCTGTGTAAAATTCTCATGCATCTAGAATTGGTTAGGAACTTGTTACGGGCTATTTACAGACTGATAAAAAGAAAGATCTCCACTCCAAATTAATTTCGCCGCAAATCACCGTATAAGTATGTTGCCATAGTTAGATCTGCCAATCTAATCCGGCAAATTGTTAGTACCGTCCCTTTTTCTACACCACTTAATTTTTAGAGTATTTTTTTTTTTCTTAATTCATCGTAGATACATTTGAAGATAATTGCTCTAAACATTAAGTGGCGTAGAAAAAGTGGCGGTACTAAGAATTTGCCGGATTAGATTGGCAACTCTGCATAGTGCTGATCGATGATTAGACATAAAGTCCAGTTTTTAAAAGTATACTTAAATTTCGCTTAGTAGATCGACATATTAAAATTTGCACCAACTTAATTTTTTCAAATAACAGTATATATGTATATATATATATATGTATATGAGAGAGGGGGAAAGGGATAGATAAATAGCTAGATAGATAAAAATAGATATGTAATTGCAATACATCTATGTCTGGAAAAAAAAAAAAAAAAAAAAAAAAAAACTAAAGTGCTCTTATTTACTTACTCTGTGGGACGAGAACCAAATCACCATCCGATGACAATGGTTTCCTGTAAATAAACCAGAATAAGCCGTCTTCAACGCTATCTTGAACACTACCAAAACCAGATACGTATGGCTTTCCTTCTGAAATTGTGAACTGAACCCTGTAAGAAAAAAAAAATAAAATTAATAAATAAATTGAGAAATTAACCTACTTTAATTTCTCAAAATATTTAGCGGAGAGGAAGCTCTTTTCGTCAGTTCATTCCCGCCTGTAGCAGAAACACCTGAAATAGAACTAAATTGTTTCGTGTAATCCGGTATGTACTGTTCCAACAGATCGGTTTGATTTGGTTTGCAAAATAACAGTCATTTATACCTCCTTAGGATAATTAGACCAAGATTTACGATTTGCTGTGGATTCTAAGCCAGTACAAACATCAATGACTGAACCAGAGTTCCCAACTTCTATAATTTATTCACGAGCATTTTTATCCCCGCCTCTTTTTCATACCGGAAATTTTGAAAAATGATTTTCTTCTTATTTGATCGTTGTCATATATTAAAGAGAAATAATCTAAAAAATTTCATGTGCGAAAAGAAGGCGGGGCTAAAAATGTTCGTGAATAAATTATAAAAGTTGGGAACTCTGGCCTGAACTCTAATGAAAATCCGATATTCCACCAGAGAGCTATCACAATTCAGTTAGCAAAACGGTCAACTTTCTATTTTCTTTGCCTACAGCATACAGTTATTGGAATGCAGCAACCGCCGCTCAATAAATTCACTGGCTAATAAAATCCGCCGCTTAATCTGATCAAATTGCCAGGACCAGAATTAATCAATGCAAACTAAATTTAAAACCGCCGCTCATAAAATCAGCATTGCGGGTTAACTAACTCAAAAAATCCCTCCAGCAGCAAAAATGCCGTATGCACGCTAAACAAATTTTTATTTACACTGCGATTTTTTATTTTTGAAATAAAATACAGCAATCCCTCCGTTATATCACTTTGTCGAAAATTTTACATTTACAACATTAAATTTTATATTTACAGCAATTAAACACGCCCCATCATTTGTCTTAGTAATAATTTCAAGGAATGTATTCTTTAAAGCGCGGTAATAAGTTACAAATTTTATTTGATTCGCAAGTGATTCTTTTTATAATGTTTGATTAAAAGACAATTTTTAGTTCTTATTCTGAAATAACCAAGAAGCAAGAAGCTTAAACGGAAAGACTTTAAATTTAAAAGGAAAGAGTGAACTTTTAGCAAAGTATTGATAATTTTCCTCAAAAGAGAGCGCATCGGAACTTGAGATGTCATTCACTTGTTTTGAAGAAACAATCAAATAATTATCTGTTAAGAATTCGAAATCATAACGATTACTAAAGAAATTTCATGCATATGTAAAAAAAAAAAAAAAAAAAAAAAAAGAAAAAAAAAAAAAAAAACTTTCTTTCTTATTTTCTCTTTTTTCCAGATCTATATAATTTTCCTTTTTGTGTCCCTGCCAGTGTTACCAAAAGTAGGGATTTTTCCCCATTCGTAGGGACTTTTAGCAGTTTTCTTCCAGATGAAGGGACAGATTTAGCACTTTTAAAACAATAAAATTGGCGATTGCAGAAAGAGAAATTGAAAATATATAAGTGCGGCTTATTTTGTTGTCCCTTAGTGCACATCTTACAGAGCGCAGTGATTGGAATTATAAATGACCTCCTGAATCCGAATAGGATGCCCATTTTGCCCTATCACTCACCGTTTTTTAGGAATAGCCCCTATTTTTATCATTTTTGGTGATTTTATAGCTATAAGTTTTTTTTTTTTTAGGAGGGGGGGGGGATTATTTTAACCGTTAAATATTTTCTGAGAGGCTGCAGAGTTGAAAAATTCTAAAACAAGGGCATTTGCGACAAGGTAAAAATTTTGGGGGGGATTTGCCGCTGAAAGTACCACTTATATTTTTTTAATCTGTTATTAATCTTAGTTTTTAAACTTTATATTTTTTCGTTCTTGGGTGTTAAATTAATTATTTTTCATTCTTCAAATAAAATTCATGGTCTTTAAATTATCCAACAGGAAAAGAAATTGAGGGAGGGGGTGGTGTATCTAGAAAACTGTGGGTGACTCAGCAAAATGAGAGTGATATTGGGATTCAGGAGGTCATTTTACATAAGAATCAGCAAGAATGGTATCAGATCTCAATTTTTTTTATTAATTTATTAATTTTTTTTTTTTTTTTTTTTTTTTTGCCGAGCAGTGCAATCATTAGCGTTTCACCCGACACTATGCATTTTCAAATAATAAGATGGCACCTGATGAATTAAAACTTTAAATTTGGTGGTGAAATTGGTTCAAGATTTACGAATTTCACATTTTAAATTAAATAAGAAAAGAAATAAAGGGCGAAAATTTCGCGCTGGTTTGCTAGTACAAAACATTCTACTTACTTGTAATCAGGATCCATTAAACTCATCTGTTCTAACACCTGGTGCAAGGAGGAGCTTAAAGGAGTGGTAACCTTCCGTGTATAGTTGAAGACATCGTGGTCAGCAAAAATAACCGAAATTTGGACTTTAATTAGCTCATCTTGCTGTACCTCGAAAATGTTTTCCCCCTCTTCAAAGTCTAAAACGCAATAATAATAAAATTAAATAATTACAAGATAAAAAGAACTTTTTATGTACTATGTTTTTAAATTTTCTGTTCAATCTTATAAACGCTACCGAAGGCAGCGGGGACACGAAGCAAGTGTATTTTGAAAAAAGTGTTAAAAAAAATGCATTGTCACCGTGTTCTGAGCTATTCTGAAAGTTTAAAATGTCTAACTAGTCGGGAAGTTATGATTGTTCATTCATATAAAAGGAACCGAAGTCAGCGGGGAACCGAAACAATCGGCTAAAAGCATTTTAAAAATGCATTGCCATCGTGTTCTGAGTTATTCTGAAAGTTCCAAATGTCTAGCTAGTCGGGAAGTTATATGATTTTTGATTCATATAAAAGCTACCGAAAGCAGAGGGGACCCGAAACAATTAAATAAAAGTATTTTAAAAATGCATTGTCATCGTGAACTTGTTCTGAGTTAATCTGGAAGTTCCAAATGTCTAGCTAGTCGGGAAGTTATATGATTGTTGTATCATAAAAGCTACCGAAGGTAGAGGGGACCCGAAACAATTAGCTAAATTATTTTAAAAATGCATTATCATCGTGTTCTGACTTATTCTAAAAGTTTCAAATGTTTAGCTAGTCGGAAAGTTATACGATTGCTAAATCATATAAAAGCTACCGAAGGCAGCGGGACCCGAAACAATTGGCTAAAAGTATTTTAAAAATGCATTGTCATCGTGTTCTGATTTATTCTAAAATTTGCAAATGTTTAGCTAGTCGACAAGATATATGATTGTTGAGTCATATAAACGCTATCGAAGGCAGCGCGAACCCGAAATAATTGACTAAAGGTAATAAAAAATGCATTGTCATCGTGTTTTGAGCTTTTCAAAAAGTTTCAAATGTCTAGTTAGTCGAGAAGTTAGTTAAATACATTTTCTGTTGAATCATATAAACGCTACCGAAGGCAGCTAGGACCCGAAACAGTTGGCTAAAAGTATTATTTAAAAAATGCATTGTCACCGTCTTTTGAGCTATTCTGAAAATTTCAAATATCTAGCTAGTCGGGAAGTTAGTTAAAAATCGATTGCAAGATTTGTTCTGGACAAACAAACAAGCAAGAATCGAAATTAATAAACAGATGGTAATAAAATAAATAAAATTTTGAAGTGTAAGAAAATTTTTATATGATTTACAGATTACACATATCTACAAAAATAATGTTGGCAAAATTGGATTTCATAATTTTAGCTGATATATATATATATATATATACAGTATATATATTGTTGGGCTGAAATCGTTAATTATAATTAAATTGTAAATAAAACATAATTTGTTATAATTAATCATAGAAACATTCTATAAAAGTTGTCATATAATTATATTTGTGGATGAACTAAGGAAAAAATCGTGTTGGTAGATACCCCGCATGGACAAAAACCTGTACGTGACAGAGAAAACTGGCTTCATTTTCGGTTTCAGTACACCAAAATACATAACAATCAGCCAAAATTATCAAATAAAATTTTTAGATGTAGACCTGTGTTATTTGTTTTATCAGATTCTATACAATTAAATTTCCTTATTAGAGAGTTAAATAATTTTATATCAGATGTACATTCTCAGTTTTGCTCTTTCATATTTTTTTACTTTTTTTCTATCATTCGTTAAAAAAAAAAAAAAAAAAAAAACATGGAGTTGGTAAAAATTTTTCGACTTCCGGTTTTTGATGGATTTACAAGTTTTGGAGATTCCATAACGTGATTTGAACATTTGTAGAAAATGTTTCCATGTCTACGTAACAAAAATTATGTGAGAGCTCTAGCCTCAAGCACTAATGCACAGAATTTCATAAAAGTTTAATTGTGAATTGGAATAAATTGGTGCCTATGAACTTTTTGTGCATATTGTCCCAAAGGTGGTGCAACTGTACTGCGGTTCTTTCCATTTACCGGAAGGCTTTTTTTCAGTTTTCGTTGAGTAAAATTTAGCAAAACTTAGTATGTAAGGGGGCAATGAAACACTATGCAGATTCTATTTCGGTGCAGTTCCGATGATAGGTGGCGCTTTTTTGCACCTATTTCTGGAGTGTACAGGTAGGATATAACTCAGCTTCTATTTTGTTTACATGCACTAATCTTGATTTGTGAGAGGTGAATTCTGAAACACTATGCTGATTCAATGCATATCACTTCAAAGATGTCACTGTTATGCTGAGATTTCTCCCATTTACGAGAACGATATATCTCAGCTTTTATTGTATATAAGCGATGAAGACTTGAATATATAAAAAGGGAATAGTATGTTAATTCAATTTGGGTGTATAGCATGTGTAATAGAGATCAAGTAACTTCTAAATAAAAACAACCATAATATATAAAAGGCCAAATTATCTATTTATTAACACGGAAACATGAACTTCTTTGTACTTTTTTAGCCTATTTTTAACAAAAAGAGGGGTTTAAAAGTTGTATCGATAGAAAAATACGAAAAATGATTGATGCAGAAAAAAAAAAGTTATTTTTATGTAAAGAAGGCATGTAGAAAAACCTTTAATTTTTATACACTTTCTCATTTTGAATACATAATCTTTTGTATTTAAAATTCTCGTACAAGAAAGTTGTTAAATCTACACGTGCAATTTTCAAAAAATCAACACAATGGGTCGTGATTTAGATTATTTTCTACATTTAGGAAATGAAAAATATATTTAATGCATGCGTTTATGTGGAAAAATAGATTAACTGCTGCCGTACTAAATTAAATTCTGTTTTCTGCAGAATTTTATATCTATAATATCCCAGAGTTTTTTTTTTTCTTTTTTTTTTTTTTTTTACTACGCGATTTTACAATTTAAAAAATGGTTAAATTTAATGTTCTTGCTAGTCTCTGGACTTTTACATACTTTACAAAATAAATAAATAAATAAATAAACCTGCCAATTAATTTAGTTTTTTAAGAACTTAAGCACAAATTTTAAAGTACCTAATTAAAAACCTAAATATTAATATACCTAAATATTGAAATTTTAAAAAGTTCAATTTTTAGAAAATGGTAACCAAATTAACAATTGCGGATTTTCTGAATGTGAGAACGATATTTAAAAATATGTATTATATATTTATAATGCCTGTCATTTCCCATTGGATAACATTGTCTTTGGCCTCCGGTGACGATAAGAAGAGAATCTTCTTATTCCCCGTCGCCAGTTGGGAATCCTGTACTGGTTCCATTTCAGAAACTATCAAAGCGATGTGTACATTAACGGTTGCTGGTGCATGTGAAATTTGTTGTTACTGTGATGTCCTCCCTGTTATGTAAAGTTAATACACTGGTTCTCATAATTATAAGGACACCCGTTTTTCTCTATTCACTAAATGTTGAACACTATTATTTAAACAAATATATTTTTTATTAATTTGAATCGTATTAATAGACGATATTTAGAAAATTTTATCGTTTTTCTATCTTAAAAATCTTTAAATACGGTCAAAAAACTTATTTTTCAGGTGTTCACAATTATAAGAACAGCTCGAATCTTAGTAATTGTTTTTTCAGTTATTCTTTAAATTAATATTTTATGGGGTCTCTTTTTAGGGTGAAACGGACAGACATTGCCTCCGGTATATATATATATATATATATATTTAATATTTAGTTTCAATACCATTTCATACAGCATAGATGATATCCTGAATACATATAAATTATTTAAAATTGCTTTCCACTTGCATGCACTTTTCCAATATGATAAGTCAAGATTTTTTCAACTTTAGGCCACGGAAAAGGCAATAATACAGAAGTTTCTTTCTTCAAACCATTTTCTATTGCTCTAGAAGTAGAGCAAAAATGTAAGTCTTGTTGAAAAAACAATTATTACCCCCACCCCTCTTTAAAATATAATAAAAATCTGAGAATTCCACGTTTAAAACTTTCGGATACTCTCTTGATGTTCATAATAATAGAAAAAATTACTTAATTCATTCTGCCTTCAGTAGAAACTGGATCTATGGTGCCCCAGAGCACCATAGATCCACCTTAAAAATGCCCGATTCATGCCTTTAAATGCCCTATAAAAATCTGCTCTGGCATTCGCTATCTTCACATCGTGACAGTAGCTGTTAAAACCATTTGGATAAACAAGAATACAATGTTTTTCATCCGAAAATGCAACATTTTACCATTTCATATTGCCTTTATTGAAATTTAACACAGACATTCTTTCCTCCATTAAACGCTTATCGACTATTACAGGTTTTTTATTCATTTTAACATATTATTAATTATTTTAAACATGCATAAATGTAGTTCACAATCTATCGTTAAAAATTACGAGTAAATTCAGCAGCAGTCATTTTGAGTAGAACAGTAAGAGAAATTATGAGTCTACGATCTCTGTAAAACAACTCTGATTTTGTATCAGATCTCTCTCTTATCGAGCCAGCAGTTTAACGTTTGATCACATTTCCTTCAGCAATTTTAGATCTTCGAATTTCATTACAAATACGGCGGATTGAAATTGTCCCTCCACTTAAAAAACACATTTATATGCTTCACTACATGAACGTTCTTTTTTTCCGAGGAATTATCAGTAATGCCCGTCCAACAAAAATCGAAGGCTTATATAGGAATTAATCTAGCCCAGTAGTTAACAAATTCGCATGTCAACTGTAATTTCTCCGCTAGTAAGTTAAATAAGACAAAAAAATCTTGACTGTCTCTATAATTATGAACATCTGAAAACGTGAAGAAAAAAATATTTTGCAACTTTTTTTATTAATTTTGTTTCATATTAAAAAAAAAAATCATAACAGTTTTGATTTTTAGAATACTAGATATATTAAGTGCACTTAGTATAATCTTGTTGACAATTATTTTTACATTAGTTATTTCAAAATATAAAGTGTCCTTATAAATATGAGAAGGAGTGTACGGTATGGGGAATACCGAAACGGGAGAGCCACCGTATTAGTGGAGAATGAAAATTGTAATGGTATCCACACCCTGACCACCCTAAGGTAGAATCCAATAATCCACTATGTAGCTATATTGCGATGTTAACCAAACTCACCCAACCCAGCTAATCGAATCTCTTGTAGACTGCAAATTGTGACAGTGTATAGAATTTGCGATGGCATGACTTAGCGCCACTCTTTGTTAGCGGTGATAAACAACTTATTACGAATTGTCTGTTCCCCAGATTTAATGCGACATTAGTTCTTTCTATTTCAATAACAACCTTTATTATTTAAGACTTTGACGAATGATATAAGAAGGGATGACGTGTTCAGAAAAACATGGAGCCAAAATCGTAACCGCTGAAGTTATTAAGTAACACAGCACAAGTTGATGATTTGGTGGACTCAGTGTGCCCTATTTGTTAACGCTACCGTAGTCATCTTGAAAAAAAAAAAGTTAATTTCATTCGATCTGCATGCGCATGCGCATGCGCCATATGCCAACTTCTTTTACACTATTCTTCCAAGATTTAAATTATATTTCGTTATAGAATTAAGTATTATCACATTTTACCTGTTTTATCGCATTTCACGCAATGGTATGAGTTGATGTCCAAAAGAGTCTTCCACTTCAGGACCGGCAAAATGTAAAACATTTCTTCAATTCCCAGGTCCCCTTGTTCCAATTCCTTTAATATGAATCTTATAGCCATGCTCACGTTGAAATTACTTTTATAGCTGTCAGTTGCCAAAAGTGCCTAGGAATAAATTATGAAATCAAAATTTTTAAATGAATGAGTGACATTCAGAATTGTAGTACAAAACTATTTGTGATAATATCCATCTTCATCAAGTGTTAAAATGTATCTTCGAATAATAATAATTATCAAAATATTTTTCCTTTGAAATATCTTTTTATTAAATTATTCAGTTGTTCAAAAAAGCAGTTTTATCTGAGATGCATTACCGAAAACTTAAAAAAAAAAAGAAAGAAAGAAAGAAAGTAAAAGAAAAATAATAACGAAGACGATATTGACGGACAATTATGATATTTTTTTATTATAATTAGACAGGATGGCGACAGACCTACCTTTTTCCCTAATTTATATGATATTAATATCATAATTTTTGTACAGTGATATCATAATTTTTAACTTAATTAATCGTTCAAGCTTACTATTGAAAATTCCGAAAGAAAAGTACTGGTGTAAGAATCAGGGAAAAGCTTGGTCTTTCGCCACCCTATATGAAGTACACCTGAGATGTTAATTTTAGGATCAATTGTTGAGGTCATGCACTTAGAGATGCAAAAAATCCAGGAAATTTGAAGTAAGGGAAAACCCGATAATTTTGGGGAATAAACCGGAAATTTTGGGAACTTTGAGAAATTTATGGGAAGGAACAAATTTGAGAAATCTTAAACAAACATTATATTGTTTATATAATATAAATCATAGTTTAAAGGCTTTCAGATGTAGATAAACTTATAACTTGGTAATATTGTCATTTTATATTTAATATATGAGAATTAAAGCTAAATCGTTATCTTTCATAAAAAAAAGAATCCAAAATTTACATATTTGAAAAAATTTGTCTTATAAGAGTGTTTTATTCTGCAGGTATGCAACAGTTTTTTTTTTCTTAAGAAGAAGAAGAAAAAGTATTAGTTTTAGCTAAAAAATTATCTTTATTAGAAATTGAATTTACTAAAATCCGTACACTTTTAGCATTGTATTAAAAATAACCAGATTTATCTATTTATTTTTTGCTTAGTAAAAATGCGAAAATGTGAACTCTGTTATCATGGTAGCTTTCAATTTCTTGAAAAAGAAGAGTATATTTTTATGAATATTTTGTAAATCTAAATTATAAATCTTTGAAAATGACCCGAAATTTTTTATACTAAATTCAATATGAAGGTATTTTAATAAATATGCGTTAAAATATATTTAAACATTTTTATGCGATAATCTCGAAAGGTGAAATATGTTATAATATGATATGAGGAATATATTGTCTATATTATATCATATAACCTTGTTATTTACACTTCCCAACAAAGTTCAAAAGTTTTTAGGACTTCGTTTTGTCTATACTCGCTTTAACACCCATAAATAATCATAGACATTTCTGAAATAATATAAGGCATAATATAACTAATTGAATTTAGAGAATTAAGTATATCAATAATAAGCATTTTATAAAAATAATTACTTAAAAAGTACGAAATAATAAAATATAAGAAAGAATCTTACCTGCGAAATAAAATCCTTATTTTGCATAACTTTAGGACTTTTAAAATACTATTGCTTGCTAATCAATATTTCTTGCTATAAAATTCTTTTTAGATTCAAAACAAGCTAACTTTTAGAGAGAAATAAAATTTTAAAATGAACTTTCAAAACTAGTATGATGTGGCCACCACATGACTTTCTTCTATGGAATTTTACATAAAATTTATTCAATAGAAATTATTTATTATTATCAAATTATTTTCATTATAAATGCAGACGATTTTTATTTAACAGTATTATATTATCATTAATTGCCGAAAGATGCCAATTTTTAAAATGAGAAGAAATAAGATCCCCTCCCCCCCCCCCCCCCCGCACAAGATTATTTTCGTTAAACGATTAAAAAAAAAAAAAAAAAAATCAATAACTTTGTTTTGCATTATCGCAGATCTATAGTTGGACCATTCGTTTTAAAGATATTGACGAGAGCTTTCGAAAGATACCCATATGGAAAATTTACTCGCCCCGGGGGGTTACTTCCCCTAGGCGGGGGGTAGCGATGCGCCCACATGCACATTTTTTTTCCTAGTTAACTACTACTATTATCAATAATTTATATTAATTTTACAATCACACGATTAAAACAACTCTCATTATGTACATTTATACGAAATTTTGTCCTGTACTACCATGTTAAAAATTTAGAAAAAAATGCGATTCACAGCGCCACCTGTTGAGCAATTGTTTCACAAATCTAATCAGCACCAGGTTACATCAGGGTCCAACTAAATATCGAGTTTGGTTAAATTTCGTTCATTGGCTCGTAAGATACAGCGTCCACAAAATTTGTGATACACACACGCAGACACACACACACACGCACGCACAGACAGACAGACATTTTCTAAAAACAGTCAAATCATATTCAGACCATCCCAAAACGTGTAAATCCATCGAAAACTGGAGTTCGAAGATTTTCACGAGTCCAATACTTTATCTATATGTACATATAGAAAAACTAAAAAAAGGGAAACGTATCGTCTGCGTAAGAGAAAGCAGAGTGCCGAGAAAATTTCGATGTTGGCCAATTTGGCTTCTTGTAGTTCAAGCAGTCACGCGGCTTTTTTATGCGTTATCTTTGACACTGAAAAAGATTTCCATTGTCCCGTCCACTTTTATAACAAATCTATGTTTGGCATCTCCGCGTTCATCTCGAAGTCAGATTTTCAACTTTATAACTAGGAAGAAAGTTATTAATTAAACTCTATTAACGTATTTCACCAACGAAAATAATAATAATAATAATTTTAAATCCTACATTTATTTATTATTTATTTATTTTATTTATTTATGTATTTTTTAGTTCAAGAAAAAGAAGTCATTATCATTTATAAAAAGGGAAAAAACATTCCCCTCAGTAGCATTGGACCCGGGCCCACCGCTTAGCAACCATTTACTTTAATGACCAAGCCACTGGAACGTTGCACTAAAAGATTACTGAAACTTTAAACGCTTTTTTTCCCCCGAAACTCTGTGGCTAGTGGTTCCTACTGCTTTAATATGTTGTTACCTTCATCTTCATAGTATACTACAATCTAGCGCAATTTTGTTCCGCTATGAATTTTCCATGTCGTGAGTTCGTGACCTCTCCTTGTCAGAGGTGAAACACTGACAGCCTTATTCACCAAATTTTTAACACTGATGTTAACCCGGGAATATGCTAGGTTATCTCAAAATCGGTATTCACCACTCAAAATCAGTGATTTAACACTAGAGTTAACCCTCTCCTTTTAATTCTATTAATATGGTGGGTTAACTCTGATGTTAAATGAGCATGTTACAGTTACAGCGAAACCACTCTTGTTTACTTTTTCAATGCATTGCGTTTTTATTGACCAATCAGCGAGACTCTTAAAGATAACACTGGGGTCAACTAATCCACGGATGGTGAATACGAAAACTTTCTAACAAGGAAGTGTTAACTCTAACACAAGTGTTACATGAACCATGGGTTAATACTGATTTGGTGAATAAGGCTGTGAAGATTCTGTTCATTTTGCAAAGTTTATCGCCGTGAGACCTTCCTTTTCAACCTCCGATTTGAAAACCCGAAGATTCTGCAGATGCACTGAATGGGTTATAAGATGCTATAAAATACCCCTTTTTAAATTCCAATAGTGCATTTGCTAGTAAACTGAATTTTTTTACTTTCTCTTACCCATAAGTAAGAGAAAGTATTGTTTTTGGGTCAAATTTTCGAACGCGAGATTTTGTTATATTTACACGTTTTGAGGTCCCCTGAATACGAAAATCATGTTTTTAGCAAATGGTCTGTGTGTGTGTCTGTGTGTCTGTCTGTTATCAGCATATCTCAAAAACAAATTATCGCAGAAAGTTCAAACTTGGTATTCTAAATGTGTATCATATAGGGATGCTACAGTAAGCTTTTCGTTATGGTCAAGCAAATGGTTCGTGTACAGGGACAATCAAGAGAATTCTAATACATTACATCTATGGGGGAAATTGCAGAAAAATAGAGTTTAACGTCTATAGACTGCACTAAACCAAATGAAACAAACATATATTTTTTGTAATAGAGACAGTTAACAGGGAAAAAAATTTTGTGCATGTAGGAGCCTCGCCTCTCCCCCTGCGGGGGAAGTCCCCCCTCGAGGGGAGTAAATTTTCATGATGGGTATTTTTCAAAAGAGCTCGCCAATACCTTTAAAACGAATGGTTGAACCATCGATCTGCGATAATTTAAAACAAAACTTCGAAAAATAATAGTACTTTTTTTTTTTTTTTTTTTTTTTTTTTTTTAAATATTGAGAATAAAATTGACTTTTTTTGGATATTTGGTGTTAAACTACTTCTCTAATATGGAAATCGTCTGCCTTATCATAAAGGATAATTTTTTTAAATAGTAATTTTAATAAATTATTTTTTAAACCTTTGAAGCAGATTTCTCATCAAACATAATTTTTACACTTTTTTGATAGTTTTAAGTTATTTTAGATCTAAATAAGTGGAAAATGTTATATTTAAAATTTTAATTAATTTTGATTCTAAAATATAGATTGGGGCACCGGTGTCCCTGTCTGCGTTAAAGGTAAATTCATCATGGGACACGGGCGTCCCATGAATAAATATTTTTACAAACTGCACTTATTTACAATTACTTAGATATAGGAGTAGCAATAATTCATAACTGATCTTTTTTAAATAATCAAATTTAATTAGAAATAAATTTTTGAAATCGGTTGATAAAATTTTTTCAAACTACTTTTATTTGACATTTTTATTTTAGTAAAAAATTTACTCTAATAATCTAATAGATTTTTTATAGTAACTATTAGACTGTTTTTTATAATAAAAAACTATCATATAATAATAATATTTGTAATAAGAGCGTCAAAAAATAAGTAAGCAAAAGGGACATCGGTGTCCCATCTGCGTCAAAGAGTTAAAAAGAGAAGTATTTTTTAATAACCGAATTAAATTCTATATAAATGAAGGTGCATTAATGAAACGGGGGGGGGGGGGGGGGTGAGGGGTGCGATAGCCCCCCTCACACATAACTAATTATCATATAAAACTCTTCAGAAGCCTAATATGAATTGTTTAACATAGTTTCACATAACAGTACTCGTTATCTTACCTATTAATCTGCAACCTGTATTTATAGTATTAAATTTCAGGGTAAGAGAAAGTCGTGTGAGTGACACACCAGATTATTTTTTATTATTATTATTAAATTTCATAACATATTGTAGCTCTATATTTGGAGTTGAATTGCTATCATTTTACAGTCAGACGGGTAAATTAAATAAAATGTAAAAAATTATTTGATAATAATAGTTTGATATAGTCGGTATGGTATTGTTCGATATAATTGTAATTTAAATATGAAAAAAATCCTTTGATTTAAATATATATGTATGTGTGTGTGTGTGTGTGTGTGTGTGTGTGTTGTCCATTTCAAAACAGTCGCCCGATAAACATCCATATTAAAATCCAAGGGTAAGGCGTTATAGTTGTCTTAGACAATAGTGGCAAGGGCTCGCAAGAAGAAGAAGCAGTCGAATCAGAAGGGACCCGGAGAAAGTTTTCAAGCAATTTTTATGAATTTTTGTTTTTTAAGATTTTATTTATAAAGGGAAAATAGTGATTCTTTCTTATTATTATTACTCATTTAAACATAGTGACCAACGAAGCGGGCAAATCTCTGTTAGTTAGAAAATAAAAAATATATTTGCTTTAATTTGGATAACCCTGTACATTGTCTAAAAATTGTAGATATATGTAGTGATTTTAAATGTAATACAGACAAAAAAAAAAATGCATACCACAACGAATAATGCACAGGAATCAATTTTACACTCTAGACCTAAAATGCAAATTCATTTGAGGCCTTGTAAACGAATGGTGAACGAATGATTTTTTTCATACCATACTCCACGTAAAACATGTTTTTCCGCATATAAATATTTTTATTTATTTATTATTTATTTATTTTATTTTTAATTTTTTTTACAGTTTCATTATGTTTATTTGAGTCTCAAGGTTTTAAAATGTGCAGGAGAAAAACTTAGTTTCAGAAATTTGACTCCCAAAAGAAAACTAGTATGCTGTTACCACCACAAGACCTCTTTCTATATTTTCCTATACAAATTTACTGAGGGCAAATAATTTATTAAAACGATTATTTATTAAAATTATCTATCACGATGAATGCAAATGATTTTCATCTTAGAGAAAACTAACACTGAATATCCAAAGAAACACAGTTTTATTGTCTATAAAGAACATCTTAAAAATGCGTTTTTATAATAATTATGTCACATATCAAATTCCGTACAGTTATATGCCATAGAACTTGAGATATAGCCTTCCCGTTATCAAGAAATTTGCAGTATAGCATTGCCACCTGTTGGCCAATAAGCCTTCAATTTCAATCAACATAATTTCTCATAATGCCCTTCTCACATATCAAGTTCTGTTTGATAATACGCAACAGAACCTGCGATATACCCTTCCCTTAAACTATGGAAATCGCTACGTAGCAGCGCCACCTGTTTTGCATTTGACACCAAAAGTTCATAGGCACTAATTTATGTCAAGGTGCATCTACATATAAAGTTATATGCAATTCTGTGCAAAGGATCCTGAGATATAGCCTTCCTTTAAATTGTAGGAATCTCTGTATAGCAGCGACACCTGTTCGCCCATAAGCATTCAAACTGAATCAGTATAATGTCTCATAATAGTCTTCTCACACACCAATTTTGTTTGATTATATGCAATAGAACCTGAGATACAGCCTCCCCTTAAATTACGGAAAATGCTCTATAGCAGTGACGCAGTGTAATGCTATTGAGCAGTTGACACCAAAATTTGATAGGCACTAGTTTAGATCAAGGTACATCTAAATGTAAATTTATATACAAGTCTGAGCAGTAGTTCCGGAGATACACTCGCCACAAAATATTTGACACACACACACACACAGAGAGAGAGAGACAGACATGCATTTTCTAAAAATGGTTAGTTGTTTTACCTCTCAAAACGGGATCAGGTCGATTTCCCGACACTCACTTTCCCGACAAGTCAGTTTCCCGACGCCACTTTCCCGACAGGTACGTTTTCCCGACAGCTCACTTTCCCGACAGGTACGTTTTCCCGACAACTCACTTTTCCGACAGGTACGGTTTCCCGACAGCTCACTTTCCCGACAGGTACGTTTTCCCGACAACTCACTTTCCCGACAGGTAAGGTTTCCCGACAGCTCACTTTCCCGACAGCTCACTTTCCCGACAGGTACGTTTTCCTGACAGCTCACACACAGGTACGGTTGTTGGGACGTACTTTCCCGACAGGTACGGTTTCCCGACAACTCACTTTCCCGACGCCACTTTCCCGACAGGTACGGTTTCCCGACAGCTCACATTCCCGACTACTCATTTTCCCGACAGGTACGGTTTCCCGACAACTCACTTTCCCGACAGGTACGGTTTCCCGACAACTCACTTTCCCGACAGGTACGTTTTCCCGACAACTCACTTTCCCGACAGGTACGGTTTCCCGACAGCTCACTTTCCCGACAGGTACGGTTTCCCGACAGGTACGGTTTCCCGACAACTCACTTTCCCGACAACTCACTTTCCCGACAGCTCACTTTCCCGACAACTCACTTTCCCGACAACTCACTTTGCCGACAGGTACGGTTTCCCGACAACTGACTTTCCCGACAACTCACTTTCCCGACAGGTACGTTTTCCCGACAGCTCACTTTCCCGACAGGTACGTTTTCCCAACAACTAACTTTCCCGACAGTTTTCCGACAACTCACTTTCATGACAGTTCTCTTTCCCTACTGGTACAAAACGGCCCAACAACTCACTTTCCCGACAGGTGCGTTTTACACAGGGTTTTCTTTCCAGACTGCTCTCTTTCCTGACAGTCTACTTTCCTGCCAACTCATTTGCCGGAAACTCAATTTTTCATTATTTTATTTGTTTTATTTTTTATTCTTTTTAACTATTAATTCTACTACAATTTAATATATATCAGTATCTTTTAAAAACTTTGTTAATCAGTGTTCCACATAAATTTTGCTACAGTGTTATTAAATTTGAAGAAATATTTTTGCTATGATTTTAGAAACTTCGATTCTTGTTTGTTTGTGTGTCCAGTACAAATATTGCAATCGATGGGGAGGCGGCAATTTTTTTTAAGCTATTGTATAGCTTTTATCGCGGGCTTTGAGCGCGGCGACCGAATCAAAAAATTCCGTAACGAAAAAAAAAATTTAACACAGTTCGGCAGACTTCGGTAGACTTCGGCTGTACGAAGCTCGCACGAATCGAGACGAGCTGCTCCGAAATCGGACGAATACGTAAGCAGCTGTTTGTGAGAAAGTATATAGGTGTATAGGTATCTATCATCTATGTACAACAGTGAATAGCTGTACGCGTACAATTAATGTATAAAGTGTCTTAAATATGAATAAACAAAGTGCATTTATTTGTGTATAAAGTGTTTTAAATATGAATAAACAAAGTGCATTTATTAATGAAGAAAGTGATGAAAAAATAGTGAAAGAAAATGAGTGAGTACTCAATATACATACATTTTATTATTATCACAAATGCAATATTTTTTAACACGCTTTTATTAGCTTCACCTGTATGTATGTATGTTTGTTTGTAACTTCTCTGGGAGCAAACAAAAAATGTAAATTGTAAAAAAAATACTGTTCCTACGTGAACGATATGGCGTAGAGGTAAGGCGCCGCGCTACGAACCTAAAGGTCCAGCGTTCGATCCCCGTCAGGGGAAATTTTTTTAAAATGGTTTTTGTTAATTCTAAGTTATTTTAATTAAAGATTTAAATGTATGTAAATATTACGGTGTGTCACTCACACGATTTTCTCTTACCCTGAATTTTAATACTAAGATAGATATTTTGTGCTTTTTAGTTAACATTTCTATAAAAGCGTGTTCTATAATTTTTTAAAACTATAACATATATATATATATTTATTTTTTTTTAAATTGTTTTTGACTTTATATATAATACTGCTATAAAAATAACCTAAATTTTTTATATTAAAATGAGCGATCTTAAAAGTAGCCCTCTTTTATACACACAAACACACACACACACATATAGTTTAAATTCTCAATTTAGATTCTCAATATGTGTTTATATATATATATATATATATTCATTCTTCATCTGTATATATATATATCAATACAAAAAACCCTTAACGGGTTAAAAGTTTGTGACGCAGCACTGTACTTTATGACTATAAGAATTAGAAATACGGGTCTTAAAAATAATAGTATCAAATTTTCAGTGACGCTTTGATATTAATTAAATTATACATAGCTTTTCTTATTTGAATTTGCTTTTTTCTTTTATTTATATTTACAGTGTAAACGTTATTTTCAACATAAAATAATATATAGCATTTACTCATTGATACCTTTCCATTCACATCTCTTATACTTATGAAAGCATGTGTTTTAAAAGAAATTATATGAAATTCCAGTAACGCAGTGGTGTTACATTAAGTGATTTGTTTTTAAATTTCTCTGCAATTATTTTGTTTTGCATATTAAAGTATATGTGCACATTGAAATATTGCTTTTCATTTTCAAATACGCTGTCAAATATATCACTTTCATTAAGCTTATATTATGTACTGAAATATATTTATTTCAATGAATTATTCTATCTTTTGCGTCACGCCATCCAAAACTGAAAAAAATTTCACAGTTTTTTTCTTTGCATCACGATATCTATTTGCATGCATTTTCAATTTATTTGGATGAAATGACACAAAGTAAACATTTCCATATATTTTACTTACAAAAAAATAAAAATACAGTTAGATCGTTCAAAATTGGTATATAGAGGTTTTCGATACTTACAAATCGATTGCGGATATTTTCGAATTTGTAAAATTATTAGAAGGACGGTAAGGGGTTGGGGCGGTAAGGGGGGACTATGGGCAAAAACAAATAGAAATACAGTTAGGCCATTGAAAATTGGTACAGATAGGTTTTAGAGGCCTGCAAATCGAATGGGGATATTTTTGAAAGTGTAAAGTTATTAGAAGGGCCGGGGAGAGGCGGGACAGAGGGGCAAAAAAAAAATAGAGTTAGATCATTCAAATTTGGTACATCGAGGTTTTCGATACCTAGAAATCGATTGCGGATATTTTTGAATTTTTAAAATTATTGGGAGGGGCGGGAAAGGGGGGAGGGAGCGGAAGGGTAAAAAATAAAATAAATAAATAATTATAATTGCATAAGTTGAGAAAAAATGCTATGCAATAGCTTTACCGTGGCAGTCCCCGAGTGCCACACGTATTTTTTTTTTTTTTTTTTTTTGGAGTGTAACGAATCGATTGCGCATACTTACAAATGTGCAAAGTCACTGGCAAATCTGATAAGGACGCCGCAATCTCCAGCGATGACTTTCCAGTGGTCAGAATTTTCAAATGTTCTTTGTATCGTGGGTGAACAGGTTGTTTCAGGTTATGAAACGGATCACCTTCACACGAGGGATTGCTACGGTTCGATATTTAAAAGGTGTTTGTACGGCGATCAAACAGTCTGTTGTAGGTTCTGAAACTGTTAAGGAGAGGGCGCCACCGAATCGGATTTTATTTCGGACAGTTTTTCAAGCATCGCGAACTGGCTAGTGCCCAAAAACAACTGCTTTTCAAATAAAAGTGCGTTTTTAAAGTTTTTAATTCTTATTTTACGACCGAATCTATACTAATATATAAATGCGAAAGTTTGGATGGATGGATGGATGGATGGATGTTTGTTACTCAATCACGCGACAACGGCTAAACGGATCTGGATGAAATTTGGTACAGAGATAGAGAATAGTCTGGAATAGAACATAAGCTACTATTTATACCGAAAATTTGATTAGATTTTTTAAAATTAATTAAAATATGAAAATAATAAACTGGTAATTGACTTAATATAAGCCATTTAAATTTTTAATTATTGCCAAAAAATGTTTACGAGATATTTTTATTTATTTATTTATTTATTGTTTTCAACATAAAATGAAATATGCTTTCGCGCGAAAAATAAAAAATTACTAAATATTAAATTGGTCGATGAGAAAATGACAATTTATAGTTTTAAAATAAAATAGTAATATTACAAATCTAACATATTTCTTCTGAATTTTGTTTCATAGGATTTTTTTATATACCTGAACTTCAGATTTTTTTTTTTTTTTTTTTTTTTTTTAGTACGGCGGATGAAACACGCTTGGCACAAAAGCTTATTCAGCATTATATAAAAGGTATTTTCTTATTGATAATTCTGGACAATTTTTTAAATTTTGATGCTGATGTAGATCGGGCATTTTTCGCCAAGGAAAAGAAAGAAAGAAATACGCAAGCGAAGTGATGACGTCACTGGCCGTCCATAGATGCAAGAAAAATATTTCCTATGTTAAACGCCCATTGGATTTTTTGTAAAAAATTATTAAAAATCGAGGAAAATTATTTCCCGATTTAAATCCCCATATTTAGGTAAAGATATGTATTAGTTATCATGTCCATGCGTTAGATTAAGTTATTTTTGTTGTAAAATTGACAAAATTAGAATTTTTAATTTCAAAACTAGAAAAAAAAAATGGCAAACTTCCATATTCGATTCAAAACACATTTCATTTCAAAGGATAATATTAACACAATCCGCGTTTGTAATGATCGATAGATGGTGCTGTTTCAGTTTTTGTTAGCCACGTGTATTTGTTATTGTTCTTTTTGTTATTCTACTTAATATTCGTACTGCATTTTCTCAGCCATTACATCATAGAAAATTGATTGCTTTTGGAAAAAAAATAATTCAGTTTATTCAAAGTTCGATCGGAAGTAGATTTTTAACTGAAGTTGAACAAATATTAGCTTCAAATCATCTTATTAATTCTTTACTTCCATTAGCCGAAGCAATTGAAATTTTAAATTTGGCATTTGGAAATAAATGGAAGCTTAATTCTGGATTTCTTGGACATTTGGAGTTACACTGGAGCACACAACAGTATGTGTTATCTTTTATACCGGATTCATTCATTTTTATTCAATAAATATATGTGAAACTAAACATCGGCATGCAATGGCGGCTTACTGAAAGCCGAATTAAAGCATGTTTATTGTAATTTTCCCTTAGCCCACCAGAGGGCGAGCATTTCATTACAATCGCGGATAAATATCCAACTAATATAATAATTAAAAGGAAAATGATAAATATTCTATCATAATTTGAAGTCAAATTTGTTTTCAAATGTCTAAATAAAGTATCTGATATAAGATACTAATATGTTGCAGCGGAATAGATTTGATTTCGGTCATCCTTGGCAGAAAAAAAAATATATATATATATATCGCCAAATTATTTGGCGAAAATAATTTAATTCATTTCAAAAATCATGGTTATTTTAACATCTTATATTAAGAGAGCAATGAATAATATGAAACAATATTTCGTACAATGCATATTACGAAAATATACATCTGGCATGTATATTTTAGTATTACGTTTTTGCTCACCAAATACAATAAGCGCCAAGAACGACAGAGTTTTGAAAATTAAAATTAAAATTTTGTCAATTTGACAGCAAAATAACTCAATCTAACACATGCACAATAACTAATACGGTACAACTATAGTATTTCCCCACAGCTGAATTTGGCGATTTTTCTTTGGCGCTGATTTGAACGATAACGATGTCGTTCTGGACTGTTTGTGATATAATATGATAGCCTGCATGCTATTTATTTTGGATTTATGATTTTATGATTTATAATTTAGCTTATGATTTTATCATTTATACTATATGATTTATGATTTTTAGATTTATGATTTAGCCATAATCGCCAAAAATAAATCGCCAAATTCAGCTATGGGGAAATACTATAGTTGTTCCAGTAATACATATGTATACCCAAATATGGGGATTGAAATCGGGAAATTATTTTCCTCGATTTTTATTAATTTTTTACAAAAAATCCAATGGGCGATTAACATAGAAGATCATTTTCTTGCATCCACTGACAGTCAGTGACGTCACACTTCGCTTGCGTATAGGAACAATAATCGCATAAATTGTATTTTGGTCTAAAACGGAAAAGAAAATTCAAAAGTCGCCAAAAGCATTAAAAGGCTGTACAGTGATCAAATTTACATATTGATTAATTTATATTTTCTATATACCAACTACTATTAACTAAGCATGGAGTAGTATATAACCACAAAATAATAATAATAATTGTCTCATGCGATAGAAGTAGCTGATCAAGATCATAGCATATTGTAATATTATATGCGGCTTGAAATTGCTGTCATTCTATGGTTGATCGATTAAATCAAATAAATATATGAAATAACTTGAGAGCAAATATTATGTACATCACGTATAATGTTGTTCATATGTAATTGGGATTCAGATATAAAAGGGCTACTTCAAATTTTTCGATACTGTCCGTATCGATACTGTCATATATTATAAGCACCCAAATGGAAGCCCACGGGTAAGCCATTGTGGCAGACAATAGGAACAGGCACCGGAGATTGAAAAGACGAACAAGTTCGATGTCGAAGGCAGCGGGAACCCAAAGCGAGCTTTTGATCGATTTCAGATTTTTTTTTCTTTCTTCCATAAAGTTATATAAAAAAGTTTTTGAAAGCGAAGCGGGCAAAGCCTTCCAAAATTGTTTAAGAACTAAAATATTATTCAAGAATTCGCCGGGAGATGAAAAAAAAACTCATTTATTTATTTATTATTATTATTTTGTAAACTTAAATTTGAAACTCATAAATATTATTTGAATTTCACCACATAATTAAAATTTTAATTCACCAGTCACCAAATTAGAACCAGATTAATATTGTGCAATAGTGAACTAAAATCATACAAAGAAAGGTTTCGAAATAAAATTTATAATTTACGACCCAGTTTTTGTACTTCCGCAACCCAGTACTGTTTTAGTACAGGATCCCTATGAACGAATTTTAAATATTTATCGCCATGTTGGCGATAACTTTTTATTTATTTATTTTGGCATTTTATTTTGGCTTTCAATGAATTACAAATTTTTTTTAGTGTACTTTATCAGACTCTGTTTTGCACAGCACCACAATGATAAAGTTTCATTACATTACATATTATGATCAAACCGTCTGTTCCCACACATACACATCAAAATTTGCACGTGATCAAAGTCGCGGGTAATCATAAATGCAATTCATCAACCAAATCCTATTTGATGTTATTGAATTCTAGGCATATTTGAAAATGAGTATATCTTACACTGATTTGAAAGTTAGGGCATCTTTCGTATTTTGATTTACGGATTTTGTTTGTCCTCCACGTTTATCTTCTCTTTTCCATGCGTTGCTATGGTAGGGAAATTGTTGACTTTTGAACAATTTTTGAAGATTTGATCATGAAAAAAGGCAGTTTTTCGAGTGACGCAAGCGGAAGGACGAACGGAACGCTGCGAACTCATATATATGGCTAGTATGACATCAAAGAGATTTGTAAAAGCCGACACTTAATATCTCAGCAAATATGCGATATTTAGTTCTAATCTTTTCAAAATAGTCTTTTATCAATCTCAAAATCTAAATAGGGAAAAATGATTGTGTAATGGAATAAAATCATGAAAAATATTTCTAAAACGGCACGAACGATTTTATTTTAATTAATATATATTGTTAATGGGATCTTTTTTATCTAGTAATGTCTTCGTTTTTTTTTCAGGAAAATCTTATTTTTTTATAAAAGTTGTTTTAAATATAGAACTATATTACTCCGCCAATTGCATGCTTTTCTTCGGCCAAAATGCCGTGATGCGGTTTTTACTTCTTACTTGCAAGGCTTGAATTGCTCACGTTGGTCAGCCAACCAGCGTCTATATATATATATATATATATATATATATATATATATATTGTTATTTTTTTGAAGAAAATATTTTAATTTTAAAGTTTCCCTTTTCGTCAAAAAAGTATTTAGATAATATTTAAAATAAAAGAAGTATTTTGTAATTATAGATATTCTATTTCATCGTTATTCATAATAAATTAAAAAAAAAAATTAAAGCTAAATAATTTAAATCCCTCATGCACACGAATTTATTATGTGGAGTGCATCCAGATCCAAAAGTTTCGGCGCTCGCCAGACGCTAGTTGTTTACACTGTATCCTTTCGCTTGTGTTTATTTTTTCAAAGCCTCCGTCAAACGCGGATATTAACCAAAATTTCTAAGATTTCCTTAACCCTTGTATATATTTGTATAACCCCACAGATTTTTTGCAGAAAGTGTTTGGTCAAATACTTATGTCTGCAGACAGTTTTCAATTTTATCTGGCTATAGGAACAATGAATGGTTTCATATTTCAGTGATAAGCTGCAAAATTAGCGTGTAATTTGGTAAATAGTCTTTAAAGAAAGCCATAAAATTGATTTATTTTGTTTTGCGGAGAAGTAATTTTGCATTATGCAAAATATTTTTTAAATATTTATAATTAGCAGTGAAATAATTTGATATATCAATATTAGGCCGCAAAATGACATATTTCAATGTAAATAGCCTTGAAAAAATGGCTGAGATTCATCGATTTGCAGCAAAATAAGAATATTTCTGAAATTTTGCTTCATCAAACATATGTTTGGACTGTTAGCGGCAAAATACTTCTACATTTCAGTAACAGGTTAGAAAATTATTGCATATTTTGGTAAACCTCTTTGAATAAAGCACATTTTTTTGATTGGCAGAGAATCATGAATTTTTAAATTATTGTGTTATTAAACACAGAAGTTGTCAGTTTGTGGAAAATGGTTCTGCATTTCAATAATAAGCAACAATATTTTCATGGATTTAAGAAATAGATTAGGGGGGGGGGGGGAAATATATATATTGATTAGAGCGATAAAATAAACTCTGACTTCTGAAATTAATTATCATGAAGCATAAAGTTTTTCAATAAGTGGCAATATGATGGCATGTTCAAAAAAGCTCAGAACACGGTGAAAATGCACTTTTTAAAATTTTTCTTCCTTGTACAAAGTTTTTTTTTTTTTTTTTTTTTTTTTTACGAGCGTGTGGCGGTGTTTGGTCCTCGTTAATCTGTGCTGCACCGTCAAGTGCTCGATGGGGTCGTTTAGCAGTCGTCGGGCTACCAAAGCGGGGAACCATCCCCCGTGGTGGATCAAAATTGCGATGGTCCCTCTTTCTCTTCTCCATTCGGCTTCCCTGCGCATAGTAATTTCCCTCCCAATTAGGATTAGGCCTTGCCACTTCAAAAACTTCAAAATTTTCGCTATGCGCCCAAAACTATCTTCCATCCCCCAGTGGCTTCACGTAATTAATTTTTTTTATTTATTATTATAATCTCATTGTCCCTCCCTCGTTCAGCTTGTCTTTCTCAAATAATAAGTGTTGTCCCCTTCCCCTTTCCAAATGGCCTCCTCTTTCGGCTTTAATTATTGTGTGCACAACTAACTTCAACGGCTCCCCCAGCGTTTTTTTTTTTTTTTTTTTTTTTTTTTTAATTATTATTATTATTATTTCCTCCCTGCCTAAAATCAAAATTGTTTTAATTTTGTATAATTCCGGTTATTTCGTCTCTCAGCTAGTTAGTGCACTTATTCCAAATTCCTTAACATCTGGAGCGTGCTGCAATTCCTGAGCTTTGGCGTTCTAGTTACATTGCTGCCCAGCAGCCTCCACGCGGTGATCTGGCGATTTATTCGCTCCGGCGGATGGCATCCAACCCGTTAAGCTTGGCCGAGTCCAGGCAGGCAGGGGCCGTCCAAAGGTTTCATAAGAAGTATAGTAATACCTTCTTTTAATTTCACAGGTTTGAATGCGTCTCAAAAAGCAACCATAATGTTAATTACCTTTACTGAATTTGTACAATATTATCCAGAGTGCAGGACATAACAGGTCGCACAGCATACAATTCCCGGCAACTTAGTCTTTTTGGTACTCATCTAGTTTTGACATGCACTTCAATTCTCAATTGTGGGGGTAATACTTTCCTTGTTAAGCCTTGAACTATTTCCTGTCACTTTTCTTTTTAGTACTCATCAAGTTTTGACCCGCACCAATTTTTATTTACTTGCTTAATTCTTATTAATTAATTAATTCCTTGCTTTCCTTTACTTAACGAATTTAGCTTAAAAACTTACCAGAAAATTAAATACACATGATCTAAAAAATTCAGTAAACAAAAAAACTGTACTCTCTTGTCATTGAGATAGCAACTTGGACAGTAAAATAAGAACCCACTGATTCAAAAAGCTACCATCCACTCAGCTTCCTCTTACTTAGACTACAGTACTTATTAAGCCCCAATTCTTATTTTCTAACAATAATCTACCAACAATCTTCAAAAATTAAATAACTAATTTATTTAACTTGTGGATCTGTAGATCAGGAGCCTCAACGTCCTATTTGCATCAGACATTCTTCAAAAGGTCATTTTTATTTATTCCTTATTATATAATAGTATATATTGATTCGATCGACTTGTTACCATAATCAGATACCCCCGCTGTACCTCTCTTTGTATACCTATTTGTATATCATATAAAGCGTAACGGAATTGTAAATAATTGCATATTCTTTTATATAAATTCTTTCAAAGAGGTTTAGTAAATTGATGATATGCTAATTTTGTGCGTTTCTAGTCGTTTTAACGTTAAAATAGCCTAATTTTTCCTTAAAAACGCATTAAAAAGCTTCAATAAGGGAAGAAATGAATTTGGCGCCAAATTTGGCGACTGTTTCCCCTCTTGGCAATTTTTTTTTCAACCTAGGCGATAAAATCCTTATTAGGGATATACTAAATATGGGAGCTCTAATCTCATTGGCTGATGAGATACGAGAATTTTCCAGAACAGTCTGTGTTCGATAGAAAAGTATAAAAGGAGCATTTTTTTCGCCAAGGCGGTCTGTCTCACATCTGTGTGTTTCGTCAAATGCTTGCTTTGCTTTCTGCCTCTTTGGATGAGACTTGCTTTATGCGTTATTGCTAAACGCAGTTTCTACTGATGTTTTGCTGTTAACGGCTGTTGTTTAGGCTGTGTTTACTGGTTGAATTGAAGCTGATACTTGATTTATAGACATGTATTTTTCTGGAACTTTTTGTGAATAAATCACTGAATTTTTGCAAGTTTCACCTTTCATTCTCGGACAACTTACGAACGTCCAAGTACGCAACAATATGTATTCTTAATAAATGACGATCTTGAATTATTTCCCTGAAATTCATAAATACCAAATTTCATACAAAAAAAATTACATATCATATCGGAAATATTTTGCGTAATCTTTAAACTAATTTCCAATTCTATGCCCACAATTTTCAACAGGAAATCATGCTTTTAAAATTCTAATAAAATTTCATTAAATTTGATGGGGTGTAACCAAGTTAAAATAACTTTTTAAGAAATACCGACTATAGACCGTAATAGTACGAAGTTCTTTTATGTATCCCGGAAAAGTAGCCACAGTTATTATAAACGCCAATAATAAGAATAAACCTAATTAATTACAACTCGTTAATTTTTCAAATTAATTTGACATCATTTGGATGATTACAGTACATACTCGGAATTATTTTGGGTGATCCCATAAATTATTTAGTCTATACATAATGTTTTTTTAAGAGTAAACATGATTTTAAGCATCTTTATAATGTATGTTAATTTTATTAAGTTCAATTCAGCATAAACGCATTAAAGTGCGCGCTTAAATGAAAATTTCTCCATAGGCTCTAATGTTACGAAGTTCTTTTGTGTGTCTCTGTAAACAAACAATAAACATTATATACATCAGTAAAAACTATTCAGCTTATTTTGCGTTTAAAATTAATAATTGTTTCAAATTTAACATCGTTTGGAGGACTACGTGACATTGTCAGAACACTTTTGTAAGGTCTTGTACATTAATTAGAAAGCTTAAGAGCACATATTTTCTTCAAACAACATAAGTTTAAGCATCTTACTCACATACGCCAGTTTCATTTTCTTCATTGCAAAGTAATGATATTAAACTGCGTTTAAACGAAATTCACCCCATACGCCGTAATGTTAAGAATTTTGGCGTGTCCCTGTACACACACACAGAAAAATGGAAAATCTGAACTTGTCAAGAAACGTGTTATCTTTGTCATAGTACACGTTTTCCTAGTATATTGACAAATTTGCACAAAATTACGCAACATTTTAAACAATCAAAACACTACCTGACAATCCCATTTAGTCATGAGACACAAAAGTCGTTTTATTTTACCATGTATCTTTAATGTGTTTCGTCTGATGATCCGTTTTGCCTCTAAAACTTGTCAGATGACTAATTTCCCAGGTACAGTTTTCATTTTCCTCAAATTTGACCGGTTAGTCAGATGAGAGAATAAAAATAAATTGTTCCTGTTTTGTCAATTGACTAAGAAAAATTTGTTTGGCTAGTCCAAAAGCTCAGCATTATTATTATTTTATTTTTTTGTTTATTTTGTTTTATTTTTTTTGTCTCCTTCTGACAACTTGAGTTAGTCAACCGAAATCGAATAATTTAACCTATCAAATTTGGCGGGATAATGCAATCGCAGAATTCGAAATCCAAATACTTAGAAGTCTGAAATCGTGGATCCGTTGATGTTGTTTCGGTTCCATTTCCATATTTGTGATAATTTTCATTTTAGAAATAGACCAAGAGATTTTAATTATCTGCGAATCGAGTTTACGGTCAAAAGTAAGTGCTAAATACTTTATTTATTGTGTGTATATCTTAATATATATAAATCTCGTGTCACAATGTTTATCTTCAATGGACTGCTAAACCACTTAACCGATTATAATAAAATTCGCACACCATGTGCAGTTCGATCCAACTTGAGAGATAGGATAGTTTAAATCTCAAATTATAGTCGCAATTTTAATTTATTGCTAATTATTTGTCTGTTATTATTTGACAGTCACAATTATCTGTTAACTCCAAATGATTCTAACAGATGTCGATACCTTTCGACTGGGTTGAAATGAAAGCTGAAATATATTTGGTGCTGCCATCTACACAAAGAATCTTCAACTTTTTAACCTATTAATAAATTTCGTATAATTCAACTAGCAGACCCGGTCACGCGTTGCTGTGACTAAGTTATACGTTGAATTATATTCCAGTAAACTATTTAATACAGTTAAATTATTATTTACGAATAAAGACGAAAACGTTGTAGCTGATGTAAATACCCACAGGATTGAGATTTGAACCTTAGGTCAAAATTTGGAAGCGATTGATAAAAATTTTCGTAGAGTTGATATTAAGCACAAATTAATTTTATTGTAGGGTCTTATAAATTTTAATGGAGAAGTGATATATATTATTGCTAATGCTACTTAGGATAAAAATGCTAAAATGACTAATATATAAATTAAATTATATTAAAATTCTATTAAAATAAAAGTATAAAAGAAGCAGACGATTTTAAAATTAATTTTTATGGAGGAGTGAAATATAATATATGCTTTAATGGATAATTTTACTATAAAATGACCTCATCATCTTCATCTATATAAATAAAGAGAAGTGTCTGTGTGTGTGTCTGTGTGTGTATCTGCGCTCTGGTGCTCACACTACTGATCGCAGAGCTTCCAAATTTGGCATATAGGTACCTGGGACCATGCATGTGTGCACCTCATCGAGATTTTTTCGAATTTCGAATTTGAATTTTTTAAATTAAAGTTTTTTCGATTTTAAATATTGGCTTTAATGCTTCATTTTTCATAGATTTATTATTTTGCTTCTATCGTCTGCGTATCTTAGCAACGGCTATTACGCAACTTATTTTTATTGAATACATTCATTTGAAGGCGAATTTTTTTTTTTTTTTTTTTTTTTTTTAATTTGTTATATTTATTAATCGTAATGCAGCAGAAAAAATTTATAACAGTTATATTTAATTTTTTATAGTAGAACAACTTCTTATTTTTCAATTTTTAATTAATTCCTTTAAAAGAAAAAACTTTTATTTGTTAATTTTTTTAATTTACAGTATTTATCGGGAAAAATAGTAGTATATACGTAGTAAAAAGGATTAAAATGATTAAAATTTATTTGTTTATATGTTATATTTATTTTTTAATCAACTTTTTGTTTTGTTTTATTTTATTTCATTGGTCGGAATCAAATTGTAATAAAGTGTAAATAGCATGGGCTATAAAATACATGGTTCAAAACTAAAATATTTAATAGATGCTGAGATACAGTCATCTTTAAAATCGTAGTTTTTAAATTGTAGCAGATCCCCCCTACCGTCGATAAATATCCAGATTGAAGTGCCCGGAAAAGATCTTTCTACAGTCACGGGAAATCTAGACCTGATGCAGTGCGGGCGGGAAAAAAGCTGCCGTAGACAGCGGGTACCCTAAGCGAAGTTTGGAGCAATTTCATTTTCTTTTCTTTTTTTTTTTTTTGGTTTTTTCAAGAATGTGGTGTAAAAAAATAAATATTAATTCAATTCTTTCAAAAATTCATTTAAATATAGTGACCAGCGAAGCGGGCGTAGCCTGCTAGTAAATATATATATATATATACTAGCAGACTACGCCCGCTTCGCTGGTCACTATATTTAAATGAATTTTTGAAAGAATTGAATTATTATTTATTTTTTTACACCACATTCTTGAAAAAACCAAAAAAAAAAAAAAGAAAAGAAAATGAAATTGCTCCAAACTTCGCTTAGGGTACCCGCTGTCTACGGCAGCTTTTTTCCCGCCCGCACTGCATCAGGTCTAGATTTCCCGTGACTGTAGAAAGATCTTTTCCGGGCACTTCAATCTGGATATTTATCGACGGTAGGGGGGATCTGCTACAATTTAAGAACTACGATTTTAAAGATGACTGTATCTCAGCATCTATTAAATATTTTAGTTTTGAACCATGTATTTTATAGCCCATGCTATTTACACTTTATTACAATTTGATTCCGACCAATGAAATAAAATAAAACAAAACAAAAAGTTGATTAAAAAATAAATATAACATATAAACAAATAAATTTTAATCATTTTAATCCTTTTTACTACGTATATACTACTATTTTTCCCGATAAATACTGTAAATTAAAAAAATTAACAAATAAAAGTTTTTTCTTTTAAAGGAATTAATTAAAAATTGAAAAATAAGAAGTTGTTCTACTATAAAAAATTAAATATAACTGTTATAAATTTTTTCTGCTGCATTACGATTAATAAATATAACAAATTAAAAAAAAAAAAAAAAAAAAAAAATCGCCTTCAAATGAATGTATTTAATAAAAATAAGTTGCGTAATAGCCGTTGCTAAGATACGCAGACGATAGAAGCAAAATAATAAATCTATGAAAAATGAAGCATTAAAGCCAATATTTAAAATCGAAAAAACTTTAATTTAAAAAATTCAAATTCGAAATTCGAAAAAATCTCGATGAGGTGCACACATGCATGGTCCCAGGTACCTATATGCCAAATTTGGAAGCTCTGCGATCAGTAGTGTGAGCACGAGAGCGCAGATACACACACAGACACACACACAGACACACACACAGACACTTCTCTTTATTTATATAGATGAAGATGATGAGGTCATTTTATAGTAAAATTATCCATTATAGCATATATTATATTTCACTCCTCCATAAAAATTAATTTTAAAATCGTCTGCTTCTTTTATACTTTTATTTTAATAGAATTTTAATATAATTTAATTTATATATTAGTCATTTTAGCATTTTTATCCTAAGTAGCATTAGCAATAATATATATCACTTCTCCATTAAAATTTATAAGACCCTACAATAAAATTAATTTGTGCTTAATATCAACTCTACGAAAATTTTTATCAATCGCTTCCAAATTTTGACCTAAGGTTCAAATCTCAATCCTGTGGGTATTTACATCAGCTACAACGTTTTCGTCTTTATTCGTAAATAATAATTTAACTGTATTAAATAGTTTACTGGAATATAATTCAACGTATAACTTAGTCACAGCAACGCGTGACCGGGTCTGCTAGTTGAATTATACGAAATTTATTAATAGGTTAAAAAGTTGAAGATTCTTTGTGTAGATGGCAGCACCAAATATATTTCAGCTTTCATTTCAACCCAGTCGAAAGGTATCGACATCTGTTAGAATCATTTGGAGTTAACAGATAATTGTGACTGTCAAATAATAACAGACAAATAATTAGCAATAAATTAAAATTGCGACTATAATTTGAGATTTAAACTATCCTATCTCTCAAGTTGGATCGAACTGCACATGGTGTGCGAATTTTATTATAATCGTTTAAGTGGTTTAGCAGTCCATTGAAGATAAACATTGTGACACGAGATTTATATATATTAAGATAAGATAGCAGGCTACGCCCGCTTCGCTGGTCACTATATTTAAATGAATTTTTGAAAGAATTGAATTAATATTTATTTTTTTACACCACATTCTTGAAAAAACCAAAAAAAAAAGAAAAGAAAATGAAATTGCTCCAAACTTCGCTTAGGGTACCCGCTGTCTACGGCAGCTTTTTTCCCGCCCGCACTGCATCAGGTCTAGATTTCCCGTGACTGTAGAAAGATCTTTTCCGGGCACTTCAATCTGGATATTTATCGACGGTAGGGGGGATCTGCTACAATTTAAGAACTACGATTTTAAAGATGACTGTATCTCAGCATCTATTAAATATTTTAGTTTTGAACCATGTATTTTATAGCCCATGCTATTTACACTTTATTACAATTTGATTCCGACCAATGAAATAAAATAAAACAAAACAAAAAGTTGATTAAAAAATAAATATAACATATAAACAAATAAATTTTAATCATTTTAATCCTTTTTACTACGTATATACTACTATTTTTCCCGATAAATACTGTAAATTAAAAAAATTAACAAATAAAAGTTTTTTCTTTTAAAGGAATTAATTAAAAATTGAAAAATAAGAAGTTGTTCTACTATAAAAAATTAAATATAACTGTTATAAATTTTTTCTGCTGCATTACGATTAATAAATATAACAAATTAAAAAAAAAAAAAAAAAAAAAAAATTCGCCTTCAAATGAATGTATTCAATAAAAATAAGTTGCGTAATAGCCGTTGCTAAGATACGCAGACGATAGAAGCAAAATAATAAATCTATGAAAAATGAAGCATTAAAGCCAATATTTAAAATCGAAAAAACTTTAATTTAAAAAATTCAAATTCGAAATTCGAAAAAATCTCGATGAGGTGCACACATGCATGGTCCCAGGTACCTATATGCCAAATTTGGAAGCTCTGCGATCAGTAGTGTGAGCACCAGAGCGCAGATACACACACAGACACACACACAGACACTTCTCTTTATTTATATAGATGAAGATGATGAGGTCATTTTATAGTAAAATTATCCATTATAGCATATATTATATTTCACTCCTCCATAAAAATTAATTTTAAAATCGTCTGCTTCTTTTATACTTTTATTTTAATAGAATTTTAATATAATTTAATTTATATATTAGTCATTTTAGCATTTTTATCCTAAGTAGCATTAGCAATAATATATATCACTTCTCCATTAAAATTTATAAGACCCTACAATAAAATTAATTTGTGCTTAATATCAACTCTACGAAAATTTTTATCAATCGCTTCCAAATTTTGACCTAAGGTTCAAATCTCAATCCTGTGGGTATTTACATCAGCTACAACGTTTTCGTCTTTATTCGTAAATAATAATTTAACTGTATTAAATAGTTTACTGGAATATAATTCAACGTATAACTTAGTCACAGCAACGCGTGACCGGGTCTGCTAGTTGAATTATACGAAATTTATTAATAGGTTAAAAAGTTGAAGATTCTTTGTGTAGATGGCAGCACCAAATATATTTCAGCTTTCATTTCAACCCAGTCGAAAGGTATCGACATCTGTTAGAATCATTTGGAGTTAACAGATAATTGTGACTGTCAAATAATAACAGACAAATAATTAGCAATAAATTAAAATTGCGACTATAATTTGAGATTTAAACTATCCTATCTCTCAAGTTGGATCGAACTGCACATGGTGTGCGAATTTTATTATAATCGGTTAAGTGGTTTAGCAGTCCATTGAAGATAAACATTGTGACACGAGATTTATATATATTAAGATAGCAGGCTACGCCTGCGTCGCTGGTCACTATATTTAAATGAATTTTTGAAAGAATTGAATTAATATTTATTTTTTTACACCACATTCTTGAAAAAACCAAAAAAAAAAGAAAAGAAAATGAAATTGCTCCAAACTTCGCTTAGGGTACCCGCTGTCTACGGCAGCTTTTTTCCCGCCCGCACTGCATCAGGTCTAGATTTCCCGTGACTGTAGAAAGATCTTTTCCGGGCACTTCAATCTGGATATTTATCGACGGTAGGGGGGATCTGCTACAATTTAAGAACTACGATTTTAAAGATGACTGTATCTCAGCATCTATTAAATATTTTAGTTTTGAACCATGTATTTTATAGCCCATGCTATTTACACTTTATTACAATTTGATTCCGACCAATGAAATAAAATAAAACAAAACAAAAAGTTGATTAAAAAATAAATATAACATATAAACAAATAAATTTTAATCATTTTAATCCTTTTTACTACGTATATACTACTATTTTTCCCGATAAATACTGTAAATTAAAAAAATTAACAAATAAAAGTTTTTTCTTTTAAAGGAATTAATTAAAAATTGAAAAATAAGAAGTTGTTCTACTATAAAAAATTAAATATAACTGTTATAAATTTTTTCTGCTGCATTACGATTAATAAATATAACAAATTAAAAAAAAAAAAAAAAAAAAAAAAAAAAAAAAATTCGCCTTCAAATGAATGTATTCAATAAAAATAAGTTGCGTAATAGCCGTTGCTAAGATACGCAGACGATAGAAGCAAAATAATAAATCTATGAAAAATGAAGCATTAAAGCCAATATTTAAAATCGAAAAAACTTTAATTTAAAAAATTCAAATTCGAAATTCGAAAAAATCTCGATGAGGTGCACACATGCATGGTCCCAGGTACCTATATGCCAAATTTGGAAGCTCTGCGATCAGTAGTGTGAGCACCAGAGCGCAGATACACACACAGACACACACACAGACACTTCTCTTTATTTATATAGATGAAGATGATGAGGTCATTTTATAGTAAAATTATCCATTATAGCATATATTATATTTCACTCCTCCATAAAAATTAATTTTAAAATCGTCTGCTTCTTTTATACTTTTATTTTAATAGAATTTTAATATAATTTAATTTATATATTAGTCATTTTAGCATTTTTATCCTAAGTAGCATTAGCAATAATATATATCACTTCTCCATTAAAATTTATAAGACCCTACAATAAAATTAATTTGTGCTTAATATCAACTCTACGAAAATTTTTATCAATCGCTTCCAAATTTTGACCTAAGGTTCAAATCTCAATCCTGTGGGTATTTACATCAGCTACAACGTTTTCGTCTTTATTCGTAAATAATAATTTAACTGTATTAAATAGTTTACTGGAATATAATTCAACGTATAACTTAGTCACAGCAACGCGTGACCGGGTCTGCTAGTTGAATTATACGAAATTTATTAATAGGTTAAAAAGTTGAAGATTCTTTGTGTAGATGGCAGCACCAAATATATTTCAGCTTTCATTTCAACCCAGTCGAAAGGTATCGACATCTGTTAGAATCATTTGGAGTTAACAGATAATTGTGACTGTCAAATAATAACAGACAAATAATTAGCAATAAATTAAAATTGCGACTATAATTTGAGATTTAAACTATCCTATCTCTCAAGTTGGATCGAACTGCACATGGTGTGCGAATTTTATTATAATCGGTTAAGTGGTTTAGCAGTCCATTGAAGATAAACATTGTGACACGAGATTTATATATATTAAGATAGCAGGCTACGCCCGCGTCGCTGGTCACTATATTTAAATGAATTTTTGAAAGAATTGAATTAATATTTATTTTTTTACACCACATTCTTGAAAAAACCAAAAAAAAAAAAAGAAAAGAAAATGAAATTGCTCCAAACTTCGCTTAGGGTACCCGCTGTCTACGGCACCTTTTTTCCCGCCCGCACTGCATCAGGTCTAGATTTCCCGTGACTGTAGAAAGATCTTTTCCGGGCACTTCAATCTGGATATTTATCGACGGTAGGGGGGATCTGCTACAATTTAAGAACTACGATTTTAAAGATGACTGTATCTCAGCATCTATTAAATATTTTAGTTTTGAACCATGTATTTTATAGCCCATGCTATTTACACTTTATTACAATTTGATTCCGACCAATGAAATAAAATAAAACAAAACAAAAAGTTGATTAAAAAATAAATATAACATATAAACAAATAAATTTTAATCATTTTAATCCTTTTTACTACGTATATACTACTATTTTTCCCGATAAATACTGTAAATTAAAAAAATTAACAAATAAAAGTTTTTTCTTTTAAAGGAATTAATTAAAAATTGAAAAATAAGAAGTTGTTCTACTATAAAAAATTAAATATAACTGTTATAAATTTTTTCTGCTGCATTACGATTAATAAATATAACAAATTAAAAAAAAAAAAAAAAAAAAAAAAAAATTCGCCTTCAAATGAATGTATTCAATAAAAATAAGTTGCGTAATAGCCGTTGCTAAGATACGCAGACGATAGAAGCAAAATAATAAATCTATGAAAAATGAAGCATTAAAGCCAATATTTAAAATCGAAAAAACTTTAATTTAAAAAATTCAAATTCGAAATTCGAAAAAATCTCGATGAGGTGCACACATGCATGGTCCCAGGTACCTATATGCCAAATTTGGAAGCTCTGCGATCAGTAGTGTGAGCACCAGAGCGCAGATACACACACAGACACACACACAGACACACACACAGAGACTTCTCTTTATTTATATAGATGAAGATGATGAGGTCATTTTATAGTAAAATTATCCATTACAGCATATATTATATTTCACTCCTCCATAAAAATTAATTTTAAAATCGTCTGCTTCTTTTATACTTTTATTTTAATAGAATTTTAATATAATTTAATTTATATATTAGTCATTTTAGCATTTTTATCCTAAGTAGCATTAGCAATAATATATATCACTTCTCCATTAAAATTTATAAGACCCTACAATAAAATTAATTTGTGCTTAATATCAACTCTACGAAAATTTTTATCAATCGCTTCCAAATTTTGACCTAAGGTTCAAATCTCAATCCTGTGGGTATTTACATCAGCTACAACGTTTTCGTCTTTATTCGTAAATAATAATTTAACTGTATTAAATAGTTTACTGGAATATAATTCAACGTATAACTTAGTCACAGCAACGCGTGACCGGGTCTGCTAGTTGAATTATACGAAATTTATTAATAGGTTAAAAAGTTGAAGATTCTTTGTGTAGATGGCAGCACCAAATATATTTCAGCTTTCATTTCAACCCAGTCGAAAGGTATCGACATCTGATAGAATCATTTGGAGTTAACAGATAATTGTGACTGTCAAATAATAACAGACAAATAATTAGCAATAAATTAAAATTGCGACTATAATTTGAGATTTAAACTATCCTATCTCTCAAGTTGGATCGAACTGCACATGGTGTGCGAATTTATTATAATCGGTTAAGTGGTTTAGCAGTCCATTGAAGATAAACATTGTGACACGAGATTTATATATATTAAGATAAGATGGCAGGCTACGCCCGCTTCGCTGGTCACTATATTTAAATGAATTTTTGAAAGAATTGAATTAATATTTATTTTTTTACACCACATTCTTGAAAAAACCAAAAAAAAAAAAAAAGAAAAGAAAATGAAATTGCTCCAAACTTCGCTTAGGGTACCCGCTGTCTACGGCAGCTTTTTTCCCGCCCGCACTGCATCAGGTCTAGATTTCCCGTGACTGTAGAAAGATCTTTTCCGGGCACTTCAATCTGGATATTTATCGACGGTAGGGGGGATCTGCTACAATTTAAGAACTACGATTTTAAAGATGACTGTATCTCAGCATCTATTAAATATTTTAGTTTTGAACCATGTATTTTATAGCCCATGCTATTTACACTTTATTACAATTTGATTCCGACCAATGAAATAAAATAAAACAAAACAAAAAGTTGATTAAAAAATAAATATAACATATAAACAAATAAATTTTAATCATTTTAATCCTTTTTACTACGTATATACTACTATTTTTCCCGATAAATACTGTAAATTAAAAAAATTAACAAATAAAAGTTTTTTCTTTTAAAGGAATTAATTAAAAATTGAAAAATAAGAAGTTGTTCTACTATAAAAAATTAAATATAACTGTTATAAATTTTTTCTGCTGCATTACGATTAATAAATATAACAAATAAAAAAAAAAAAAAAAAAAAAAAAAAATTCGCCTTCAAATGAATGTATTCAATAAAAATAAGTTGCGTAATAGCCGTTGCTAAGATACGCAGACGATAGAAGCAAAATAATAAATCTATGAAAAATGAAGCATTAAAGCCAATATTTAAAATCGAAAAAACTTTAATTTAAAAAATTCAAATTCGAAATTCGAAAAAATCTCGATGAGGTGCACACATGCATGGTCCCAGGTACCTATATGCCAAATTTGGAAGCTCTGCGATCAGTAGTGTGAGCACCAGAGCGCAGATACACACACAGACACACACACAGACACACACACAGACACTTCTCTTTATTTATATAGATGAAGATGATGAGGTCATTTTATAGTAAAATTATCCATTATAGCATATATTATATTTCACTCCTCCATAAAAATTAATTTTAAAATCGTCTGCTTCTTTTATACTTTTATTTTAATAGAATTTTAATATAATTTTATTTATATATTAGTCATTTTAGCATTTTTATCCTAAGTAGCATTAGCAATAATATATATCACTTCTCCATTAAAATTTATAAGACCCTACAATAAAATTAATTTGTGCTTAATATCAACTCTACGAAAATTTTTATCAATCGCTTCCAAATTTTGACCTAAGGTTCAAATCTCAATCCTGTGGGTATTTACATCAGCTACAACGTTTTCGTCTTTATTCGTAAATAATAATTTAACTGTATTAAATAGTTTACTGGAATATAATTCAACGTATAACTTAGTCACAGCAACGCGTGACCGGGTCTGCTAGTTGAATTATACGAAATTTATTAATAGGTTAAAAAGTTGAAGATTCTTTGTGTAGATGGCAGCACCAAATATATTTCAGCTTTCATTTCAACCCAGTCGAAAGGTATCGACATCTGTTAGAATCATTTGGAGTTAACAGATAATTGTGACTGTCAAATAATAACAGACAAATAATTAGCAATAAATTAAAATTGCGACTATAATTTGAGATTTAAACTATCCTACCTCTCAAGTTGGATCGAACTGCACATGGTGTGCGAATTTATTATAATCGGTTAAGTGGTTTAGCAGTCCATTGAAGATAAACATTGTGACACGAGATTTATATATATTAAGATAAGATAGCAGGCTACGCCCGCTTCGCTGGTCACTATATTTAAATGAATTTTTGAAAGAATTGAATTAATATTTATTTTTTTACACCACATTCTTGAAAAAACCAAAAAAAAAAAAAAAAAAAGAAAAGAAAATGAAATTGCTCCAAACTTCGCTTACGGTACCCGCTGTCTACGGCAGCTTTTTTCCCGCCCGCACTGCATCAGGTCTAGATTTCCCGTGACTGTAGAAAGATCTTTTCCGGGCACTTCAATCTGGATATTTATCGACGGTAGGGGGGATCTGCTACAATTTAAGAACTACGATTTTAAAGATGACTGTATCTCAGCATCTATTAAATATTTTAGTTTTGAACCATGTATTTTATAGCCCATGCTATTTACACTTTATTACAATTTGATTCCGACCAATGAAATAAAATAAAACAAAACAAAAAGTTGATTAAAAAATAAATATAACATATAAACAAATAAATTTTAATCATTTTAATCCTTTTTACTACGTATATACTACTATTTTTCCCGATAAATACTGTAAATTAAAAAAATTAACAAATAAAAGTTTTTTCTTTTAAAGGAATTAATTAAAAATTGAAAAATAAGAAGTTGTTCTACTATAAAAAATTAAATATAACTGTTATAAATTTTTTCTGCTGCATTACGATTAATAAATATAACAAATAAAAAAAAAAAAAAAAAAAAAAAATTCGCGTTCAAATGAATGTATTCAATAAAAATAAGTTGCGTAATAGCCGTTGCTAAGATACGCAGACGATAGAAGCAAAATAATAAATCTATGAAAAATGAAGCATTAAAGCCAATATTTAAAATCGAAAAAACTTTAATTTAAAAAATTCAAATTCGAAATTCGAAAAAATCTCGATGAGGTGCACACATGCATGGTCCCAGGTACCTATATGCCAAATTTGGAAGCTCTGCGATCAGTAGTGTGAGCACCAGAGCGCAGATACACACACAGACACACACACAGAGACTTCTCTTTATTTATATAGATGAAGATGATGAGGTCATTTTATAGTAAAATTATCCATTACAGCATATATTATATTTCACTCCTCCATAAAAATTAATTTTAAAATCGTCTGCTTCTTTTATACTTTTATTTTAATAGAATTTTAATATAATTTAATTTATATATTAGTCATTTTAGCATTTTTATCCTAAGTAGCATTAGCAATAATATATATCACTTCTCCATTAAAATTTATAAGACCCTACAATAAAATTAATTTGTGCTTAATATCAACTCTACGAAAATTTTTATCAATCGCTTCCAAATTTTGACCTAAGGTTCAAATCTCAATCCTGTGGGTATTTACATCAGCTACAACGTTTTCGTCTTTATTCGTAAATAATAATTTAACTGTATTAAATAGTTTACTGGAATATAATTCAACGTATAACTTAGTCACAGCAACGCGTGACCGGGTCTGCTAGTTGAATTATACGAAATTTATTAATAGGTTAAAAAGTTGAAGATTCTTTGTGTAGATGGCAGCACCAAATATATTTCAGCTTTCATTTCAACCCAGTCGAAAGGTATCGACATCTGATAGAATCATTTGGAGTTAACAGATAATTGTGACTGTCAAATAATAACAGACAAATAATTAGCAATAAATTAAAATTGCGACTATAATTTGAGATTTAAACTATCCTATCTCTCAAGTTGGATCGAACTGCACATGGTGTGCGAATTTATTATAATCGGTTAAGTGGTTTAGCAGTCCATTGAAGATAAACATTGTGACACGAGATTTATATATATTAAGATAAGATGGCAGGCTACGCCCGCTTCGCTGGTCACTATATTTAAATGAATTTTTGAAAGAATTGAATTAATATTTATTTTTTTACACCACATTCTTGAAAAAACCAAAAAAAAAAAAAAAAAGAAAAGAAAATGAAATTGCTCCAAACTTCGCTTAGGGTACCCGCTGTCTACGGCAGCTTTTTTCCCGCCCGCACTGCATCAGGTCTAGATTTCCCGTGACTGTAGAAAGATCTTTTCCGGGCACTTCAATCTGGATATTTATCGACGGTAGGGGGGATCTGCTACAATTTAAGAACTACGATTTTAAAGATGACTGTATCTCAGCATCTATTAAATATTTTAGTTTTGAACCATGTATTTTATAGCCCATGCTATTTACACTTTATTACAATTTGATTCCGACCAATGAAATAAAATAAAACAAAACAAAAAGTTGATTAAAAAATAAATATAACATATAAACAAATAAATTTTAATCATTTTAATCCTTTTTACTACGTATATACTACTATTTTTCCCGATAAATACTGTAAATTAAAAAAATTAACAAATAAAAGTTTTTTCTTTTAAAGGAATTAATTAAAAATTGAAAAATAAGAAGTTGTTCTACTATAAAAAATTAAATATAACTGTTATAAATTTTTTCTGCTGCATTACGATTAATAAATATAACAAATAAAAAAAAAAAAAAAAAAAAAAAAAAATTCGCCTTCAAATGAATGTATTCAATAAAAATAAGTTGCGTAATAGCCGTTGCTAAGATACGCAGACGATAGAAGCAAAATAATAAATCTATGAAAAATGAAGCATTAAAGCCAATATTTAAAATCGAAAAAACTTTAATTTAAAAAATTCAAATTCGAAATTCGAAAAAATCTCGATGAGGTGCACACATGCATGGTCCCAGGTACCTATATGCCAAATTTGGAAGCTCTGCGATCAGTAGTGTGAGCACCAGAGCGCAGATACACACACAGACACACACACAGACACTTCTCTTTATTTATATAGATGAAGATGATGAGGTCATTTTATAGTAAAATTATCCATTATAGCATATATTATATTTCACTCCTCCATAAAAATTAATTTTAAAATCGTCTGCTTCTTTTATACTTTTATTTTAATAGAATTTTAATATAATTTAATTTATATATTAGTCATTTTAGCATTTTTATCCTAAGTAGCATTAGCAATAATATATATCACTTCTCCATTAAAATTTATAAGACCCTACAATAAAATTAATTTGTGCTTAATATCAACTCTACGAAAATTTTTATCAATCGCTTCCAAATTTTGACCTAAGGTTCAAATCTCAATCCTGTGGGTATTTACATCAGCTACAACGTTTTCGTCTTTATTCGTAAATAATAATTTAACTGTATTAAATAGTTTACTGGAATATAATTCAACGTATAACTTAGTCACAGCAACGCGTGACCGGGTCTGCTAGTTGAATTATACGAAATTTATTAATAGGTTAAAAAGTTGAAGATTCTTTGTGTAGATGGCAGCACCAAATATATTTCAGCTTTCATTTCAACCCAGTCGAAAGGTATCGACATCTGTTAGAATCATTTGGAGTTAACAGATAATTGTGACTGTCAAATAATAACAGACAAATAATTAGCAATAAATTAAAATTGCGACTATAATTTGAGATTTAAACTATCCTATCTCTCAAGTTGGATCGAACTGCACATGGTGTGCGAATTTATTATAATCGGTTAAGTGGTTTAGCAGTCCATTGAAGATAAACATTGTGACACGAGATTTATATATATTAAGATAAGATAGCAGGCTACGCCCGCTTCGCTGGTCACTATATTTAAATGAATTTTTGAAAGAATTGAATTAATATTTATTTTTTTACACCACATTCTTGAAAAAACCAAAAAAAAAAAAAAAAAAAAGAAAAGAAAATGAAATTGCTCCAAACTTCGCTTAGGGTACCCGCTGTCTACGGCAGCTTTTTTCCCGCCCGCACTGCATCAGGTCTAGATTTCCCGTGACTGTAGAAAGATCATTTCCGGGCACTTCAATCTGGATATTTATCGACGGTAGGGGGGATCTGCTACAATTTAAGAACTACGATTTTAAAGATGACTGTATCTCAGCATCTATTAAATATTTTAGTTTTGAACCATGTATTTTATAGCCCATGCTATTTACACTTTATTACAATTTGATTCCGACCAATGAAATAAAATAAAACAAAACAAAAAGTTGATTAAAAAATAAATATAACATATAAACAAATAAATTTTAATCATTTTAATCCTTTTTACTACGTATATACTACTATTTTTCCCGATAAATACTGTAAATTAAAAAAATTAACAAATAAAAGTTTTTTCTTTTAAAGGAATTAATTAAAAATTGAAAAATAAGAAGTTGTTCTACTATAAAAAATTAAATATAACTGTTATAAATTTTTTCTGCTGCATTACGATTAATAAATATAACAAATTAAAAAAAAAAAAAAAAAAATTCGCCTTCAAATGAATGTATTCAATAAAAATAAGTTGCGTAATAGCCGTTGCTAAGATACGCAGACGATAGAAGCAAAATAATAAATCTATGAAAAATGAAGCATTAAAGCCAATATTTAAAATCGAAAAAACTTTAATTTAAAAAATTCAAATTCGAAATTCGAAAAAATCTCGATGAGGTGCACACATGCATGGTCCCAGGTACCTATATGCCAAATTTGGAAGCTCTGCGATCACTAGTGTGAGCACCAGAGCGCAGATACACACACAGACACACACACAGACACACACACAGACACTTCTCTTTATTTATATAGATGAAGATGATGAGGTCATTTTATAGTAAAATTATCCATTATAGCATATATTATATTTCACTCCTCCATAAAAATTAATTTTAAAATCGTCTGCTTCTTTTATACTTTTATTTTAATAGAATTTTAATATAATTTAATTTATATATTAGTCATTTTAGCATTTTTATCCTAAGTAGCATTAGCAATAATATATATCACTTCTCCATTAAAATTTATAAGACCCTACAATAAAATTAATTTGTGCTTAATATCAACTCTACGAAAATTTTTATCAATCGCTTCCAAATTTTGACCTAAGGTTCAAATCTCAATCCTGTGGGTATTTACATCAGCTACAACGTTTTCGTCTTTATTCGTAAATAATAATTTAACTGTATTAAATAGTTTACTGGAATATAATTCAACGTATAACTTAGTCACAGCAACGCGTGACCGGGTCTGCTAGTTGAATTATACGAAATTTATTAATAGGTTAAAAAGTTGAAGATTCTTTGTGTAGATGGCAGCACCAAATATATTTCAGCTTTCATTTCAACCCAGTCGAAAGGTATCGACATCTGTTAGAATCATTTGGAGTTAACAGATAATTGTGACTGTCAAATAATAACAGACAAATAATTAGCAATAAATTAAAATTGCGACTATAATTTGAGATTTAAACTATCCTATCTCTCAAGTTGGATCGAACTGCACATGGTTTGCGAATTTTATTATAATCGGTTAAGTGGTTTAGCAGTCCATTGAAGATAAACATTGTGACACGAGATTTATATATATTAAGATAAGATAGCAGGCTACGCCCGCTTCGCTGGTCACTATATTTAAATGAATTTTTGAAAGAATTGAATTAATATTTATTTTTTTACACCACATTCTTGAAAAAACCAAAAAAAAAAAAAAAAGAAAAGAAAATGAAATTGCTCCAAACTTCGCTTAGGGTACCCGCTGTCTACGGCAGCTTTTTTCCCGCCCGCACTGCATCAGGTCTAGATTTCCCGTGACTGTAGAAAGATCTTTTCCGGGCACTTCAATCTGGATATTTATCGACGGTAGGGGGGATCTGCTACAATTTAAGAACTACGATTTTAAAGATGACTGTATCTCAGCATCTATTAAATATTTTAGTTTTGAACCATGTATTTTATAGCCCATGCTATTTACACTTTATTACAATTTGATTCCGACCAATGAAATAAAATAAAACAAAACAAAAAGTTGATTAAAAAATAAATATAACATATAAACAAATAAATTTTAATCATTTTAATCCTTTTTACTACGTATATACTACTATTTTTCCCGATAAATACTGTAAATTAAAAAAATTAACAAATAAAAGTTTTTTCTTTTAAAGGAATTAATTAAAAATTGAAAAATAAGAAGTTGTTCTACTATAAAAAATTAAATATAACTGTTATAAATTTTTTCTGCTGCATTACGATTAATAAATATAACAAATTAAAAAAAAAAAAAAAAAAATTCGCCTTCAAATGAATGTATTCAATAAAAATAAGTTGCGTAATAGCCGTTGCTAAGATACGCAGACGATAGAAGCAAAATAATAAATCTATGAAAAATGAAGCATTAAAGCCAATATTTAAAATCGAAAAAACTTTAATTTAAAAAATTCAAATTCGAAATTCGAAAAAATCTCGATGAGGTGCACACATGCATGGTCCCAGGTACCTATATGCCAAATTTGGAAGCTCTGCGATCAGTAGTGTGAGAACCAGAGCGCAGATACACACACAGACACACACACAGACACACACACAGACACTTCTCTTTATTTATATAGATGAAGATGATGAGGTCATTTTATAGTAAAATTATCCATTATAGCATATATTATATTTCACTCCTCCATAAAAATTAATTTTAAAATCGTCTGCTTCTTTTATACTTTTATTTTAATAGAATTTTAATATAATTTAATTTATATATTAGTCATTTTAGCATTTTTATCCTAAGTAGCATTAGCAATAATATATATCACTTCTCCATTAAAATTTATAAGACCCTACAATAAAATTAATTTGTGCTTAATATCAACTCTACGAAAATTTTTATCAATCGCTTCCAAATTTTGACCTAAGGTTCAAATCTCAATCCTGTGGGTATTTACATCAGCTACAACGTTTTCGTCTTTATTCGTAAATAATAATTTAACTGTATTAAATAGTTTACTGGAATATAATTCAACGTATAACTTAGTCACAGCAACGCGTGACCGGGTCTGCTAGTTGAATTATACGAAATTTATTAATAGGTTAAAAAGTTGAAGATTCTTTGTGTAGATGGCAGCACCAAATATATTTCAGCTTTCATTTCAACCCAGTCGAAAGGTATCGACATCTGTTAGAATCATTTGGAGTTAACAGATAATTGTGACTGTCAAATAATAACAGACAAATAATTAGCAATAAATTAAACTTGCGACTATAATTTGAGATTTAAACTATCCTATCTCTCAAGTTGGATCGAACTGCACATGGTGTGCGAATTTTATTATAATCGGTTAAGTGGTTTAGCAGTCCATTGAAGATAAACATTGTGACACGAGATTTATATATATTAAGATTGTAAAGCTTTGTTAGAATAGTAAATTGTAAAATTCTAAGCTTTAGCAATCTTCTAACAATATCAATGGTATTTAGAATTTGTTTTAATTTATAAAGTTGTTTAAAAGGTATAAATTTTAAAATACGTTATTATAAATCTTAGCTTCGCGTATCGCTGTGTTATAAAAATAAGTATTTTAATTTGTCTGAACTGTTATTTTTTACATATACTTTTAACATTAAGCTCATATTTATATTTTTTATACACAGAATAGTAACGCTTTATTTTCCCTTAAAGGTGGTTCAGAAGGTATTTGGATTCCAAGAGATAAAAATTCAAAAAAGATATGGAAAAATGCTATTTATAAGGATTTTGAATAACTCCGAATTCTAAGGTATGTTTTTAAATTATCTTTTGCTGCATTTTATCTATCTTATCTCCGAACAAGAATAATATTGATACTTTTTTATATTTAAAATTTTTAATGAGATGAATTAAAAAAATTAAAAGGTTCCTCGTTTATCTGTTATTTGTTCTATTTTTTATTTATTTATTATTATTATTTTTTTTTTCTAGTTCTAAATAAATAAATATATCTTTATAATTTAAGTATTTTGGGGAAATGGTTGATAATTGCATGTAATAAAAAATGTCTTCATTTATTATTAAATGTTTGATAACAATTTTTTCAGAACAAATTTGAGGATAAATGATATGAATTTAATATCACATACTATATTCTTTTCTCAATTTTTAAATTGTTCTTGTGTACAATATTAATTATTAGCGATAAATAATAGATGTCTTAGTTAAAATATAAATAGATTTAACTTCATGTTACTTGTTTCATTCAAATGATTGATGATTGTTTTTTAAAGGTTGATATTTTTAGTTATTAAAATTTTGATATCGTATATATATTTTTTTTCCTTTAGAATAAATTTAATCAAAAATAATATGAGTTTAAATTATTAGATACTATTAAGTATTCGTTATAAACAAAAGTATCTTGTTAAAAATATGTACTTAATTTCATGTTATTTGTTTCACTGAACAAACTGAAAAAATATAAGTTTTATGCTATAAAAATGAGACAAATTACTATAAAGATACAAAATGATTTTAACCTTCGACAAAACGAGTCATATAGTCTGAGAAAATAGTGCTCAAAATCTGAATGACAGAATCAGCAGCTATCAGACATTTGTTGATATGTATCATTACAAAAAAAAAAAGAAAAGTATAAGAGTTTCAAGCCTGCATTTTTTCTCCCGGGGAGAAAAAAAGAAGAAAAAAAAATGTCATGTTGATGCCACCACAAAACTAACTTTCTTCTACCTTTTCCTATATAAAATCATGCAATGGAAATTATTTTTTATTTTTATTTTTATCTATTATTAATGCAGACGATTTTCATATCAGAGAGGTAGTCTAAAGGTTCAACGGAAGTAAATTTTTACCGTACAGATGATCACGGGGAAAATTGCCGTATAACAGCTCCACATATCGCCTATATACACCCAATTTAATAAACATTACGTCTCTTAATGGCCTTTTTATACATTAAATATTGTTCAATTATACGCATTAGAACCTGAGATATAACCCTTAAATTGTAAAAATAGCTGTATAGCAGCTTCACCTGTTGAGCGATTAGCACTAAAAGTTGACATAAACTAATAATTTATGTTAAGGTGCATCTACATATAATTTTATATGCAATTCTGTGCAGTAGTTCCTGAGATAGAGCCTTCCCTGAAATTGCACAAATCGATGTATAACAATGCCACCTGTCGTGCAATTGGCACCAGAAGTTGGTAGACACTAACTTATGACAAGGCGCATCTGCGTATAAATTAATATGCAATTTCGTGCATTAGTTTCTAAGATATAGCCTTTTCTGAAATTGCTGTAGAGCAGCGTCATCTGTTGAGCGATTGGCACCAAAAGTTGATAGACACTAATTTATGTCAAGGTGCATCCGTATATTAATTTATATGCAATTCTGTGCAGTAGTTCCTGAGATACAGTCGCCACAAAACTTTTTGTCACATACAAACATTTTCTATTGTCAAAACATGTTCTCGAGCTCTCAAAACGCGTAAATCCATCAAAAATCGAAAATCGAAAATGTTTACGAATCCAGTGCTTTCTTCTATTGAATAAAAAAAAACAAACTAAAGAATAGTATGTGTCTAACTGTAATGCAAAATAATATAAAAAAGATTAAGCATAAGTTTAGATTAATAACAATTAATATGAAATGATTGGACTTCTATAAACATCCATAAAAGAACAACAGAAGTTTTAACTAAGTGTTAAAATTCTTATGTGAAAACTAAAATTTAAGACACAAAAAGAACCAACTCATTCAAAAATTTATGTTGTATCACTCACAGCTAACTGCTCAAGTGCTTTTTCTTTCTTTCTTCTGTTTTATTTATTATTCTTAATCTCCTTATATTATTAAAATCTGTACGCGTGTGTGTGTGTGTCTGTCTGTGAGAAACGGCTTGACGCAGCAAAAACTTCGCCGCTAACGGTCGCACGGACTTCGAACAGGTACCGATGGACAGAGAATTTATCGCAGATCTGGGTTATCTAATTTGCTAAAGGATGCGACCCTAATTAGCTGAGATATTAATTAAAATGTCGACCATTGTCTAACGAAAAAACGATTCGAAATCGGAGGCGTCCGCCATTTTCGCCCGCTACCGCTTACTTTTAAAGAAGAAGCAGAAAGAGGAAATTTCGTGGGTTTTTCTAAATCCATCGCT